>WKFP01015274.1:2455876-2514402 GCA_011057875.1 Pterocles orientalis | reverse complement strand
GACTCCAGCCCTCAGCACCCATACCCCAGCTCTACAGCTGTAACAACTTGCTAATGTTCCTAGGCGTGGTGGCATCTCTTCTTTAGAAATGTTTTGTTTGAGTGCTCCGCCCTAGCACTCCTGGTGGAGTCTCTTCCTTAGAAACTGTTCTGCTCATTGTTTGAGACTTAAACATGGATCATCCTGGAGGGGATGGGTGGGGGTCCAGTCCCTGACACCCCCCTACATTGTTAATCTTTGTATGTTTCATGTACAACAGCACTGGGCAGCTCAGCAGCATTAAGACCATGGCACTTCCAGAATTATCCAGCAAACCAAGGATTTTGTAGATAAAAGCACTTATGCATTCAGGACTAGGTATAGATAAGCATGAGCGTCAATACTGATTTAAACATATGTATATAGAAATCTCTTGCTGATATAGGCCTACTTGATCTTCATACATCCACACTCTTCCCAATGCCTACCACGTGTAGTGCACCTCATATGAACTGTAACTGACATAGCTTGAAATTCCTTGAATTTTACATTATGTTCTCCTAATAGCCTCCAGTTCTTTCTGGAATGTGTTAAGTGACTACTTCTTTCAAAATGCCACTTACTTAGAAGTTCTTGACATCTAAGGAAATGTGATGAAAGGCATCCACATAATGGATTAGATGATCCAAAATAGGGAAAGAAAACCAATGTACCTTATTACTACCCTGCACACCCCTGCTGCATGTGTTCTACTGATATTTAATACAGTGATTAGTACTTAATGTAACATACTGAAGAGCCTCAGGGCTTTGGAAGATTTATTCTGTGAAACAAACATCCTATTAAATGCATTTGTGCTAGTAAACTCCCTATATTATAGTAAAATAATCTGTGCAGAAATCAGAATGCAGATTATGAGCAAGACACCCCAAACGAGCTATGGGACAGAACAGAGATATCAAAGCTGGAATGTTTGCATTTAAAAACTTTTATACTGAGGGCCTCCACTTTATCAGCAGCTATCACAAAAAGCTTTGCAAATTCATACAGATTCTTAAACAAATCATATAAGAAAAGAGTTTAGACTGGGGCCAAATGGAAAGGAAGGCTTATGACATATGGTGGCTGAGGAACTTTCCAGGCTTACAACAGACACTGAAGTTTCTAAGAGAACTAAGTTTATTTTCTCTAAAATAATTTACCTCAAATGATTACCGGAGGGCATTGAGCCTACACAAACATTATTCTATTTTATTCTGATACCTTCTGCCAATAGATGACTTTCCATTTAGAAAAATCCATACAGTCTACTTGAAAAAAAAACATAGCCAGGACTGTGATCAAAATCAAGTACCTCTATCCTGCTACAAATTTGACTTATTTTAGAATGACACTTTGCAGCTCTCTAGCTCTTATCCCCAATGAATAACTTTCCTCAGTCATTAAAAAGACTTTTTCTGAGCTTTTTCAATGAGAATTATACAGCTTGCAAACACTGGAAAAAAAATCTGGTTTATGCCTTGGGATAAAACTTTCACTAGCCGGGCATTATAACAACTCTTCAATAACTCCATGATGATCTTGAAAATTTCAAGCCTATTTTCTCTGTTACTGAAGAATCATTTAGAAGTAGAGTAAGATTCACTTGATCCCAATTGTAGAGAGATGCTGCACAGGAGATACAACCACATAACTGTAAAACAGCAAGAATATACAATTTCTTCTCCTCTCCCCCTTTCTTTCCCCAATCTCATACTTGAAAATATTGTTATTTGACACCAAATGGAATGCTTCAAATCTGCAGAAAATTGCGTGTTTGGAGTTAACACGTGTCGGTTGAAAGGGCATCTCAGGCTATTTAGATGTTCTTTGTGCTGCATGTTTATCTTGGAATAACTAGTTGGTAAACATACAGTTGGGAAGAAGTGATTTATTAATGATATAAAGTAGTTCCAATGTGGATTTACTAAAAGTTCACACAAAGCTAAACTACAATGAATTACAAAAACAACACATTGGGGGTTTCCATTTGTTTATATCACAACTAGTACAAGTCTACTGGTTTCTAGTGAGATAAATCATGACAGCCTCAATAACTGCCTATAAAAAGTGCCAAAACAAACATGTGACAAGGAACACAGCAGTTCCTTCTAGTACTGAAAACTATAAACAATGTAAATAACCTAAGGACAAATTTTGGCTGCTGAAACTTGATTACTTTCAGGGCACTTAAACTCAAAATACAGGTCATTTTATCAAGGTCCTACTTTTCATATAGGAAAATAATAACATTGATATCCACTAGATTGATATGATAGGTGCACTAATACTAAATAGCAGAAGAATTATACATGCGCACCCAATTACTTTTAAAATCAGGGGTGTATTTTTTGTGTGATATGCAAAATCACCATTGCTTTTTAAAAGGTGATGTTCTTACAGGCATGCCAAAAATGTCAGAATAGAATCACACACTGGTTGTTGCAGCTTCAAAATCCTCTCGTGTTTTATTCCCAGGATGTGCTTAAACATGTCTCCAACATATTTTTTTAGCACTGCCAAGCACAAATAATTAAAAAAAATCGAATGCAGTGCCTTGCAAAATTCTTAATATTGTTTTAAAAGCCACGAGACTTCGTTTGGAGAAAAATTTTGAAGTTTCTTCCCCAACTCCTACTTTTCTGAGGCTATAAGGAATCTGCTTCATGTTTTCAAGGCTTTCTCAAAAGAATGGTCAGAAACAATTTCAAATGGTAACTGAGATTCGGATGAAATCTGTTGACCACAGAAAAGTATGACAGAACCATGACAAAACCTGACAGTTTTTCAGCTCTGTATTTTTCTTCTGATTTCTGATACACTTCAGCAGTAAGCAGCAACTATGTGTTTCTTGGAAACACTTCTCTTCTGTGTGTGCATTCACCTGAGTCTTCCTGATGGATTTTAACATTGTACTTGGGGCTAAATTAACTTGTTTTACTCTAAAGAGATGAATTATTCCTTTCAGTAGAACATCAACTATCAATACTTTAGACTTGGATGGAACAGATGCAAAGACTTCATGATGAATTAATGAAACTTCACTATGCAGGACATTATCTGGTTAAGCTAAAAACATTCCTTAACTGCCCATTCCAGCAACAGTTGTAAGCACTGTTACTTTATTTTTGAAATGGATAAACTGAAGTGTCTTGATCTTAGTAAGTGGCACTGAGGTGAATACATTCATATGCAACTATAGGATGCAGGAACAAACCCATAGTCTGGAATCACATGTGCTTTCAAAAAATCAAACCATGCTGATTTAGGGTTAAACAACCTGGAGGACAGATGGAAGAGACTGCAAGTGATTTCACTTAACTTCAGATCCATTATGTCATTCTACAGTAAATTACACAGGACAGAGCCAAGCACTTACAGAATCAGCACTGACTTGTCTCCCAAACAGGTGATTTCAAGAATGACCCAATTAACATTTGGAAAATAAGTCTCTTAATTTCATGTCCTCTATATGTTAAATATTTTTAAAAGCAATATGGCATAAAAGTACACACACCAGATACATTCCATATTTCTTCTAGAGTATTTTTCATCAAATTATTTTATTATACTAGAAAAAAAAGAGTCAATTATAGCTGCATACTTAGAAAATACCTCTTGCAAGTCTCAAGGCTTGCAGACTAAATACTAGAATATGTTTAAAGTAGGTTCTCAAAGCACCTAAATATCTGGGTTTCATTCATCTGTGCTAGTATACTTCCTCTTGCTAATGACAATACCAATGCATAACAAAAAGATCCAAAATCTTATGCCCAGCATCTCACTGCAAAATAATATACCAAATTTTCCACTTACGTATATAGGGGCGGGGGGCCAGTAACTATGAAAGTTGCATGTTTCAATAATACACAAAACATTTTCAGCGATTATTTAAGAGTGAAATAAAATATACATTAGTTGGTGACTGTAGTGATACTTGAAATTTGTGCTTGTGTGTATACACCTATGTTTATAATATGATATTGGAAGCATCACCATATTACACTGCATTCTATATGTGCATTGCATTGGAGATGGGATGAGAGAGAGAAAAATTATTAAGTTCTTGTAAAACTGACAGAATTTGGCTCCAACAGTTGCTGGCTATGTTTTAAATCTAAGGAAGGTTATGTATTAATACAGAATGCAACTAATTTTTTAACTGAGCAATAATCTGTTATTTCCTTGTAGGAGAGATAACGAAGCACAATATTTATGAACTCTGTGTGATGCTAGAAGGCACTTAACATACCTGAAAAAATCCATCACAAAATCTTAGTAAATGAATAACAGAACACATAAAACCTTTTATAGGGAATGGCATAAGACTTAAGGTATGAAAACAGAAGTAGTAATTCACCCATTTCCAAACACAAATTAAAAAATCAGTTACTACAGTTGTTCGGATTCTCAGAGTTTTATGTGAGCATTTTACTTTCAAACATCAATACACAAAAACAAAGAACTAAATAGTATTACTTTTTTCCTTTCATTTTTCCATTGGAGTCAAATGTAGGTCAAAAAAAGCACAGAGGCTTTCATCAGTATCTTTAAAAAAAACCCCAAACAACAGAGTGTTTTATAATACATGTGACTAACATGCAAGAAAAAGTATCTTTCCTTGCCTCTGTCTCCTAAAGATAGGGTGGTATGCAAAATGTGGCTTTTAATTGGATAAATTACTATCAGCAGCTATCTACTGCAAAGACATTGCAATACTACTACGCACTTACGGCAATAAGAACACACTTTCTTTTTCATGATATTAGTCCTAAAGAATTTGACTGCAGAAATCTCAGAGAGTATGCAGTGATATGAAGATGGCACTAAACATTTCTTTGGTGACTCTCAGACCTGGAAGTAACCAGATTTGAAACCAAATGAGTTTGCCAAGTGAATCTCCCCACTCGAGCACTATTACAAGCATCAGATCCCATGCATGCAGTTTCTTGATTTTACATTATTCCTCACGTTGCTTCTTCTAGACTATTTTTGCTAGCACACCATGATATTTGTTGCAGCACTGCCTTTAACAGCCTTTTTTTCACTGCATTTAATGTTCTGCAATGCTGTTACACTTTTTTTCAGAAAGTCAGACCATGCACAGAGCAGAAAAAAAATGTCTTTCATTACCTAGCCAAAAAGCCAATTATCAGAAGATAATACAGTCATGCAGTCAGGACAGAAGCATCATTTTCCTCTCTCCATGGGACTGAATATGTCTTAAGAATTTTATACTTCGTTGATTTGTTTAACTGGAGCTTAAAAATGAATCACCAGGCACAGATCCTTTTTGGCAACAGCAAAAGAATCATGCTGCAGTAAGTTTACCAGGGCTGTTACGGGGATTCAGCCATGATTTCCAGGAGATTTGAAAGCCTTTGACTCGGTGCAAGACTCAGTGCTTTGCCTCTGAGGATGTCTTTCACTGTGCTTGCCTGTGTCCTTGTGCAGACGGTGTTCAGCCTATCCATACTAAGGGCTTATAAAATATCCAGATTCTGCTTTTATATTTACTGAAAAAATGTTAGGTTCTCATTATTTTTACCTCCTAACAGAACAGAGTTAAAAATTGAATCCTGTATTTCGCTTAAGAGCCACTGAATGAGTCCAATTGGGACTCTCTTCTAAAAATAGCTCTGATGATGTGAGCAGACTGCTTAAAGAACAAGATCCTGTTCAGTTTCAGCTTCTTCAAGTATCTTATACACATCCATTCTTTTACACAGAAACGCCTGAAAGCTGTTGCAAAACACAACCTGTTAACTTACATTACAGTTAGAAAAAGATCAAATTTAAAGAAAACAACCAAAATATAGTTCATAGCTCCCCTTTAAGGATACCTTCAAAATATAAAAATGCATTTTGGTTTTTAAAGCTTTCATCAGCATGATTAGTTAGAAACAGTTTTCAGCTTTTCCAAATGGTTTGGAAAATATACATGTTCGTACAAATAGACATAGCAAGATAGACATTCTTTTACTACTTTTTTATTTTTTAATATCTTTTCTTCTTCTCTCCAGACTAAAATGTTTGTGGCATTGATCTGCCTTATGACACATGTAAATAATTTTGAAATCTATTAATTAATCAAATCGAAAAGTACTGTAGAACATATCTTTGTTTCAAATTTAGAAACAGTATTTAACACCAGTCCAGGAAAGGGAGATCTGAACAATTACTTTGGCCCTATCAATTGCAATGATCATCTTTATTCTAGACTGAACATTGGAAGAATAGAATAGTGGCAAAATGGTTACATTTCCGTTGTGTAAATTCTATTACAAAATGAAGCAAAGAGAATGTCCTTTATTAAAATAAGGTTGCATATGAATTTGTCAAGTTTTTTTCAAAATTACAGATTCGGAATGACAGTCAAAAGTAAATGAACTAAAACTCAGCTGTGTAAGATTGTATTCTCTCTTACACTAGTCAAAGATTTTCATAGTGAAACTGGTTTTTACTGGCATGAGATCAAAAACCGATTCTAACACCACTTAAAATAAGTTTTTATGTATGTGTACATAGCATTTCATATATATAAATACATGTGTCTACACACATGTGAAATACTGAAAGAAGAAAAAGGAACCATCATCTTACCAGTCCTCTTCTCCTCTGGTTCTCTGGTACAATTGCTCTTCTAATGCCCTGAAAATTAAAGAACAGAGAGGGAATATATTCAGAAGGAAAAAATAAACATAATACTTTTATCCACTACTAGATTTTTGATATCACATTCTTGTCAGTGGTGTTATTATCTGACCTGTATTGGCATCATAACACTGTACCTTTACCTTCTAATTCTTCTAATTCTGAAGTAATATTTCGAGAGCAGATCAATGTATGTGACATATATACACATTTTTTGTGTTTTGTTTTGCTTCAAATCACCTGAAGGCTGAGACTTATTCTGGTCCTATCATCAGTCTTGTCTCTTTGTGTGTATCAGCTGCCCAACAGTACTTCACAACTGTCCTCATTTTCATCTCACTTACCATCCTGAATTGACAGGTACCTCTTATGACCTGATCTATGTCCTCCTGTATGTAACCTTTGTTACTGTTTTGTGTCCCAACTTGAATATTTAACCTAAACTTTCTCTCCCATCTGTGATGGCCGGGGATCCAGGATAAATCAGGCTGCTTCTCTGAGTAGGCTTCACTCCTGCATCTGCATACTGCCTCTTAGTGTTCTCCAGGCTGTTAAATATCCGAGACATGGGGATAGAAGGAATGATCCAACAAGGCATAAGGGCTTATTTTTCCATTTCTGTCAGCTGTCTGATGCCTCTTGCTGACAGTCTCTCTTCCCATTACTTTGTGGGTACTCAGAGGAAGTCATCTTACCTCCTTGTCAGTAATTGAATCACTTGAATTCTGCTTCAGCAAACTCTAGCTCATTGTCTAAATAATCAGTGTCAGCTACCTTTTATATCTTTTGTACCTTTTCTAATCACAGCACTTGTCTGAATGACAATTCATCTTCCCAAAATGGGAGAAGTAACATTCGGAAACACAGATTCCATCAATTAAAAAAGAACAAATGAAATACCCACTGATTATTAATCGAGTCCTGACTTTTAGGGTACATTTCAGCCATCTTCAGTTATGTAAAATGAATCCCACCACAAGCAGTCTTGCATTCAGTTTCACGAATCTCATAGATAGCTCTACACAGGAAATTTTATTTAACTAATAAATGTTGGTTTGACAAATTAATTTCAAAAATGGTTTGGGGTTGCTTGGCTTAAGACAAGGTCCCCTCAGAGACTAGTGGATATGGACTCAGCAAATCTCATTGTTTCCTTAGTGCCACCAACCCAGTGCTTCTAAACGGTAAAGGCCAGTCTCAAAGTACGTATGAGTCATGCCTTTATAAAGCTACTACGCCTAGGGCTGCATTTAAGTGGTACTCAAAGAGCATGGTGAGATAAGAGCAAAAACCTAGGAAGCCTGTGGCAAAAAAAAATGTAGCAGAAAATGCAGAGCAGTCTGTTAAAAAGCCAAAACAAAATATGCTCCTTGTAACTCCTGATACAGCAGAGAGAGCTACTTAGAAGAAAAAGGAATTTGCTCCTACTTTCTCCTAACAGATTTTCTTCATGCAAACACACTTAGTGATACCTGAGTTTCCGAATAACAAGAGCTGATTTTTACCTTCCTTCTTTCCTCCTGGCTAATGAATTGTGCTAAATTAATAGAAAGCAACCCACTCAGGCAAACTTTTAAATTCATTTCAGCTTCTCAAAGCAAACTGTCATTTCTTCATCAAGTCAGAAAGCTGGTATAAAGGAATACAAATAAAAAACATATATAGCAAGGGACAGAAGCATAGCAAAGTAATTTCCTTTGCAACAAATATTCCATGTACATCTTCCATTGTGATGGTAATTTGTATAGAAAGGCAAATCTAACATGATGTTGCACAATCCTGTATATTTTAACAAAACGTGAGTGATCAAAGATGTCTTTAAAATGAAATATATATATTTAACAGGGGTGGAATAAGGGAGGAGAGAAAGTGGTTCCCTTTTAAATTCTTAATATGACAGACTGTTTTGTCATTTCATATCAGCCTACCTTGTGCAATGCCATGGCTGATTATATTTTTTGATGCAACAGAAGCTAAATCAAAACTGCTTTTCTTAAACTTTTAATAAGCAACCAGAAGTAGCACCATACCCACTGCAGCTGTAGGTCTCTATAAGCTCCTGTGCATCAGTACTTCTGATAACTCTGCAGTGTTTCGGGGGGGTAGGGGGGGTGTTATAAAATATGCTCTGCTTCAAGCAAGAGTGTTCCCATTCATTAAATGCCAGATCTTCCATACACAAATAAAAGGCTTCTGAATGCTTCTTCTTAGATACTGGTATTGATATTTCTTCATGACTCTTTTTAGAGTAATAGATGCTAAACACTGAAATCACTCTCAGTAAACATGTACTTTGATCTATATTGTCTGTTAGTGCAGAAGGGTGGGTAGGAACTGAAACACCTCATTAATTCCTGCTTTTTCTGGAAGGTTTTGGATCAGACTTTAACGCCTCATATTCCACAAACTGGTTCTAACCATGAACCAGTGCAGATCAGACTGGATTTCTGCTCAATCATTACATCAGCCAGTATACGGACATCAGATCAGACTGCAACTGAGGGACTTATTGATCTGCACAAAGAAATGTGTAGGGTTTTTTATTGTCAAGTTTATATATATTCTTATAATAAAGTTCCATGGAATATGCAAACTTTAAGAGCCTTTATATCTTCACAGTCTTTCTCTCTTCCTCTATGCAAGTGATACATTTTTATTCTCATGGTTGCTACCTATGAGAAAGCAACCCTCTTGTTCGAGGGGTTAGCTGTTTTCCCTTCATTTCCTTTTTCTGCTTCTTTCAGTCTTTTTATTCTCTAACAAAACAAATCTCTTTCCCTTATAACTCATCTAACTTTTTCCTACTTCCCTTTGTGTGACGAAATTATTAAAACAAACAAAAAATTCAACCTTATTCATGGGGAGTTGTAAATGTCATCTACACAGGCATGTCTTCAAGCGCCTATCTGAACTCAATTCTAACTGCTGATGAATCTTAGAAAATATGTTCTCATTCAGTAATTCTCACAGAAGGCACATTCATTTCTAAATAACTTCATAAATGTTTACTAAGATTTATGTAATAGCTCATTTTTGTTGCTTCCATCAGTGTCTGATAATCGTTACTGCTGAATCAGTACGTATTACATTTCCAGGCCTGTTACTATCTTTAAAGAAATTAAATGAAAATTGTATACGTTTCCCACAAACTCCTTGTTTCACTCTATCAGTTTGCTGATTCCATTAGTTGTTGTGGATTGGCTTTTAAACTTTTGCCTAAATCCCTCTCTGTCCTTTATTAAACTGAGCTACTAAGTCAATATTCCCTGGGCCATCGGCAGGTTTTATTTATTTTCTTTTATTTACAAACAATTTCAGTGATGAGCTTGCCTTTTTCCTCTGCATAGTCGAGGTGTTCCAAAACAACTTCCATCATCACCATCATTTGGGCAGCTTTAATTACTAATTCCTGGAAAAGTATATAAGATTTTGTTACAGTCTCAAGACCTACTGCCCAAAGTGCCAGAAGACAAAAATGTGACACAAAATCAATTTCATCATTATGTGAGCTATTCTTTACAAACAAATAAAAAGACAGACTCAGTTGAGTCAGAGCTGCCGTTGACTCTCCTACCCCTGAAAAAGATTATTTTTCTTTCAACTTCCTCCCAAGACTTTTCCTCAGCCACTGTCTGATGTGGAAGACTATCTGCAGGAAAAGTCTTTGAAGTTCAACTCCTCAGGCAAGACTTCTGCTGTGGGAAGGCTATATGCTCTAACTCACATCATCCTTCCTCCTCAGAAGTATTTCTCTCCCCTTGTACTCGTCCCAGGGAGTTTGTGCTGTCCCTCAGTCAGCACATTCATTTGGCCATGAATTTCCCTTTGGACCGAGGCAATTTTCTTGCTAAAATCTCGAAATTTCAGAATGCTCTTATTTTACGCTGGATGGAATCCAAACTCTTTGATGTTTTTTCTGCTAATTAAAAGATAGACAACCTGCCCCAAAATAACTATCTTCTGATAAAAAAATAAATTGATCAAAAGAGATTTCTGCCTGGTAACAGACCAAGTACTTCACAGACAGATTTATTAGATAAGAGACCTAAAATCATAGAAGAGAGAAGCTCTGTTATCATCATTATTACAGACAAGGAAGAAAGAATATTTATTTGGGGACTTTCTCTGTATGACAGGATCACCAGGCACCCAGTACTCCTGCCTGGTTCCTTAAGGAAAACTTCTTCTAACTACAAGCCAAAAGCACCTATAGGCTCTATACCACTAAAGCTATATTTTAACAGAACATAAACCAGCACATTAGAAAAAAATACATCAGATAAAATGCTTGAGCTCAGATGAAGAAAAGGTTTCAAGAGAGAAAAACAGCACCCCCTCCCTGCCAGTCAGGCCAGCCCCCAGCCCAGGCTTGAGGAAGCTTCTGGAACCACACAGGCTCTTCTGGGCTTCCGACAATACCTCACTTTTCTGACACCCCACACAAGTGTCCCCACACACTTTCTGCTGCCATCCTGGCCCTGCAGCATTTCAGGAGGTAGCAGTAAGGAAAGCAAGGAAACATGAGGGAAAAGATTAAAAGCTATCACCAGGTTTGCACTTCTTTGGAGCAAACCTCAATTTGCTCTAATGCAGGTGTCTTGGCCACCTGAAGTTTTCATCCCAATTCCTTTTCATCTTCACTTAACTAGGGTAGCAACAGACCATAATACCTCCCAAGGGCAATAAATATTTGGACACATCAAGATGCTTGTTAACAGAGTTGGAAAATATCATATTTTCCTGTGCTGTTATCCCAGAGGCAGACTACCAGAATCAACCCACCTTCTGTGGGATCCCTCCCATATGAGCCATTTCATTACCCTAAGGATATTCTGGGAATATTGTTCATGACACAGATCGTGAAACACATAATTAAACTCAGGGAAGCCTACAGCAAAACTCCAAAGTTTAATAAAAATTCAGAGGGATGAACAGCTACGTGGGGCATGAACCTGAGCTAGCTGGAGAGTTCTGCTGTCTGTAGTACTCCAGAATATATGCACTGTGGCAGATTTGAGAAAAGCAAATGAAGCCTTGCTGATATGCCTACCTACTATCCAACTACCAAGAAATGGTATGAATCAGGCTTGAGAACTGCCAGATTAGTAGACTAATAAAGCAAAAGATAGCAATGTCTTATTGCACTACCAGCTGTGAAGTATGTTGTAAATAAAACGTGAACGTATCTGAGGCAGCTCCCAACATAAAGACAGAAGTAGATATCTCAATGCCCTTGTATTTTACTAAGGCGAGGAAAGGTGTTTAATTATAATAATTGGCTCATTAATGAACATTAATGAACATTTCAATGTACATTGAAAAATTATATTCTATTTATCTGTATAAGCTGTACAGCTTACAAAATAGTCAACAGAAGACACAAGGAGAATAGTTTTGTAATGAGTCAAGCCAGAGACAAAATTTCACTATGTCATGTCTCTGAAATTGATGATCACTTGCCTGTACATACTCAGAAAGACTAAGGGAGTTGGGAAGAGGAGCCCTGGCATCTGATGCCCTCTGTCACAAAACCTTTGTCAAAAGGATCCAGTGGAACCTGAGTAAAAAGACTTAATGATCTCTGAATCAGGTTCACTCTTCACTTTCCTGTGTCATTCAAAATTGGTTAGAGGCTGTGGCTTTTCTCCTGATGTCTGGTAAAAGGTGCAGCAAACATTTCACCTGCAGGAGGATTGCAGTGAAGATGTGGAATCTGGGAGACATTCTAATGTCTGTTGAGACCAGAAGTTGGTAAGGTGTCAGCTTGTTTAAATGAAGGGGAAGGAAGAAAGAGCACTAGTGAAAATACTTTCAAGGACACTTCACTTTGTCAGACAGAGAAGGACATTGGCAGCCCACTTTCAAGCATTTTTTTTTTTTTTTTAAAAAGGAATTAAAATGTTCTGTCTGTTTTATCTGAGGCCAAGAAGAGTATCAGAGCTAAAACCTAACAATTATACGAAATGGCCAAATGTATCCTTTCTGATTTAGGATGACACACTTTAGTGAGATCAGGGGAGATTATTTAGGTTCATCATAACTGGATCTCAAAATATTGTCTCCATTTGGCAAGGAACGGAGTTCTCCGGCTTCCAGGCTGCAACATGCAGCTTGAATACAAACCTCCCTTAGGAATGTGACTGAAGCCAGCAGGTCTATCTACTCCACCAGCTCTGGCAGAAAGCCTGGCCAGGGGTCCCAGTCCTCCTTTGCTTCATATTGTTTATACCCAGGAAGCTGCAAAAGCCAACTAGAACAAACTACAGGGCATTTCACATTTTGAGAGAGAAGGAGAAAAAGATAAATGTAGAAAACAGATTTCACTATGTGTTATATTTAAAAATGTTTGGAGGGGAAGACTGAACTTTTAATGAGACCTTATATATGGTCCAGAAACAGGAAAGAACTAGATTTGTCATGCCCACAACAAATAATTATAGTTAAGTCATTTATCCTCACTATGTCTCTATTTATTTTGCTTTGGGTATATATTTCCCTGTTGCTACAGTACTTATATCAGGACTGCATGAAGCACAATCTAGCACAATACATGTATGTTACCCATGGAATTCATAGTATAAATGTATTACACCATTATATTAAGGTTGATCAGAGTTGGTAATTAACATATTAAGTACTTAGAACCAATTATTGAATTGCAATTAAACAGAATTAAAATTTAATTAGAAATACCTGAAAGTATTAAATAAAAATAAAACTAATTGATAAAATAAAAACTAAAAGTAAAATTTTATTTTAAAATACTCTACTCAATTTGAACTGGAACAGACTTATTCCTCCTTTACTACAAAACTGTATATCTACATCTGATACCCTTGGTTTTGGTGTCCTTGCATTATTCTTTTACTGTTAAAAATTAAGTTGCCATAGACCCATGTTTTGTCATGTAGTGTTTTCTATGATGGAGACTGTAGGATTTTGGATTTGGTAACCACAGGTAAAAGTCATGGCCCATGAAACACTAACACTCGGAGCCACATGCTTGGCAAAAAAAGCAAAATTGGCAGCTACAGTGATGTGAGATCATTAACAAAAAGTAAAAAAAATAAAGCACAATTTGCCCTTAGTGAAGCCATGTTGGCTATCACCAATCACCTCCTGATTTTCCATGTGCCTTAACATAGTTTCCAGGAAGATCTGCTCTATGATCTTACTGGGCACAGAGTTGAGACTGACTGGCCTGTAGTTCCCTGGATCTTCCTTTTTTCCCATTTTAAAATTGTGAGTTATGTTTCATGGAAATTAAAAGATGCATGCACAAAACAAAAATTAATGAGGGATTTACACAGACCTACTTATAATATGAAATTCACAGTGACAAATACTACTAATGAGATCCTGTTTACAGCCCAAGGTATTCCATTTGCATGGACTGGGAATAGCTCCATAGAGCTCAGACACAAGGCCTGTATTTCAGAATACTTCTTGTTATAAAGCTATTACTTCAAGCACAGCAACGCAGGCGTCTTTGAGGCTGTAGGTGTCTTTCATCCAGGCTGCTTAAAATGGGGACAGAGGAACTCAGTTTCTGCAGCTGTCCGCACAGATACAAACCAAAGATAGTCCAATATATCATTGTGTAGAATCTTATTACAGCAAAGTTCGCATCTGTACAAACCAATTTCTTTCTTTTTTCCTTTCTGTCTTCTCTTCTGTCTGTCTTCCTCTAGCACATACATTTCTTTAAAACTCTTAATTTCATGTTTTGCAGATATTTATCTGAAGCTTTTTGAGACAGGACACAACTTCTGCTCCTACTCTGATATTAAGGATAAAGATATGATTATAAATACACTGAGTAGTGTTTGTACTTTATTCTGTGCTTACATAATGTAATTATTTTTCACCACAGGATTGTCAATCAGAAGATTAGAGGTCTGGCCATGACTTCTGCTGTGACCCCTAACTACCTGAATATCTCTCTGGGCTGGTTATCAGACAATAATATACTTGTAAGTATCTCATTAGCCATGTAGTATGCAGATGTGCCATTCTTTTTTCACTCCTGATGCCAATACAGTTAAGTTTACCTTAACACAAAGAGAAAGGTAAAAATTAAGAAAGTATTTTCATTATTTTATTTATCTATTAATAAATTAACTGAACCATTTCACAAACTTCATTTATCTAGTTCTCTGTAGCCAAATCACAGGCCATGTGGTTTATCTGTGCATCTAAATACGATACTTTATGACATTACCACTGGCACCCTTAATGCCATTATTCCTGTACTCAAAATCACCATATCAGAATCCTTAATTTAATCTCTCAAGATAGTAATGAAGTAAAAATATTTCTCAGCCTGTCCTGCTTACAAACATATTTCAGCCATAGAAAACCCTTTTTAAGGTGAAACTTGTGGAGTATGAAAGTTCATGGAACAGAGCCTCAGAAAATTTTGTTTCTACTCAAATACATTAAAGTAAATTCATTATGTATTTCAATGAAATTTAGTTTTCATAAAAGGAATAATTAAAAAAAAAATCCATCAAAACTCATGCATTATCCTGATATTTGACAGGTATTAGCCAATGAAATCTTTTAGGATAAGATATTTTCATCTCCAGATATCATACTCACTACTTCTTTACCACGATTGGTAGTAGTAAGTGATAAAATGAGACATGGTATAATCTTCTTTAGTTTGTTTCAGATGTATTTATATAGTTTGAAGTATAGGCAGCAATACTTATTACTATGCATTAACTCAACATATACTTTGGCTGTAGATCAAGACTTGAAGTGTAACCACAGAAAAATGGTGGAGCCACTAGCTCCAGTAATACACGTGGTTTATGAAGTCAGTTACCATTTGTAGCATTTGGAAGATGTATTCAGATTTGAACACTCAGTAATAATAAGCACCATAGCAGCTGTTGTCCAGCCGAGTTAGGAAGATATCTATACTGTTATTGTGCATAAAGAAACAAATCTAATGGTAGTTCAGGTTCCTGATGCAACAGAGCTAAATGCAGGGTCTTCATTGCTTTCCTGGAAAAAAACCCAAAACTTCACTATGCTTATATTTGCATATAAGCAGTGATTTTAATGTCCTATTCACTAAGCTTCTGAACAACAAAGCTGTTTTTTTATTTCTCAGGTTTTGTTGAAAAAGCAAACAAAATAAATGGTGCCTGATTAGTCAAGTTTTGCAGTTTGCAAGACACAGTCAAGATTACTTACAACTGTGTGTAATTTCCATCCAACAGCTGGACCATACTGGGACTCCAAAGCATTTCTAAGATATCAGAATCTATTCTGTAATATTTCCCAAGTACAAATTGGGAAATAATGTCACCAGATAAGTAAAATAATTTTAGGAGGCCATATGTCAATCCACCAGAGGCAATTTAAGTCAATTGGATGAATTGTCACTAAAATAAATTCCTCTTGATAAAAAGTCAATGACAATCTGTTTTAGAATGTGAAAATAACATTCTAGAACATAAAATTAGACCAACCCTTGAACAATTAATGGCTCTAAATTAAATTAAAATAATCCATTCAATGGATTGCTTCTATGTGAAAAGAAGCATCAACTTAAATGTTAAATACTCAAATTGCTCTTTCCAACAGATGAGCTATTTTAAAAAGGAGCAAGTGAAAAGGTTATTTACAGCAGCACGAAACAGCATTTTGCACTTATCATTAGGTTTTTTTCCCCTGTATTTTCTCTACTTCTGCTTTTAAGATTGAGTCACAGTTGTCACTTTGGTATTCTTGATGAAAAATCTATTAAGAAGGGTTTTCATGTGCAATATAATAAGCATCCCTTCAGTTTGACTCACAGGTTGTCAAAGTGCATTTCATTTGCTCAGCTGTAAGCTCATGGTATATGTTTTCAAAAGGAAAGTGGGAACAAAAAGTAAAAATAAAATTAATTTCTAACTTTAAATGTGAGGATGAGTTTGAATCAGTAACTGTGAGATATCTTAAAGATTATGTTATTTTTTATTGTATTCTACTATCTAATATATTCTAGATGTATAGAATCACTTTTTAGGTTAGATGCAACACTGAAATCCAAATACAGTCTTAGCAGCAGAGCTATTTCAAACCAATAAAATATAATACTGTCTGATTTAGAAGTAAATTCTGTTCCCTAACGATGGTGGGGGTTGGAGGAGCTTCACTTAAATGTGTTGCATTAAAAATTCTTCCCTTTATCAATTTCTACTGATTGGCTCCACAGCAACTTCCTCTGAACTAATTATGAAAGTATAAATATTTATAGGATGACCCTAGAAACAAGCTACTTACCTCAGTACTTACCAACTGCTGAACTGTTATTCGAGCCCTGAGAAGAGTCTTGCAGTTCATCTGCATAGCCTGCTCAGTCTGCTATCCAGGATTGCAGACAGGTTTTCAAGCAAACTATTGCAAAGTTCACATGCATACGTAAGAACAGTTTTGTTTTATGCAAAGTTACCAAATGAGAAACTTGCTCCTTGCAATGCACTAAAATTGTTGCTACTGAGTCCATGCAACATAAATTCTTACATGTCACTTGACTTCATCCCTCAGTCTTTCAGTTTGACTGTCACAGAGCTTTGGTTCATTACCTCATAGGATAAATATTCCTTCCCCCCCACCCCCAAAGACACATATGTTTGACAAGAAAAGGTGCAGTTTTAAGCTAATGGTGAACCTTCTGTCCACTTGTAGAGTCACAGGCAACATAGGCTGGCTCTTGTAAATTATTAGGCCTAGTGAAGTAATAAGGTACTGGAGAATGACCAAAGGATAGCCATGTTACTATGGAGGCTCCTTGAAGTGCTACAGCAGGCAACACAAAAAATTCTCTTTTGTGGTTCTTTGGGAGATTACGACAGTATATTTCTTAAAAAACTTGCACCCTCAAGACCGAGCTGCCATTGTTCAGCTCCATCTGCCACTTTGAGACTGACATACAAAGGAAATTTTCTGATTCTGAAAGCTTCAACCAGTGTGGACCTCTCTACTTTCACATCCCTAGAAGAGTTATGGGATTCTTTTCTCCCTCCTGGCTATTAAAAGGACTTCACTTTAACTTTTGTCTGCACTGTGGAGGTTTTGTTTGTCTTAAACTTCATGCACAAGCACGTTACGTAAGGAAAACGCACATGAAGCGAGGAGCCGCGGCTCTGTCCAGCTGTGCAGAGCCTGGCTCCCCATCCTGACACCCAGCTGGCTACCCGCACCCCTCCCTGGCAGCAGCCCGTGGTGGCGCGGCTCTTCCTGTCCCCCCACAGCCATACCCCACAGCCGTACCCCAGGGCGGGGCGGTGGCAGCTTAGCACAGCACAGCGTGGCGCAGAGCTGTGCGTGGGTGGTGCGTGATCGCCACATGCTGTGGGAAAACAGCGCCTAGAAAAAGAAAGTGGGTCATAAAGCAAGAAAGAAACCTTGGAAGAAGCAAAGACCAGCACGTGGACAGTGCATGGACATGGAGCTGATTGGAGGAGCCTTTGCGTGATCAAGAGCCCATTGGAGGAGTCTCTTCATAGTCAACGCAGAACTGAGAAGACTACACTTAACGATGCATAAAATCAATAGATTATTTATTTATTTTCTTAAAATAAGTTTATGAATCTATCATAAAAATTGATCACTTTATTTAAAAGCTTTCTGCTCAGGGCTATACAGACATCTGAAGAAAGGGATCTGGTTTTTGGTCCTGAAATTCATAGAGCTCGTCCAAGATCTGTTCATTGGCTGAACTTGAAATTGGAGGATTTAACATATTCATAATATCTAAGTCCATTTCATACTTCATAGAAAAGAATTGCATCCTCAGATATTTAGACCTTGCAGCATATGTATCTGTATCAACATAACAAGTAAAGTTCTATGGATTGAATAGACTGATTTGTATATTTTGATCTACATAAATTTGATGGTTTTAGTTTGTAAAAGCTTATTCATAAAGTCATTACTTAATTTTTTATTTCTTCATCACACAAAAAAAACCCCTGGAGCTAATATCAATAAAAGTTCATTGCATATAAAAGAATAATGATTTCAGCACTATTATATCAAGAGAATTGTTTCTCATTTTGTGTGATGGAAGACTAAAATCTTCAGTAATCCACAGGATCCTGCTTTCAGTCTCAAATGCAGAGTATTTCCCAATGAAGTGTTTATGGCTTGACACCTGATCTGCATTCATACAAAGTACTTTACGTAGTCAAGAAATCTCTATTTTTAAATGCTTGTAGGAGGGGCATATATGGAAGTCTTCCAATTCCATTATGGGAGCAACTGATTTTCTACTTAAAACACAGTGATTCTTACTTTGTATTCAAATACTCAAATTCTTTGTGTTCTAAGTATTTCCTCTTCCATACAAGCAGCAGCATAGGCTATTTCAAGGACAGCCCCATAGTCAGCTTTAACTGTCATCAGTCTAAAATCTATTTTAGAAAAATTAAAGGGACTGAACAGACTTTAAGGATAAGGCTACACTGTAGGTAGCAGAAGCATTTCCTGGCTCCAAATGTCTGCTGGAGTTACTTTTGTTTCCACGTGGGAAGCAAAAATTCAGAGTACACTGTGTACATGCCTTTATTTTCACGCAAAGACAGCTCAGGTATTTGATCCAGAAAGGACTTGTGGATGATGAAAGCATAAAAGCTATGAGGTAATTTGCAGAGGTCAGCTTCCCCACAGCATAGTCAGGGGCTACACACACCAAGATTGGATGTGGCTTTGAGCAACCTGGGCTAGTGGGAGGTGTCCCTGCCCATGGCAGAGGGGTTGGAACTAGATGATCTCTAAGGTCCCTTCCAACCCAAACCGTTCTGTGATTCTATGATTCTATGATTCTAAGATGACAACTCTTCATCCCAAAGTCAATAGATTCAACCAAACTTATACCCACATGGTAAGACTGGGTAGTTTATATAGAGATGTTCTCTGACTGATGTGTGGGGAATAGATATTAATTTCCTTCAACTATCAGGTCATCAAAAATCAGGACTATAAAACCTGAACAGATATCACCTAACTTATATATTCTGTTAGGAGAGATACAACTGTAACCTTAATTTTCTTTCATTTCAGATCATTTGCCACACTACCAATTAGCATTATTAGTCAGCTCTTCCCTTTATAATACAGAACTAACTGTATAAAAAGGTAAAGTTGGGGAGAACAATACATTTACACTAATGCCAGGAATTACTTGTAAAAATTACTTGAATAAAAAATAAGAGGGGAAAATAATAAAGGCCCTTCCTAAACAATGACATGACTACTTTGGCAAGATTATCAGGTAACCACAGATCATTGCTTTGCTTGATAAAAGAAATTAACTGAAATATTGGTGCCACCAGAATTAATTAGTTTTTAAATATTAAGGCTTTCATAATCCTAATACAACACTTATTAGTGCAAGTTGCTTTGCCCGAGGGCTGAAACTATTTTATTCTCTGTTCCCATGATGAGTGCCATACAATGTTTGATGCTTGCTGACTGAACTCATTCTGTCAGCAGAACAGTTGATATTTCACACTAGAATGCTAACTGTACTTCAAGGACAAGTCATCTGATCAAAGGGTACCACAAATCTTCACAGAGGATGACAGATGGGAAATGGTAAAGTGTTATTTATGTGAATGACCATTATGAATTTAAGATGCTCTTCTAAACCATTTCACCATTACTCGTTCACCTTTTAAATAACCCGTAATTCTTGGCATTGCAATTATCATTCAACTGCATAATATTATAGCTGAATAGTCTGTTGATGTGACAACAGCATAAGCTACTGTATATATGCAAATACAGACACACACACATCCACATTTGGAAGTAATTTTTTTGTTTTATATTTAGATGTTATAAATAGTCAGTGATCCAAGAGAGAAAAATGACGTGACAGTTAAAAAACCCATGAGGCAGTTGAATATCAAAACCAACCCATCTTCCCTGTTGAAACATTTCTTATTTGGCACGAAGGAATGTACTCAGAAATGACCAATACTCTTCTTTTAATGGATTTTATAATGTGGTATACACTTCGGAATACCACTGGCTGACTCAGCTGATGCAGGTTCATGATCTCCAAGACAAGACGTTCAGGGAGGTAAATGCTGAATGAAGGAAAGAGATAAATGAGGTAGAACTGTCAAAGAGGAAGATAAATCCTTCACTAAGGCCTGTTCTGTGGATCCAAAGCTTGTGTCCTTGGGATGGAGCGTGCCACTGATGAAGAAAACTATGACTGGCATGTGTCTTCCAGCTAACCAAACACACTGTTTACTATAACTGCTTGAGCAGTTAGTTCCAACTTGAGATACTGAGCACAAAATCCTGGTCTCATTAATACTGCAGATATCCTCTGGAATTCAAAGCAGTGATCTCTTAGCCAAGAAGGAATGCGTTGCCTTCCATACATCTGGAAGCTCAGAAGTATTGTCAATGTAATCATGTTATTCCTCTGAATGAAGGTGGCAAAGATGCAACACGACAATTCTATTCAGCCTAGCTTCCCTGTTTATAAAGGGCTGCGAACACGAGAGGCTGTCAAGGATCCATGAATCATATTGTCTTGAAGAAAAATTCTAGTATTTCCTTGACACAACCGTTACAGCCACAGACGTTGCAGAATGTCTACTGTTTAAGGAGGCATCAACATTTTCCTACCAGCTCTCTGTCATCTTAATACCTCACTTGGATTTTAGGAAAAAGTGGGGAGAAATCTTTTTTTATATTAAAAAAAAAACCAACCAAAAAAACCACTAACAAATAGAATAAGTGGAAGGATTTATGTTGTCTTAAGATTATTCCTAGAAACCTTCCATGTCTCTAAGATCAGATTTACAGCCTGGTCCCTAATCACCTTCTTAACAAACTCAAGGATGTCTTACATTTAACATCTAGTACCATCTTGGTATATTAAACATCTAGAATATGCTACTCCAAGAACAGATATGGACGAGACATCTACATTTAAATATACTAAGTACTTAACAGGATTTATATTTTTTACTTGAAAATGAATAAAAGATATTGTAAATCCTTTAATGTCTTGGAAAGCTCAAGTTCAGACTGAAGACTTTATACAAGCTTTATACACCCGAAACCCAGAGGTATCTGTGAAAGTCACATTCAGGATTTCCTAACTGCAATGCATCCAATCACTTGTAAGATATCAACAACACTCAATCTATATCAGTTTGATCTTTTGCTTCCTGAGTTCTCCTGTATCACATTTTTCTCAGTCTCTGTCATCAAATTGCACCAAGCATCATCTGGATGATTTCTAAGTCAGTGAGTTACTCAACAACATGTACTGCGCAAGAGCTACCACAAGATAAATACTGCACACTGGCAAACACTAAGTCTAGTTCATGAAGAGTAACAAGTCTGAGCTGTCATGTATGGCTTGAAGAGATGATATAATACGGTAGGGTATCTGGAAGAGAGCAGTCAGTCCTCACAAATCCATTCATCCTGTGCACATTATGCCCAGATTTCCTACCCTCTTTCTCATCACTTCAAAATAAGTCAGGGTGATTTGTAAGCATTTATAATGTCCTTTTAATTGATTCAGCTACACATATTAAACATGTATGTGAATCAGCAATATTCTCTTATTAAGAGGAAAATCACAATATGTGAAACATGGCTGAGAAACAAACACCAGAATTGCAGTAAATGAGTTCAAGAAAATGAGCACAAAAAGTCAGTTGTAATAGTGTTCAAATACATTTCTCTAATAAGTATTTTTATTAGTCATTGTTTCTTTACAATATTGAAATCTGTGTTTAAATCACTCAGCATTATCTGAGTCAAACATCAGGAACATCTGAAAAGTTAGATACTACAAATGACTTTTTTACAAACTAAGTAAAAGAAGTAATGGTTTAGAAATCAGGACACAACTTTTTATGTGCGTAACATCGCCACAGCAGAATTTCCATGCTTTAAAAACAGATCAATAATTATGAAAGTGTAGAGGGTTTAAGAACTTCTGGCAATAATTTTATTTATGAGAAAAACATTTTCTACTCATTTTCTACCTCTTTAAGTAGACCCCTCCAATTAACTAAAATTAAGGAACTGAGTTATTTTTAATTATAGTGGGATACACAAAAAAGCTTGGTCTAAAATAACATGTACTAGTGTAAAATAACAAATTATTCAGTTGTCATACAAATAATGTGCTCAAATCCCAAGAAATTACTAAGATTATTATTTTGATTTCTGACCCAGGTCTTCTTAATGTCACTGGAAAGATTACTATTGTTCTGAAATACAGCTGGATCACACTGGCAGAGGTTAACAAAGCAAATACCCTGCCATACTTGGCTTGTTTTAGAGAGAGACCACATCTTTTGCTTGGTAACATTCCAATAATGCAGAAGCTGATCAGTGGCTCCTTGATTTATATACATTGTCTTTCCTCTCATCAGAGTGAGATTATACATCAGAATACTACTGAGAAGATGAAGTCGTCAAAGCAAAATGACAGCAACTCCAGATGAAATTTCTAAGTGATCCCACTGGATTAATATCTCTGCCACCATTCTTCAAATTAATATCCAGGAGAAATTAGCAAGTGATTTGTTTGCTTTGACTCTTCAAAACTAAGGACTTAAAAAAACTAATCTAACCTGAAGAGGCAAATGTCTTTCCTGGAATAACTCGGAGACTGTAAGTGAATGTGAGAACAATAATCAATCCTTCAGCTTTCACACCATTTAGATTTTCTCAAATCTGGAAGAAATATCGTAGCTCCTTTCCATCTACAAAACCCTGGAAGTGAGAAGGAACCTGCATATATTAGAACAGCTGTGAGGATGTTTTGGCTAATGGCATCACATTGACTGGTGTAACAACATTAAGCAAGTTTCTAGTTCATAACAGGACCAAACAGAAGCTGAATCAAGTTAAAGATGGACACAAACTGGCTGACAAACCATTCCAATAAAACACATCTAGTTGACTGAACTGAGCTTTAATTGGACCATTTTGCCTTTGACTCTTTCATTTTTTTAATGTTAGAAGATGAAAATGTCAGAAATTATCAATATGAGGCACATTTCATAATAAAGAAAAGCACACCAAGTGCAAAAATTTTTTAACAGATCCAAATATAAAGGAATAATATCTTTAGACTTTGACCAGCAAGAGTGAAGCATATGTTTATACATCAAAGTCAAGGGGAAAAAAGAACAAGGGGAACAGCTCAGATACTGAGGCTATGGAGTAGAATTAGTGGGGAAAGGCACCTGTGTGGAAGAGCTGCAGCTTAGTCTCGAAGGCTCTCAGTTGCTAACTATCATATCAGATCCCTGTGCCAAATTTGCACGGATATAAACAACTGCTGATTAATTTCCATTTCTGAATACATTATAAGACAGGAGGGTTGAGAAGGGTACCTTTTAAGTTCAGCCTACAAATAAGGAAACATGTTTTTGTCCCATTCTCACATCTTCCTTTTCATCTTTGTTGTTCCTCGTTTCTGTAGTTATTTTCATCTTTCTCCCATTATAGCTGTTTAATGCTAATGAGATAACACTTGATCCAACCCTAGGAAAGTCAATGTTCTTTCTTTTGTATGAATATAAAATACCTGGACTGACTTCTATGGTAATACATGGCCTAGGTAACTATGAAAAGACACTTCTTTGATAGTAAAGGTGACTTACATTTTAACTGTTTGTCACCCCCCGAAAATCTCTATGAGAAAGGAGAAGGAAGGTCACAGAATCCAGGAAAAAAATCTTTTCTTCTAGAATGACTGAGCTAGGTGGGAAGGAAAGGATATAAATACTGAATGGAACAGAATCACTACCAGGGCATAATTACCTGGACTCACAGGCAGACTAGTGCATGCATTTTTATGTGGCATAACTTTCTGCATTTAATTCAAAGTCAGTTGAGGTCAATGGAAAAAGTTTGCTGAATTTGCTAGCATTTGGAGAAAGCTGTAAATCTGGAAGCAACCACAGTGCAACTATTCATATTTTTTATGTAACAGATTCATGGGGGATATGCATGTATTTTGTAGAACACCTGTCAGGATCTTACATCTAAATGGTCATGTCAGCACACTGCACAGCATCTGAGCCAGCTCACACAAAAACCCATCATCCAACTCACACTTCCTTTGGAGATGAGGGACTCAGAATGAGACTTTGTTTTGGCCCCTGAATTGGTCCTGTGACTTGCAGGGACAGGTATTCTGAGGAAGAGTGGAACACCCTGATGTGAAGCTGAACTCACAAAATTCACTTACGGTAAAAGCACAAAGAGGATTTAAGTCCCTGAAAGAATCCTGCTCTGTTCTTGATTCCTGGTATTAGCTCTCTTGATGATTGACTTCTTAAAGTTTGGTGTTTCAATTAGAGCTGTATAAAATACTTATCTTCAGTGTGAACTACATTCAAAAGTAGAATTGTTTCCAACTCGACCTGACCTTCTGAATTAATAGTGGACTGCTTGTTATACTTTTAATGTCTGCAGACTATTCACTTGCACTGGAGAGGAATGGTCTTGGTTGACTAGCTTATCTTGAAATGTTCTGAACCTGCCATGCATTTAGAGTTCAAATTAAGGTCATTTGAGAAGTCCACATGCTACTTCAGCCCCCACTTGGCTAACTCTACTTCTGGAGACAGAGAACTGAGTTTAATTATGAGACCCTGGGTATTTCACATACTGATATACCCAATGATGCTTAAAAGGAAAGTGTATCATTTTTCATTTGTAATATATTTGTATAATCCTATCTATCACGTCAAAGCACTAAACTCAGGCCAAGTAGGTTTGCGCTGTAGAGATGGGTGCAGTGAACAGGGAAGATTGTTCTTTCAGCCTCTGTCATGCAGAGATATTAAGAAATTGACTGAATCTATTTTCTTAATTGTTTTGGGTTTTTTCTCCCTAGTGTGAGTCACGAAGAGGCCACTTTTTTAATAGTGGATGCAAAGGAGCAAGAAGCATTATCCACAGCAGCCAGCAGAGACAGCCAGAAGTACAAACTGAGGTTCACTAAAAGCTTCAATGGTATGACATTAAGACTAGAAACCTGAGGAGGCAATTGGCACCAAACGCTCTCTGCAGTGCATAACTACATTCCACTGCTCCTCAAAATCTCACCTTTTCCCCAGCTGCTTGGGGTCATCATTCTGGCTGATACTAAGGAGTACAAGTGTTTTACTACTGTAAAATTTGATTTGTGATTCTAATGGTAGTGAAATAAACATGCAAATGTCATATCAGACTAAGGACACTATAAGATAATCAATTCAGTTTGGCTTCCCATTATTATTTGCTTAATTCTGGAACATGGCATGCAGGCTGATCACAAATGGATCCTCTGTCATCTCTGCTTTATAAAGCCAAACACGGAAAAATCTCACTCAGCTTTCTGTCAACAGAATTTTCATGAGCTAGCTTTCTAATTAATAGATTTAAATTTGGTTGGGAAAAATCTACCAAGTTCATGGAACCTTATGCAAGCATTTAGCCTGGAAAGCTTCCACTGTCAAATTATAGACCATCATGCAAATGCGAAAAATGACTAACATTTCTTGTGAAATACTTAACCCTTTGAAATGTCATCCCAAGGATGAGAAATCATAGTGATCATACTTGTAACAGACATGGAGGAAAAAAGTATCAACTTGATCATGACCTTCGAGAAAAATGAAAGCTACCTCCATAGCAATGCATTCAAGGGATCCAGCTTGCCAGAACGACAGATGTTTTCAAGTATGTAAGCTGTCAGACCTCCCTGGAGAACAGAAGAGTACGTAAAGAGGAACTCATACAGGCCCAATCACCAGAACAGAAGTCCATGAAGATTTTTGTCATTGCTGCTATCATCTTTCAGTTAGACTCTGCTCTGAGCTGCATTGTGAGGGAATCTCTCTCTTTCACCCCCCTTTTTGGTCTATCATAATCCTAGGGAGATTTGCCTCACCCTTTAAGAAACTAAATTAGGCAGTGTATATTCTCCATACCTCCCCCCATTTTTCACAGTTACACTGACTGCTCATTTAGTAGGTCCTTTGACCCACTTAGAGCTTTTCACTGTGGTTCTATTTATTTCTCAACATTTAAAAAATAAACTTTCACTTGCATTTGGGGGATAGAGAGGAAGGGCAATGAAATGAGGTTGATTTGATTGTGTGTACACATATTTGACTGGTATTAAGCAATAAACTTGCCTTTTAGCTTACAGCTCTCAGGAACACAGAGTGTAACTACAACAAGTGGCAAAAGAAATGCAGAGAAGTGGCATTATTTCAGAAGCTGAAGGTATGATGGCACAAAATTGGATTCTTCAGAATATTTGTGACAAGCTACTGCATGACTCTTACCACTAAGTGAAAAAAAATACTCAAATTCCACTTGTACTCAAGGTATTCGAAACCAACATATGTGGTAGGTCGTCAATGGCTTTTTATGTCAACTATTTAAAATGACCTAAAGAGAAAAAATATACAAAGTATGTACACGAGATACAACTCTCAGTTGTGAAAAACATGGATAAGTGATTATAATTGAACTACTTTATGCTTTTAAAGTCAATTAAGGCACACAGTTTGCAGTAGGTAACTAAGTTTGTGTCAGTGTGTTACTTGATACCATAAACCATGAGTTTAAAAAATTGTGACAGAAATAACTGTCTTTCCAAATCAGTCTTCTTGGAGGCGAAACAAGAGGATAAAGAATGTCAAAAAAAGAAAAAAGTTTCTAAATAGCTGAGTTGCAACTCTCTTTCATAATTAGACATACAGTCCCTAACTACAGAATGATCTAATAAAGCCTACAGGGAAAATAAACCAAATTTGCAAAATAGGATGTGAGTGTGGCTGTGGCACCCATCCTCTTTTTTATGATAGCAATGACATAGTTGTATATTGTGGTTTTTTTTTCATCTGCTGCATTCAAATACATATATGAAAAATAGAAACATTTTTAACATGTTTTATAAATGGAGAGGTAAGATGATGGTATTTTACACTGAAAGTTAAAAACATCTCTAAAACTGTCCTCAAGACCCAAATCATTTCGTGTACAAACAAGAAAACGCCGAGAACGGTTTCAGGCATGGCTGAAGGTCACTGGAGCATATAGGAACTGCAAATGTGTAGCCATTAATCATTACAGCTAGAGCAAAATTTCTTTCACCTGGCTCTCTGGATAAGATGGATAAACCTTCTTTTCTTATACCATGTTAAAAATCTCTGCTGGAATAACATTGAAGAGAAAATGAATCACATGGATTCTTGTCGTCGTTTAAAGCCAGCTAGCAACGAACACCATGCAGTCACTTCCTCAGCTTTCCTCTCTCCTGGGGAATGGGGGGGGCAGAATTAAAGGGGTGGCCCAGTTTCAGCTGGGACAGAATTAACTTTCTTCATAGTAGCTAGTAAAAGGCTAGCTGAGTGGGTTCAAACCATAACAAGGAGTAAAGGGAAAACAGACTTGCAGGCTGAGATAAGAGCAATTTAATAGCTAAACCACAATAATATTGAGAATAATAATAATAATATATACAAATGAGTGATACACAATGCAGCTGCTCCCCACCCAATGACCAAGGCCCAGCCTATTTCCAGCTAACAGTCCTGGAGCAGAGAGAGTCCCACAACTGTCATCCCAGAAAAGAGATAAGAGCCCAAGAGTCTGACAGTCTGAGAGCCCAAAAGAAAGCGCGGAGAGAGAGAGAACTTCCGGACAGAGCCTCATCATATACTGGGCATGACATGCACAATATGGAATATACCATTGGCCAGTTTGGGCCTCCATCCTAAACCTAAGGTCAAATGCTAAGCCAGTAATTGTGGAGGGGATACTCATCATAGATTATTATGTGATCTGGGAAACTGATTACCAAAGAGAGATTTTTTTGCTATCACCTTTATAACTTTTGAACATAAATGACAGAAAGAATTTTTCCAGCTGACTCATAACAGCTTCGACAGCAAAATGGGATAACTAAGTTAAATACCAAAGACAGACCAGAAAGCAGAAGAAATCCCACAAGGGAAAATACTGCTCTGCCATAGTTTTCTTCCTTCATTAAAGCAACCACGAAAAATATCATTGCAATTGCAGAATAGATTTGCACAGGTAAATAGGCGGAAAGAGTTACACAGCTAAATCAGGAGTTTGGAACGTGACCTTAATGCATAACTTTTGTTAGAAACTGAATATTTTGTGCAGTCAAATTTAGATAATCAGTCCCCCAGGATTGAAGAGAAGATCTCTAATTTGATCCCAGAGTAATGTGCTGGTGTGTTCTCCTGCAGAGAGGAAAAGGACTAATTTATTTATTTTAGTGAAAGGGGGATAGGATTCTGAATGTGATGTGTTTATTTGGGACTTTCTGGTTGGGCAGCAACCTAAATAAATACAATTTTGTTATGATACTAACCTTAGACCTACTGATGGTCAAACCAAATGTTGTATTTGAAGAAGGAATTTTATTAAGGTCATTTTAGTGTAAACAGGACCAACTGTAATACTGCAGGACAGATCATTAAAAAATTAACTCCTGGTTATTATTTATATTTCAGGTGCTGTTCAGAAAGCATTTCTTCAACTTTCATCTTTTCACTTCTCTTCATGCTATGTTTGGGACATGATTCGATTTGTAAGGGTCACACTCATTTTCTAGAGTAAGCAGTTTACAATCTTTTTCATACCACTAGGGACTGAGAAGTATAATGGGAGACACAGCTCTGGCTTTTATTCTTCATACTTATTTGTCTTACATTAATATTCAAGATAAATATCAAGATTTAGAAAGCTACTATGCTAAGGACTACACAGAAGCTGCACAGAAAGAAATCCATCCTCAAATTGGAATTTACAGCCTAATTTCAGTTTGGCTCTTAACGTTTGCAGTGCCACTACCTTGCAGGCATGAAGTACCATCAGCAAGACTCACACTGATCAGTTAAGTACCTCTTGAAGAAATTGTCACCTTTGCTAGAAGGGTCTGGACGTGGTGGCATTGCTGAGAGTGCCTTTACAAGCAACAGCATTTTCCTCTGTGTTCCATATTTGAAAAAGTCACTTAGACCATATAATTTCCTCTTTTGTTTGATGGACATGAGACTGAAATACTTTCGTACATCACAGCAGCTTAATTCTATTGAATTGGTTTCAAGACATATTTAAATCACTAAGTATCTACTATCTAAGCCTAATCCCTCATTTAACCTTCTAGAAAACTTTATTCCTAGCAAATATATGTGATACATATCCTAGCAAATATATGTGATCACCTGCTTTGCTCTGTGAAAATGTAAGCCTACGATCAGCTCACTTGAGCAAGTACAGATCAGAAAGGTTTTTATTTTAAGAGTTGTTTTCTTACAAATCTTCTGAAGAAAGTTATCATTTGTTGGCAAGTTTTCCTGGACAGGTTCTCATAATACAGGCTCATTCTGCCCCCAAAAAAGTTTTGGAAAGAAACTGAAGTGAGGGTCAGATCCCCTCATTTTCTTACAGTCTACTTGTTTTTCCGTCTCTGCTAATCTAGGGAAAATGTTGCCCAACTCATAGCACAATACAGGAGCTTGTGTGCCAGATACTGGTGCTCTAGGAATGTCCTCTCCTACCTGGTTCCCTGGCACAAGTTCCTCTCCTTTTCAGAAAAGAAACAAGGTTTGGTAGCTACTTCTAGTCCAGTCTTCATACAGAGAAGATGAGTATTCCTATGTGAGACACCATAAAGCTACTAGATGTCTAAATATTAGGAAATATTACGCTCCTCTGTGCTTGCTGCCACAGACAGTAAGACCTAAGCAAAATAATTGTAAGGATCTGGGTAGAGGCTGCTAGATAACAACAATGACTGTGAGATTATTTTATTAGCCTGAATACACATGAAGTCATTTGTTAGCCATTGTTTGTGTATGCAATCAGCAAATTATTCTCTTGCATAACTCTGTTGAGAGCAGATGCCATTCAGCTGCTTTATGATACTGAGCTTCTTGAATAAAACACTTGCGGGGAGGGAGGGAGGGTAAAGAGGGGGTGGAAATGGCAACACACATCAGAATTTTGCTATCTTACTTAACACAACTTTAATTTCTGTGTGTCTACATAGAAACCAGCTACTACTTAATGTCCTTTAAATCCAGAAATCAAATCTTGGACTCTCAAATACAAATTTTTTACTCTCTTAACATGTCTTTCATCATAGTTTTATCATAGATGGAGTAGAAAATGGACCAAAGGCTGTAAGTTTCATAGATAAAGCCTTCTAATTTGATCTTCTCTCTGACCATAGCTAACCCATGTTTAAGGAAATAGCATAAGAAATAAAGATAAATATAAGGTGGTCCTTCTTCAAGTATTATCTCCATCCTGAGAAAGCAGTTCCTTGAAGTTATCATGAAGTCAAGGCAGTGTCCAAATCATTGCATTTAATGATCACTGATGGACCTAGTATAGATAAATTTGTCTAATCTTCTTCTAACCTCTTGCAATTGTAGCCTCGAACTTAATTTACACTATGTAAAACAGCTCTGCATTTGGTTTAAATTGGCTGCTAATCATTTCATTGCTAGCGAATTACTCAAAAGTCATTGTATTAAATAAGCGTTTATACAGTGGTGAAACAGTGCTGTCCTGCTTCTTCTCTGTTCCTCTTGTATTAATTTCCAACATTCTGGGGCCTATGACCTCGGTCCTCAGTTGCCCTACAAACACATTATAGAAACCTGGGCAAACAAGTGAACAAAACTTCGTTATGATGGATCCATTAGTGTCACAAGAACTAATCTGGAATAAGTCTTTACTCTGTATAGAAGAGTTTATGAAGGGTCACAAGTAAACCATTAATTAGATCAGAGGTTTGGATTTTCAAAAAGCTGTTTATTATTCTGAGCAAGTATTTTATTTGTATGGTAATCTACAAGGATCTCAGAGACTGGACAGCTGATCTACTAAGTCTGCTTTTGTATTGCATAGTTCTCATTATGTCTGGTGTCCTGGTTCAACACAGTAACATACATGGTCATGTATCTAGATCTATCTCTTTTTGGAAAGAAAAAAAACCAAACAGTTTCTAAAGTTTATCTTGTGTCTGAATTACTGGTTGTATATTCTTTAAAGTCTATTATACTTTTGGAAGATTTTTCTTCTTGTATTTTTCATGCAGAATTTCAGAACTAACTTGGAAAGATTATGCAAGACCTGTCATTAAGTTCACAATATGAAAATAAAGCAATTTGTTTGCTTGATTGATGGCCACAGTGCTCTCCCAAGATGTGACTAATGCAAACTAAAGAGCAGTGGAGGGAGGTCATCAGAGCTTGTATTGATTTCCTCCAAATTTTGGATAATAAATCAACAATCTTCTCTACTTCCACTCGAAAATTTTAATTTAAATAATGAGAATCAAGCAGTCAATCATTTCCTTCCCTTAGAGCTGAGGCCATTTTGCATTGATACTTCAGATGGAATAGAAACCATAAAGCTGCTTTGTGTTATTCACCCTGTTAGTAACATTAAGACAGGGATATTATAGAGAATGTAAATGAGGAAGTGATATGCTACATAGAAGGTTTTTGAATGTCTGACAGATGAAGAAATTGGGGAGAGATAAATGCAGTTCATCTTTTTGTGAAAGAGTAAGATGTGGGAAGCAATATGTATGCGTGTGAGAGAGAGGGAAGATGACAGGCATACGATGTGTGTCTAGGTTTTGCTGAAATACTACTGTGAAAGCATAAGCAGAACTCTGATTTGGACTAGAAGAGTCTGGAAAGAATGAATGTATGAGGCCAAATTCACCGAAGTTTTATGAAAGCTGAATTTCACTTTGCTGGGTGCTGTACCTGCTTTTGAAAGCTACAACTTTTACATGAAGAATAAAAAAAAAGACAGCCTTGTATCCATTTATGAGAGTGTCTCCAGGACACAGAGGTTCTAAAACTAAGTCTAAGTGATAATCTTTCTCTGTGTAATTTTCAAAGTTGATATATTTTCATAATCTCCTTTGGTCTGAGGATGTGCACGTCCTTGTAATTTATTTTGTTGTGGGAGTCTGCCACTTTCAAGTTGCCAATTGCAACTCCACATAATGCTCCTGCTCAAGCATAGATGCTCTTATTAGCCTCAGACAACTTACAAAGTATAGCTGTTTTCCTTATTAGTCCATTCAAAGCAACTTGAACAGGCTTCTGGAGGATGTCCTACAGCAAAACCACTAGTATCCTTTGATGCACTGGTGGTTTATTTCCTGTGACATTCTCCTCCCATGATTTGCATTGACTGCATCCTAACAAAATTCCTGACTTTCTGGTCTCCTTCCGAGTAAGTCAAGGACTAATTAATCAAATACTGATTTTAATTGGAAACATTTTCTCATTAATTTGAAAGATGATTGAAAGAACTTTAACTCAAGCATCGCCTTCTGTTCTTCCAAATAAAACTGCGTGGCAAAACTCCTGTTTCAAAAAAAAGTATCATGTTAAACTCACAGATATACTAGTGTAGAAAGAAACAAAAAACTTCAAGAGCAGTATTTTTGTAATACATCACCAAATCAACAGGAATGCAGTAAACCTGCAAATTCAAGAGCATTCAAACATACGACCACTTGGACATCACTCACTGTCATGCAAAGTGCAAAATAACCTTAGAGTTGTTACACTATGTTACTAGATGCTGAACATTAAAAAAAATCCCTGCATGATGAAGTGGATTAGTCTGACACTCATGGAATGTCTAGGTTTTGTTTCATTTTTAATCAGAAGTTTAAGAAAATTTGTTGTGCAGCTCTCTGATCTCTAATCTAGGTAAAGGCTCTTGCTAGCACAGAGTTAGAGCTGATTGTCATTGCATGTGAAGCATCCACAAAGCGTTTAAGGACTGGCAGTGAAAATGCCAATAGTTCCCTCTCCCCACAAAGAAAATGCATTAAAGACAATCTGTAGGGAAGGAAATTTCAGATTTCCTTGTAACAAACAAGCAAAATCCAAAACACCAGCAGCAAGTCTATTTAACTTCAGAAAATGTTGAACTAGGTCACTGAGGTCAAAACATAAACCCATGTTTAGATCATTATTAAAATCAGACCAATTTCTTTAGATACTGAGTAGCCACCATCTTTTCCTGTCTTCCTGCAGTACCAGGGAGAACCTTAGATCGCTGAACATCAATCCCATATTTTAAAGTGATGATTTACAAAATATCTACAAAGATTGAGCAGAGGAGAGCAGACTCCCTCTGACCTCCGATGAGACTTGCATTTAAGTTTTAGGGCCTACATGTGTTGAACTTCAACACCTAAAAATATCACCCCTGTGATCCACATAGATGTTGAATGACAATTGTAAACAGCTACTCTTCCAAAAAAAAAAATCCAGCTTGAAAACCTGTTTAAAAAATAGTTTTAGTGCAAACTTTCAATGTTCTTATAAAGCTCTTTGAGTGTATGCAGATCATCAGCATAATTGAAAGAGCTAATTGGAGCTTTGATATATGAGGATATGTATTTGGTAGAACAGATGTTAAGAGCCTTATCTTATAATATGTTTACTTTACTAAATGGCACTGAGTTTGTCTTAAAACTGAGTTTTCTTTTTGTGCTCAAGAGTATATCCCAAAAGCAGAACCTGTTTGTTGAATATGTCCCAGTTCTTAAAACCTATATCCTTCCGTAACTGAAAGATAAAGGTATCTGGAATAATGGACATGGTTGGACTACAATAAATGCAACAAGGTGGTGCTGTTTTGTTTTGGGTTTTTTTTCACCCTTCAATGGTCATAAGTCAAAATTTGTTCCAGCACTTGGAATATTCAGGCATAATAGAGCAATGACGTAATTTTGAGAGCAAACTGAATACTATAGATTAAAATAAGAAACTATAAAAGCTTTCAGTAACACAGTTTCACTTTCCAATTAGGACTTAGAACTGTATCATTCTTCTGATTACCAGATTCAAATTAAAGGACATTAAAAAAAAATCTTTATTATCTTCTCTGCATGGCTGGCTGTTTTCTAGTCAAGCATGCTGACTGCAGCATAAAGCCACACTTCTTTATTAAAATGTCAAATGCTATTCTTTCCTAAATTTCCCTGAACACCAAAGAAGGTTTCAGAAGAAATACCTGATCATCAGATGGATTTCCAACCATTAAATAAGCAAATTGATAGAATAAAACAGAGAGGTGAAGAGGGCTACTGTACTGCATTGCAGCTTTATTTTCTTGTTCTACAACTGCTGGTTATTCAGTGGTCATAAAATAGCATCCACAGACAAAAGGGCAGCAATTCCATATAATGGGTATTTATTGAAATAATAAAATTATCTGAAGCAAAAGCAATATTATTATAAAAATGAGAAAATGCACTGTTCTATAGCTCCATAACTTTGTGTGGTACTTTGCCAAGCCTAAAAGAGAACAGATACCTATTCTACAATCTGAATGCAATGAAATATGATGAAATTCAAAATTAAAGATAAGTGAAAATTAAAATTCTGTATTAAAAAATAGTGAAAGAGTGAAATCACAATTTCACCAACATTCATAAAAAAACCTCCCACCACAGTAAGTGAGGCCAGGATATTTGCCTTCGTAAACCGCAAATAGGTTTTTTGTTGTTTGTCTGATTTTAAAACACATTTTCCTGACCTAATACAAGAGAGAAGACAGGACCATGCAGGAAAGATCCAGTAGAAGGAACTGTATGCTACAGAGTATCTTGACTATAGAGGCTATGGTGTGTACAGTGAATCCTTTCCATGCAAGGAGAAAAGATCTGTCAGAGAAGACCATGGAGAAAGGAGAAGTCACGCAGGTTCCTTTTAATTGCCGTGTGAATGCACAAAGGTACAAGAGAAAAGAAAGGAATGTTTTTTCACCAAAACACTGACAATTTACTCCAGAATATTTATTTTTATTTCAGAAAGCATACCACTCTGTATTACAACAGTGCTTCAGGGATAAGCATGTGCTTCCAGTGTAGCTGGACCACAATGCCTTTGCATCAGCCAGGTAATGGTAAAATACCATGGAACACAGGTGAAGAATCAGCCCCATAAATGTGAGTGCAGAAGGATTAACCAGATAGATGAAGAATAATAAAATGTATATTTGAGGGATCTCCATTGTTTTAAGGAATGCAGAAATCTTCTGTTGAAAGAACCCAGCTCCCATCAATGAAAAGCTAATACACCAGAAAACTGCCCAACCAATTAGAATTTAATTTTCCTTTCCTACAAATTGCAGTATCCCCAGTGCTCACAAACCAATTAAAATAGAAAAAAGAAAAAAAAAGAAAAAACCCCAGAGCTGTCAGAAGTTTCTTTTATTTTCAGAAGTCATGATAGAACAAAATAGATTCATTAGCATTCATATTTTGCTTAACTAAAGTGATAATGGACCATCTAGCTTGTCAATCTCGTGTACACCAACATTTTTCCACTGACTACCTCAAACTAATTTATGCTAACTGAGAATGGAGCTCAATGCATCTCATCATTATACTCTGTGCCATTCAATTCAAAGATAAATACACACATTTTTATCTCTGAGTAGGATAAATCTGGAATAAGCCTTCTGAAATTAATTGGGGTTACTGCAGTCTTACTCTGATGTCACTCAGATCTGTGTGTGGTCTAGAATAAATATAGAATATTTGCACAATAGTAAATGGATTCTACTGCAGGAAGGGTTTCAGATACTTGTGAGCAGGATGGCAGTTCATCATCTGAAAGAGAGATTAAGGAATCACCACCTAAGAAGGGGGGCCGTTGTTTGGCCATGTGCGTATATTCAGTTGTCCCTGCAGAGGGGCGACCTTTGGGTGAGTGTGGGTCTCCATGGTTTTCATTGTGTTCTAGGATGATAAGGTTGACTTTGAATCAGCATCTCAGCCCTCCTAGAAAAGTCGCAATTGCAAATTCTAGACCTTGAATTTATGAAAGTGAAAAATGCAGTTATCCCAATGTTACACATTAGTCCACAGTGGGCTGCATTCTTCACTTGTAGAGCACCACCAACAGGAAAAGCTTTTAAATGCACAGAATTAAAACTTTAGTATGAATTAAAAGAAACCAGAACAGATGATTAGGAATATGGAAAAAAAAAGTTAATAATGTAGTATATATTCTGTTGAAATGTTGGAGTAGCTGTTTCCCTCTTACTGAGGGACTATTACACAGAATTCAATGAATAGTCCTGTCAGGAGGAGACTCTCTTGATATTTAGGGGATTTCACGTGCATGACTTTATATGTAGAGTCTGCTCAGCAGAATACATGATATACAGAGGAAGACACAAATGACATGCAGTCGGGACCAGTACAGGTTCCATTGCTGCTGATAGAATTTTGATTGTTCCCTTTCGTGAGGCTGACAATTTTAATAAAACAGATGAAATCCCAAAGTGAATCTACCTTTAACATTCAAAATAACTGACACTGCAGGAAGTGTAATATGCAGTTAGGAAGAAAATTAACTGTGTTGCATATAGTATATCCATCATGCGCAAGCAGTATAACAACTTTGGATAATCACACCTGCTTTTTTTCATTTAGCTAAAAATAAATACCGAAAACACAAGGTAATCATCCATACCATGAAAAAAAATATTCCTTGCATCTTAAATCATACTGACGTCCATCTAATTATCAAGATGCTCTTGAGCAAGTCTCCCCCCTAAGGGATGAAAGATAGAAGACTTTCACTTCCCCAAAAGACAAAGTCATTACGGGAAGGATACTTTTTGATGGTTTCCCTATGTCTAAGCAAGCCTGGCTTGCTAGCAGATACACAAATAATTTCTGTCTGATACAATCCTAACACAAAATCATTCTACTAGCTATAGAATTCTTCTGAGACACTAATGCACACTAGACTATCTATGCACACTAGCACTTCTGCTTCCCCATTATATAATTGCTTATATGTCCACGAGACACATTTACTCCTATCAACCCCACAGGGCCCCGTGCACTCAGTGTTGACCCATGCAAAAACATGCATACCCCTGATATACAATATCCATCCCTTAACTGAACTGACACAGGGAATTATGTACTTGGCTCAACACAGTAACACCAGGAACACTGGGTATGGGGAACATTATTTGTGTTCCTAAATTTGTCAGTTATTGTGCCTCACTTTCCAGTCTAAATATAATAACTTCTGGCACTCACTTTCACATACTGAGAAAACAGGAAAATACATTTTTTTCAGTCAGTTATTACCAAACTAATATATTGGAAAACATTGGTTGCATGTAATGAAAAACTAACTAGAAACAACGCACACACCTCAAAAGCCCCAAGAATTACATTCTAGAGAAAGCACCAGTGTATCTTGCAGAAAACTGGCAGTTCCTTGAACAGAGGATTAATTGATTTAATGAATATCTTATGTATAAATGAAGAGTTCACTGTAGCATCTGATAAAAACAGCAAAAGACATCATAGTGAACTAAGATTAGAATTACAGGTTACCCTGGTTACAGCTACTGATGAATTTCGAAAGCAGCTAGAATTGTCTTGAATCATTCATTGTATGCATTAGCTAGCATGTGAAAGAAAAAAGCTTGACAATGAATTATCACTTGGGAAGGCAATTTTGATCTTAACTGCTGTTTCACTAAATGTAAACAATTTTTAATTAGTTTTTTCAATTACTTCAGGTTGTCCTATTATTGATAGTACCCCAATTGTTTTTTGCAAATAAGCAGAGGCTTTGCTAAATAAGTTATAGAAGACTTTGTAATTAATTTTGGTGTGATCTCCTCTTCTTGACAAATCCCCTGGGAAATTAACTCAGATAGATACTAACACAATTATTTCTATTAAGATCTCTAATATCTTCTACAGGTAAGTTTACTTTGATAAAATATATGGACTTGGAAGATTTCACAAAGCTGGATTTCAACTAGCCATTTAAAAATCCAATGAAATACTACAAAAAACCTGCTGAAATAACTTATTAATTATTATACTTAAGCAATTGTGTGAGAATTTAGTAATTGTACAGTTAGTTATAAGAGATCAGACAGATGGCAATAATGACTTTCCTAGCACCCTGAGCACAAAAGCGACCATACAAGAAGACAGAAAAAAACTTTGTTCTTGTCTCTTTAGAACAGGCAGCATTGTGTCATTATAAGAGGGAATAAGTCAGCAAGATGGAACATTTTTGAGAAATTTTCTTACAGTATAACAATAAATTAATTAAAGATCAGAAATAATGTCTTATCAGGTGGTCCTGTATTCAGGACAATGCCTACCAGTGTAACTAGTTAAGTGCTGACTTTCTATACATATTAAAGTTTTTCAGAAAGAAAAATTTCTCTACACAATTGAGAGACTTATCTTGGAAGGTAATTATATGTAAAATTTCCTACTATGTTCTCAGGTCATCACATACGTGTGGAAATTATTCTCCTTAAGCATCCATATTGTTGTTTCTTTCGATGAATTGTACATACCTGTCAAAATTATCTCGTGTCAAAGGCAATATGCTATTCTGTAACTGCAGTGGAATAAAGTTATTGAGGCCAGTTGACCCTATCCTGCAATACTCTTGCAATTCCTAATAAAATTGTAGTATCAGGAGATGAAAAAAGTATTGACAAATCAAATTTAGAAGTCTAGAATACAGCAGGTTTTGAACATTTACAGGAGGTAACTTCATAATGATGAAAACTACGTAAATAAGCCCACCATCTTAAAAAAAACCTGTAATTTTATAATCAGTAAACAAAACTCTAGCCAGCTTAAAGGCTGAGACAGTTTTCAATTACATTTCCACAGAACATCAAGAGCATTGTCTGTATACAGATTCCTGCCTAACAAAGGCAGAATTTCAGGCTGTTGATAACAAACAATTACATCTTACAAACGGAATCTAGATGAAGTTGTAAAGCTTGTCTTTCAATATCACAAACACTTCGCAATAAAGGGTTTATAAATGAATCACTTCTCTAATTTATGGTTCCGGTGGCAATGAATACAAATTAATTTGACAAAACTCTTTAGACAGACCAACTGTTATTCTATATAACAGAACAGAAATACACTTATCTCATAGCAGACATTGAAAAAAAAAGGTGAAAATATTAACTTAATTCTTTGTAATACGTTCTAAGGGAATGAACATCAACAGGGATAAATGAAAAAGATCCAATTACTGCTATGCCAATACAGTAATTTCAGCCATTTCAGAATCTAGCACACCCAGCAAAGATTATAACTCTTGAAATATGCATGTGTCCTGGTTTAGGGCCACCCAGCAATAAGCACCGTGCAGCCGCTCACGCTCTCCTCCCCTCCAGTAGGATGGGGAGGAGACTCACAGGAAGAAAAGGTAAAAAACCTTGTGGGTTGAGGCAAGGACAGGGAAGTTTCACTCACCAATTATGGGCAAAAAACAGACTCAACTTGGGGAAAAGACAGAAACAATGTAATCTGTTAACAACCAAAAGGAGAGCAAGATAAAGAGAATTACATCTGAAAAAGGCACCTCTCACCCACCCCTCCCTTCTTCGCAGGCTCAAAGGCTTTGTTCCAATTTCTCTGCTTTCTTCCCCACCACTGATGCAGGGGGACAGGGAATGGGGGTTGCGATCAGTCCATCACATGTTGTCTCTGCTGCTCCTTCCTCCTCAGGGGGAGGACTCCTCACAGTTTTCCTGTGCTCCAGCATGTGATCACAGGAGAGTTCTTCACAAACTTCTCCAACATGAGTCCTTCCGATGGGCTGCAGTTCTCCACTAACTGCTCCAGCAGGGATCCCTTCCAGAATGTAACGGCCTCCTTTGGGCACAGCCACCTCTTCCAGTGTGGCTTCCTCCATGGGCTACAGGGTGGTATTTGCTCCACCATAAAATCTCCACGAGCGATGGGTAAGCTCCGCTCAGGTTCCATAGGCTGCACAGGGACATCGTGCCTCACCATGATCTTCCCCACGGGCTACAGGGGAATCTCTGCTCCGCTGCACCTCCTCCCTCTCTTTTCTTCACTGACCTTCATGTCTCAATAGTTGTTTCTCACATCCCACTCCTCTCTCTCCTGCAGATTCTTTAGCTGGCTCATGAAAACAACTCCCAGCTGTCAGGTGGGGGCTGCACTGGGTCAGCTGGGCCAGGGCTGTAGTAGAGGATTGGGTTGCACCAGAGGCTGGGCAAGTGTGTGGGTGGACTGTCCAGGCCAGGCGCTGCCTGGGCCTGCGCCCCCACTATATGCGCTGTGCCACCTCTTAAATATGTCATTCGCAGAGGCGCTGACTGGCTTGGCCTTGGTCAGAGGTAGAGTCCAACTTGGAGCTGGGGAAGCTTCCAGAAGTTTCTTACAGGGGCCATCTCTGTAGTCCCCTCCCCTGCTACCAAAACAAACGTGGATCTGGGGGAACCTTTAGCAGTTTCTTACATGAGCCATCACTGTAGCCCCTCCCCCACTACCAAAAAACCCACCACCCAAAACCACAACAGCATGCTAAATATTTATACAGATAATCAATGTATTTTCTTCTAGAGCTACCTCATCTTCAGCCTCCCTATGGTATGGGAGAGTTCCTGACAGAGAGATTTAATGCTGGAAAAGAAAGATTAAATGAGACATTTAAAAAGACTAAAAGAATTGAATAGGAAAGTTTACATAATGTCAGCCTTTGGTGTGCCCTAAGCTCAAACCGCTCTGGGGATCAAGCTCTCTTAGCTTCACAAGCTATTTTGGCCATCATTCATGAGTTATCATTACAAATTACCTTCCTTGGCAAAAAGGCAAATAAAGGAACCAAACACAGTGTTCTTTGTAGGTGGAAGTCCCATAATGAAAGAAATCTGAAGATCAATCACTGACAATTCTAGCTCCTACTAAAAGTCAGCAATTTTATGAATAGCAACATTTTCTACGCCAAGACCTAACAGAGCAAACCTCTCCTATAATGCATTCTAGATGCATGCAAGCATCTATTATCAACAATCATTTCCTCTACTGTTCCTATCATCCTCCAAGAAGGAAAGAAACAACCATGGATTTACTTGTAATTGATGACAGATTTGGATACATTTGAATTTTCCTCCGGTTGTCAATAGCTCATCAAATGCAACTATTTCACAATCTAGACATTAAAATGAAATATGTAAATTAAGGCATTTTAGTATTTAAGCATGTATTAGAAGTCTTTGAGGCATCTAAAGGTCAAAAGCTTACCAGAGTAATGACAAAGGTCAATGATTATCAGTCCGATTTCTGAAAGTGACATGGCAAGTTTAACATCTATGTGCCAAAACCCACACAATGCTAAAGTTCCTTAAGAGTTCCATGAGAAAAAAAACAAAACAAAAGCTTAGCAAGCATTGTGATTCCTTTTAAAGACCATTTTTTGATGGTGCTGCTTCTGTTTAGGCCTATCTATAATGAGAAGACCTATATGTGATATTATATCTTACACTTCTTCAAGCCTGTATTTCCCACTCTTCTAAATATATTATAGTCAATGGACTAAGTTGGATCTCCACCCTTGGAAATTGTTCTCCACCCTGTCTTTTGAAGCAGGGGAAATATGAATTCAGTGCAAGTTTCTGAGTTAGTGAAAATAAGGAAAAATGGCATAAGTTTGTAGGACACCTACTAGGAAAGTTCAGTAAGAGGGCATGTCTAGGGTGTCCGTTTCTGACTTATAATATTTCAATTACCAATTGTCCAATGACTCTTCATGTTAATGTGCAGTTGGTTTGCACATAAATCCTTCCTATTCAACAACCCTTTTCTACTGCTTCCCAGCCTTCCCTTTGTACCTAGTTCTAGACTGTAGCTTTAGTCATCTGTCCCTGTCCTCCCTTTAATCCTGACCCATAATCTTTTGGTTGGCTCCTCATCCATCCCCAGGCAGAGCTCCATGAACATAGTCATTGACATAGAGAGTGATGCCCCCTCCTCATCTCCCCTGCTTGTTCTTCCTAAACAACCTGTATCCCTCCATTACAACATTCCAGTCACAGAAGCCACTCCATCATGTCTCCGTGATGCCAATAAGATCACAGCCCTGCAGGCATGCACACTAAGTCCTCTTGTTTATTCCCCATGCTTCGTGTGTTTGCATAAAGGCACTTCAGGTCAGAGGCGAATGCTGAAATTTAGGTCTGTTCTTTCTGAGGGCTGCTTTATTTTTAAGTTTTTTGGTTCAATTTCCATTGTCTATGGATATTATAACCACTAATTTGTGGGGTTTATCCCAGAAAAATATTCTCTTTTTTTGGTCTTTCCTCTGTTTTTTCAAGAGGATATCATAATTTGACTGGTATAAAACACCAAGTGTTCAGCTCACTCATGTGACTTCAGTGTAATCATCCACCAAGACAAACAGGAATACTCACCGGGAATACTCACCTCTGGCCAAATGCTCCATCTCTTATCCTATGGTGCCAGTCTCTCTGCAGTGATATAATCATTTAATAGCTGATGTCTTCAAGTAGGTAGGCTTTTAACAGTCCATGGGTTGCTGGCATGAATTTGACATATTTATATGATTACTTATAGTTTCATCCTCCATGATGAGTCTTATCAACCCCGTGTCCTGTGGAGAGGACAGAAATCTCTTCAGCTGAAGCTTTGATGGTCTTATTTGTCCAAATTTGCACTTCTGTCAGACTCTTGGCTGCAGCTCTACATTTCATATGTGAGGCTGTTATGATCCATTTAAATGCCTATGGGGATCTCAACAAGCTTTTTGAAAAGATTAATGACTTAGCTGTGGTTTTTATGATAGTGTTTCTAAAGAAAACCCTGCATACCTAATAAAGTTATTTCTACAAGCCAAAATTTGCATTGCTCACCATAAAAGACAAATAGACTTTAACTACAAAACATCTGAAGGTTTGCTGCCCATTTTTGTCTTTTGGAAATCAGTTTTGTAAAGAAAAGGGAAATAAAGAAGGGAAAAGGGAAATACATAAGAAATGCATCAACTTAAAAATTACAGGAGAGGGAGGATATTGATGTGAATAATTCTTTACTTTAGAATCTTGTACCATATGGATATACCTTTGTTAAATTGTTATTGCCTACAGACTTATGTTTTTATTTGGACATGATTATAAACAGGAGTAATTTAAAATAATGTTTGAATTTTCATAAGATTTATTCAAGATTTATGTGAGTGGTTAGAAAAATATTAACTGAATCGTTAGCAAATTATGTTTCCTAATGCAACCACCAAACAGCAGGCTGTAAGAAGAAAGGTTATGTTTGTGCTTTTATTAAACCGTTGACCTAGTAGAGTACAACTTTTTAAGGGCATTTGAAACTTGTGCATTATACTCTTCAGTGAGTGTCAGTTAAATAACTATTAGATATCAGGGATCATCTCACATGCAACAACTGTTTTTTGGCTAAAATTTGACCTAAGATTTGATATCTGTTCTGATTTTGGTGATGGGATTTTTGCCTAGCATAAATATTCTTCATTTATTGTGAAGTTCAGTGACCTAGTGTGGCAACAGCTTCATTTATGAGTGGTACCACATTAATAAGATGAGAATTCTCACCCTTACTTTCTCTAGTTTTCTGTCTCTTTTGTGTTACATATTATTACAGTTGATCATTTAAATGAGATTTTTCCTTTGCAAACTGTAGAGAGTCTAAGCTTAATAGGTAGGTTTTATTAGCACTTCTTTTAAGCACATTCTACAGATGTATTCCTTTTGGACTAGTAGACAAACCTGAAATTAGAAAATTGGAAATTTAACTTAAAAGGAAACTTACAATGGAAAATAATAAATTTAGACTCTGTCATCATGTATTGCCTTCACCTTAAGTATATGAAAATGCCAGTAAAATGTCTCCTGCTAAACATGCCTGCATTTGCAAGTAAATGAAGAAGCAATCCTGCTTATTCAGATATAAACCAGAGCAGAACAGGTGCGCGATTCTGAGACATCTATTACCTTTTTCAAAAGTTATTTTTCTTTTTTTCTAAGCAAATAAACATTTACTTGTTTAAGGTGCATATTTTTATTAGCATCTCCTCGTTGTTTCATAAGAAAAATTGAGAAATTATAATATAGCTATTGAAAATATCTTCCAGTTTTGCATAGTAAATCTGTTTGGACCACAACACGTCTGACTTTAGAAGCTATACATCTGTTGTTTGATTTGCTGCTACAAACACTAGATGCAACAGAGAAGAGCAATATGGTTACAGACTCTCTGATGATTTTGTAAGACACTTTTCGCAACTGCTGATCATGCCCGGGGTAAGACTTTGTCAGATGATGAACAGACTAACAGGAAGACACAGATGTCTGCCTGAAGCAAGCAGTGTGGAACTGTGGAATCCTGTTTACTCTACAACCTGCTCCAGTCAAAGGGCAGGAAGCATCTGGACAGCTGTGCAGTTTGCCCAGGGCACTCTTCTGCCAGGCCAGAGTGGTGTTTGATGTGGAAAATATAACAGAGTCTCCTCAGAGCCCTTGTTACGTAATACACGATCATATTTGCGTTGCACAGGGACATTGCAAACCTAGGATACCACCACAAGACCCAGAAATGGAACGTAATCCTATCGATGATTCTCCAGCCTGTTTCCCACTGTGATATGTCAGTCAGTACTATGTGCTGGGAATTTATTGGTAGTTGTCCCAATATGAACACATGATTCTGACAAGTTCTGTGGAGCTGCTCCAGCACAACTTCTTCTGATACCTGCAAGGGGAAAGACTTTCTCTGAAGCCCCCTGGCCCAGAAATGTCTGTGAGTTTCGATGTAAACTGTCTTTGTGGCAAAGCAGTTGAGGCTTGCATGTAGACAGCTGATTTTTAAAGGCAGATGTCTTCTTATTTTAGTCTTATAGAGCTCATTTTATAATGGACAGGGTTGCCTTTCATTTTATATGTGTCTGTATTTACATAACTTTCTAATGAATGTTCTCAGCATAGTTTTTAATCTGGGTGCTACACTGAATGAAGTAAAGAAACTGGATTATGCCAACATCACAGAAACTTGACTATACAGCTGCTTATGTGAGTTTTACATCCATCTACGTTTTCAATTATTCCTGATTTGCAATTTTGTCAAGAGAATTTCTCCCCCGAAGCACAGTGTGAATTTAGAAAAGCAAAAGAAGTCGTACACCAGATTCACCTCTCAAAGTTTGGGGAATAAATTAAGAGTCTTTGGGTTTGAATCTTTTGCATTATTTGCTTTTTGGAAAAAAAACACCAAAAAAAACAACAAACCAACAAAAAAACAAAGAAAAGGATAAAACCTGTTTTCATTATTTTAACACTTAAAGGTTACTTGTGTGTTTTTCCTTCAGGGTTACCATGGTGATGAGAGTAATGTTAAGGCCCAGCTAGGCAGGTACTAGATTAGGCTAAAATCATTTATCCTTCTTTTCACCTGCAAAATGCATGGCCAGAAGATGAATAGCGTCATTTAGAGCACTCACTGCTCTGACAGGCTACTGTAAGCTCAGCCCCAAGAGTTCACATTAAAACACAGGTAGAAGTTTTGCAGGTCTAAATTGTACTGCTAAAGGAGGTTGGATTTCAAAACATATCTAAAATTACGAATATATCACTGGAATCAGTACTAAAACTCAGCAACAGCAACAATAAAAGCCCCAGCTCTACTCTATCTGGTCAAGAAAAAAATGGAGAGAGGAAAATACGCAGGCAGAGGAAGCTGAATTATTTATTTTTTTAGTGATGCTGATACTGTTACTTACTGTAATGCCTCATTAGCTCTCTGAGGCAGGGTTCTCCTAGCTGCATAGGCTGTTTCACAGGCTTAATGCTAACTTTGATTCTAATAAAGTTACACCGCTGTGTAGTTGGGCTCAAGTGTCTCTCCCCAGCTTTCTCTGATCCACTTGCTATTTTGAGTAATGCTATTGATCTGCCAATGAAGAACCACAACCACACACTCTTATGAAAATCAGCCTCCAGAAGACTTCAAAATGCTATTTCTTTTTTTGCTGTGCTTCAGGGCGGTCATCTCTCTTTGCATCAGTCAGATGCTTGTCTACTATGCTCTCAAAGACCTTTAGAAGATAGCTTCAGCTACCCTACAGCTCTGGGTTGGAATTGGTCTTCCTATTTTGGCTTTCTCTTTGAACACAACCTTTAATTTACCTTTCTTTACAATATGCACATATATCATTAATATCAGTCTTCATTTAATATCAAATCAGTGTTGTATAATCTGTTTCTTGCATCACCCTGCCAAAAAAAATATTTTCGTACTTCATATCTTAATTTCATTCTCAAATAAACTGTGAGGTTTGTATTGGTACTTTCAAAATGTATTTAGATGCATATAAGCTGGAGTTCTTTATTTAATTGTTGAAAAAATAACTGCTTTGTGATATATTCCTCTTAAGCAGAAGCAGAAAAATGTTATCGCTCTCCTTCATAGGTTTATTTATTTATGGAATATGCAGTTAATAAACATTTCTAATGCCTCTTATGCAGTAAGTAGATTACCTGATGGCAGCTACTTCATTTAAAATATCTCACATTTCTTATTTAGGATCATCAACATACTTTTACCTTAATTATTTAACTGCCATTTCCAATCTTTTTAGTCGGGCACGCTGCTGCCTACTCAGGGCACAACTAGTCACTGCATTATTATAGATTTAAAATGGTTTAAGTGAATAAAACATAATTTGCACATTTTGAACACAGTTGTTTTTTATTCTGAAAATTTTTACCCTGAAGATTTGTTTTCAATTTCACATTAAAACATTTTTGCTTTTCAAAATTGTATAGCTAAGGCTTATGCAGTTGTTTTCTTATTTTCAATTCTGAATTATGTTTAAAAACTATACTTCCACCTGACTATTGACCCCCTTCTCATCCACCAATAGCAAAAAGACAATAAAGCAAGTAAAGCAGTTCTGAATTAATGATAAGGGATGTAATAGGCCAATTGATATACACATTCTACCTACTGTACTTGTTCTTATTGGAATCACAAAATGCATAGATACCTCTCTTTTCTATACATGTAGATTCGTACCTATTCTGTGTTACAACATGTGGTGTGCTACAACAACCACTTTCAGCCTCTTAGACAAATAAATCTTTTCTCAAATTGTGTTTTTGGATGTTTGATTCAATAGTTGGTTGCACTGATGATTTTGGAAAGAATTGTGTATCAGAGGTTGGGAGGATAAAAGGCTGAAGTTCTGTGTTGGAGACACAGTTAAGGTTTTGTTCCAGGTTCTTGGGTCCTTGGTATTACTGTAATACTAATCATAAGAGAGGGTAAATTCATAAAGAGTAAAATATCTGCCCTGATGCAACCTGAGAATGAAAAACAAAACATTGCTGTGCTGTTTTCTAAGCATTTTTGAGACCAGGAGACAGCAGAAGCACACTAAATAAAATCAACAGTTAAGAAAAATAGCTTAAGCTTGGGGAAGAGTATTTCCTCATCAGGAAACAGGTCAACTCTCTTTTTCAGCTTTTAAGGGGATTGTAAAATGAAAGGGGATTTATTCCATGACCCGTATTCATCTTTCTTATCTGTGTTACTTTTTGCTGTCTTGCAAAGGAAGCTTTTACTCTTTTGGAATATTAACCTTGATTGTGCAGCAATAGATGCTTTTCTCCTTCTTAATTAACCATTTTGTATATATTTAGATCAAAAATATTTGTGAGCAAAAGCTACAAATATTACAGGATCTCTGATGTGCTTCTTAGAAGAGTTTATTTTATTATAAAGATTTCCTTAAACGTAAGAATGTAATAATGATCTATAATGAACGTGAAAGAAAGTTAGGCTAAGACATGTGAAGATTTTCCATTTTATTCACAAGTGTTTCTCTGAGTAATGTCATAAAGAAATAACTCCATCAGCAGACGAAGTTTAAATGTATTTTCAGTTTGTTATGCTTAAAATATAAACAACCAAATTAGACTTTCACAAGCATATACAAGCTTCTCTTAATTTGTTCCTTTGCCCTCATGCAAATGATAAGCCTTCGGTAATGAAGGAATACTCTTTTTATTAATGCAATCCTAGAGAGCTGCTATTTGTCTTTCTATCTACTGTCTTTTGACGAGGAAAGTCACTGGAACTTCTGTCAGTAACCTCTATCAAATTGTTCTAAAGTTTTCTAAAGTAAGAGTCAGCAAAACAGCAGACAACAAACTCCAATGAAGTGTTTTGCGAGGCTGACAGCCCTTCAAGGCTTTCACATGCTTCATGAAGTAAATGGGATGATCACTGAGTTAGCAGGACTCCAAAGGAGGGCCAATATTAAAACCTGTTTGTACCACCAGTGCTAGAAGTCTGTGCATCAGTTTCATTCCCAAAACCGTATTATAATGGTGTACCTGCTTTTGCAGAGGATGTCTGTGACTTCCTTTTTTGCTGCTATTGCAAAATCTACTTGCCTCTTTCGAAATTTAAAAATGTTCAGTGTCAACTAGCAAAACCTGACCTTGCAAAACTTTACTAACACAAATAGTCTCAATCATAAAAGCAGAGCTGTTTGTGGGTATAATTATCCCTCATATGAGTAGAAATATGCAAGTTTGAAACGTTCTCTGGGTTATCATAACTTAGGAAAAAGAAGAGCATTTTTCTCTTTTAAACTAGGTAGCCAAGCTAGCAATTTACAGTATGAATTAATTGTTTTTTCCTTTTTTGATAAACAAATCTTCATAATTGACTTGTTTTAATTTGAAAAGAGATTATTCTGAATATAGAGTATGCACTTTTTCATGAAATATTTAGGAAGACTGTTTAATACTGTAAATGCATTCACTATGTATCAGCAGTACCCAGACTGAAACAGCTCCATCCGTTGAGTCAATGGGCCATGAAATAAAAACGTTCTCTCCATAAGCATTGACTCACTAGACTTCAGTGGATTGAAGCTCCCATGAAGAGTTACCAAGTGAATAATACTCTAATAAGACCCTTTTTTAGACCCTGACAGGATAGATTTACAGTACCAAATAAACAGAATGAAGTCTCATTTTTTGCAGGGTTCTGCAGTTTAATGTATATTTGATAGTTAAAGTGGTAATATTTAGAGGTCATTTCAATGCTGTCCAAGCTTCATGTGAAATTTTCAAAAATGCTTTTTTTCACTTATGAGGCAAAATCTAATTTTCAGTAGACATTTGGGGGACCACCATATTCCTATCACTCCTTGCAAATAACTGGAGTACATTGCTTCACCCTTCTGTTTGCTAGTAGCTACTGCCTCTCTGCAGGACTGGTGTACATCCAGGAAATGGATTGGATGAGTCCTATTCACAGTTCAGTGTACAGTTATTTTAAATAAAACTGCTAGGTAAGGTGGTTTGAGTGGCTGATGTAGCACTGTAGAGGATTAGGGAGTAATGCGTGTCTCGTCCTTTTGTCTAAACCCTGGCAGTGACAGTCCTCAGCTTCTGCAGAGGGCTTTTTTATGTGTCCTAGAAACAAAAAGTCAAATGTGCACTGACTTTTGAAATTATCTTCCGATTTATTCTTACTCTCAACCAAAGCTCCAGACAGTTGATTCAGTTGTATCTCTGCTTCCTTTCTTGCCCTCACTCCCTCAGCTGCACTTACACATGCTGACCCAGTTCACAGGTGAGTGTGTTCCCACTCACTATGTTCAAGGATCGTGAGTGATCTAGAGCTGTGGAGCTAATCTGACCCCTGAAAACATGCAATAGTAAAAGTCCGTCTCTACACCGAGTCTTATCACTTGCGTTAAATATTTTTTAAAAAAAGTATTTTCAACAACTATGTGGCTCCCAAAGGCAAAATCTTTTTAATCCAGATATGGTCATGATATGAAATACTGCAGGCAGCTGGCCATCAGAGATAATCAAGCTGTACGTATTTGTGTTAGACGATACAGCAGGAAAGTGGCCATTCCTACATATGTCTTCTGCTAACCTTCTACCCTGGGGCATAATTGTTTAAAATTAGGTCAAAGAAAAGAGATCTCATTATCTCATTGTCAATAAACAAGTTAGAGAAATTTTCAAAAGGATGCTGTGATTATGATGATTTTGTTGTGAGCCAAGTTTATCTATATGTAGTTAAAAAATAATAAAAACTTCATGAGACAGACCAGATAAGTATCTCTGGAGGAGTCCTTATTGGTAATTTCTCTACATCGTCTCCATACCCATGGAGGCTACAGCGTTATAAAATGAAAAGTAGCAGATAAAGAGTCAGCTTGCTGTGGAGATTGGAGATTATTTTATTAATTTAAAAATTATAATGTCTTAAATTTTATCTGCTATAAATTGAATGAATCCAACCATGATGCATTGAAGTATTAATAAGCTTTCAATTAAACTTTGACACAGTGTTCTTACTTAGTTATTCTTTCCACTACCAGCTTGAAGGAACCCCTTTTACAATACAGCTATAAATGTTGGACCCCAATTGCCACATTATAATGTGATGATAATATAATGCACATTTTGCAAAATACCTGCAATTATGTATTTCTGTGAGGCATCATAATGGCTCCTCCAGTAATATACAGCTTTAAATCTTCATTTATATGGAGGTTATTTCTTAGCATTCATATTATTCAAACTGTAATTTGTATTTAATATCACAGTGTGTCTACTTTTGATTATATTTTATAATAAGGTGCAGCAGGATTAGTTATCAGATTATGATTAATTTGCATAATGAGCTAACTGAATCTTCTGAATTTGGAAGCAATCACCCCAGAACCTTGTTTTTGAAATCCCATAGTCCCAAGTACCAGGGAAAAATACCATGCAAATGAAAATATTCCTGGAATGCAGGGCAATTCAAAGCAGAATTTATTGAACACCTTCTTCAGCAGGTTCATATGTCAGTTGTGAAAAAAATCAGACATTTGATAGATGGCATATAGTGGTAACAAATTCCAGAATGTCCATTTTAAGTTGATCATCAAAAAGTTCACCTTTCCTGAACTCTTGCTTTAACCAAAGTGTCCCTAATCTCAAAGTGAACTTCATGTCTGTGTGTGAAGTACATTTTATATATATGTATACATGTGCACATATATGCATGTTACACACTACATGTTTTTGTATATTAAATTAGATATTTACATGCATGTTGCATATATTGTGTATATTCATTGAATTTCTCAAAGTGTATAATTAGCAACATTGGAAATTCTTATGCAGAGTGATTTGTCTGCTATATAATAGCCAATTTTTAGATCCTGAGAATTCTTCACATAGCTCACTTGTTAATTCCAGGGTGCCATCCTCATCCTGAAGTAATTTATATCGGCTGGCAGTATAATACCCAGTATATATCCTCACAGCTGCTGGATCTAAATCCACTGCAAATAGCAGTGGTGGCAACAGGTAACCCTATCTAATGTACTTGTATCATCTGCTACACAATATAATTAACATAAGAAAAATATTTCTTTGAAAGGTATTCTGCTTGCAGATTTCACTGTTAAATGACCTTGCTACCTCGGAGCCAGGTGCTGGCAGAATCTAACCCAACATGCAGTGCTCCCTGTTGCTTTTCGGGGTTTGATTTTTGTGTGTGCGTGTGTTTTCTTTTGGTGTTATTACTCTCTTTTTAGGAGGGTAAAATATAAACACACAATATAGTATAAAATATATTTATATACAGACGTATATAATAAACATATTTACAGTATAAAATGTATGCATATGTACAAAGTTAGGCTTCGTAAACTTCCTTCCCATTGAATGGAGGACATATCAGACCCATTTCACTTTGAATTTTGCCACGTGTGATCAGTTTTGGTCTTTCATGTGCAGTTACAGGGCCAGTGTAGCAACATAAAAACCATAATTTTAAGGTCCACATAAACAAACATGCCTCAATCACAATGTTTAAAATGCTTTAAATAGGTGCTACCTCTACCGTGGCTTCTGTAAATTTGTATTTTATCTGGAGGTGTGAAGTCTACTTCTAAACAGCTAAATATTAATAAAATGTGACAATACACTGTTTCTCTATTACATGCAATCTTTGAGCTACTCGTATTTAAATTTTGTTGAGGATCATCTGCCCTGATGTGTGCAGACAGCACCATTCCCGTGAATACTTCTCTTGCTAATCTCAGGGACCTAGATCAATGATTTCCACAGAAGACAATCACTAAGGCTTTAGGGAGGAATTAGACTTCACTGCTATTCCCCCTGTATTGGTATCTCAAGGTCTCCTTGTCAGACTGTGTGTGTAATAGAATGGGCAAAGGGTTTATTCTCCTGATTCAAGTCCCTCAGATCCCTTTAAGTTCTCATTGAGATACTGTCTCTCTTACTCTGTTCTATCTCTAAGTCACTGATCTAACCCAGTGGAACCAAATTTCTGCTAAGCAGTGGAAAAGTACAGCCAGTGAACAGTCCCTTCTGAAACTCAAATCCCTGACTGTGCAAAGTGAATTCAAAAGATGTAATCTCACGGTTAGGGCACTGCATTAGGTTTTGGAAAACTGAGTTTCTCTGGTCAGCTCTGGGCTCCTTTGAAATGACTTTGGGTCAGATCCTTAAACACATGTCCGATTTTTTGCTAACACTGGTGGAGTTTATGTGTTCAAGATGCAGATTCTTGGAATCATCTAGGGTTTTTTGGTTTTTTGTTGATGTTTTTGTACAGTAAATTAGAATAATGGCAGGCTATTCTGCTAGAAATGATTCTGCTGTTACCCTTGGAGAGGTATTATGACTGCAAGCATGTTCAAATATGATAGATCAACAGAGACAAAATCAAATCAATTAGGGGAGGACACACATGCAAATAGCTTTTAGATGATGTTATCTTTAATGTTTGAAAGCACGACAAAACTTTAATAGCCAAGTTCTTTACTTTAAATATGTATAAAACAAAAATGGTTGTTTGAATTTGGACTCCTTATCTTCAATTTTATTTCAAAACTGTATGTTTTAAGTAGCAGACCTCTGAAGAGAGTGCTGTCATGTTACTGAGTGTGTATTTTGCAGAGTTGCAGGTTTTCAAGGAAAAAGGACTAGACAGACAAAAAAAGTAGAAATGTCCTTCAAACAAATACATGAGGTTGCTTTCTGGAAATTGGCTGTTATCAGAAATATGTTTTCTACTTTTGAGGGTTTGGGGGTTTGCTGTGGTTTTGTGTGGTGGGTTTGTCTGGTAGCAGGGGAGGGGGCTACAGTAACGGCTCCTGTAAGTAACTGCTAAGCACTCCTCTCCCCCCCCTACACACACCCCTGGCTCCAAGGTTTTGGTAGCTGGGGTAGAGGGGAGGGGGGAAGAAGCACTACTGAGATGGCCCCGGTGAGAAACTGCTGAAAGCTTCCCCAGCTCCAGGTTGGACCCGCCCCTGTCCAGGGCTGAGCCCATCAGTGTCTCTGCAAATAACGTTTAACAAGGGGCTCAGTACACAGAGGGGCTGGTGTGGCCCCTGGGCAGGGCTTGGCCTAGCTTGGCCAATCCATCCAGCTGCCTTCCCAGCTTCTTCTGTAACCCAACCCGCTGCAGCCCAAGCCTCCGCCATGGCTCACCTGAGAGCTGGGATTTCTCAGGAGGCAGTGAAAGAACCTGCAGCAGAGAGAGGAGTGGGATGTGAGAGAGACAACTGTGCAGACACGAAGGTCAGTGAACAGAAAGGAGAGGGAGGAGGTGCTGGAGCAGAGATTCCCCTGCAGCCCGTGGTGAAGATCGTGGTGATGCATGTCATCCCAGTGCAGCCCATGAAAAGAAGAGCTTCCCTGCAGCTCATGGAGATGTAGCCGTGAAGTACCCACATTGGACAAAGCAGCTGTGCCTGAAGGAGGCTGTGATTTCTGTTGAAGAGACCCACACTGGAGCAGAGCAGTTGATGGAGGACTGTGACCCCAGGTGGGAAGGACTCCCATTGGAGCAGTTTGTGAAGGACTCTCCCATGAGAGGAATCCCACACTGGAGCCGGGAAAGACTGTGAGAAGCCCTCCCCTGAGGAGGAAGCCGTGGCAGAGACAACATGGACTGACTGCAAATGCCATTCCCTGCCCCCTTGCGCTGCCTGGGGGGAGAAGGCAGAGAAATCAGGAACAAAGCCTTTGGGCCTGGGAAGAAGAGAGGGATAGGGGAGAAGTGCCTTTCTAAGATGTAGTTCTTTTTCTCGTTATCTTGTTTTGGGTTTGATTGCAAATATTGTTAACACATACAATTTTTTTTGTGTGTTTTCCCAAGTCATTTCAGTTTCTTGCCTGTGACCATAAGCAGTGAGTGAATCTTCCCTGTCCTTGCCTCAGCCCACGAGGTTTTAGCAAGAGGCTGTGTGGTGGCTTTTAAAACCATGACGGAGCTCCAGCAGCAGCTGGCTGTCAGATCAGCTGAGCAATCTTGCTCAGCATTTAGAACATCTCTTACGAGTGCATAGTTAGGCAGCTTCACCAAGTTTCTCTGTTGAATGACAGGAAGCAAAACCATCTGTAATTATTTTGAATTGCTCAAGTTTTTTACTCTAATTTAGAAGCTCGTGCTATCACAACTTAGGAGTTACAAGCGTACCATGGAGTTGATGTGTATGTTTAAAGATTTCAAACTGGACAGAAGGTGGCCTTGACATTTCTTTTAGAGGTCTCTGGCACAGTGCATTCCTCTCCAGAACAATAGAAGAGGTTTGGAAAGTTTAAATAAATATCTATCCTGAACAGTTTATTATCAAAACTAAAGTTACAAACTTCTCTGCATTCATTAGTGTTTTGTCGCTGTTAGTGTTTAGTCATCCAGTGTTCAAATTAAGGATTTTTTGTTACAGTAGAAGCTTGCAGCCTGGGAGCATGGTCCGGAGGAAGCGAAGCATGACTAAAACACTGGCAGACAGATTATTGGCTGGTGTTGTGCAGGAGGAAATCTAAACTAAGAACCCTCAATCAATAGAGACAGCCTGTACGTGGCCAGGACTGGGAGACTGAAAGCTTCTGAACCACAGCTGGTGGTGGGAATCAGAGCATAAAAGCTAAAGCTGAAGATTTCTTTACTTAGTCTGTGAATTTTTGATCCTGAGACATAGCAGCTAAAATAAATCCTAGAATGTGTAATCAGCTCATGATTACATGCCTGCTGGATATCTGAATCATATCTGTAGAAATTGGCTGATGGTGACGGATGTTATATGCCCTCTCTGTGGGATATAAAACACAGTGCCCTCAGATGACTTGCTTGAATCCTCTCCAAAACTGGGAGTAGAGCATTGACCACAGCAGCATTTGCCTGCTGGTCTGTAACAACTTTTGAAGTGATGCTGAAAATAGTTCTATCTCATTCACAAAAGAAATGGAGGCCTGGAGGAATCCTTTTCCTTCCCTTACTGGGAAGTCATTTCAGAGAGTGGAGAGTGAAGTGAAGAAGACTGCAGGAATTTTAGGCCAAGCCAGTGCCACAGAAATCTGAGGTTTCTGATACACCACGTAAAAGTACACTTTAGCAATTTGTACAGACAAGCTATTCCATTTATTACTGTCATGGTAGACGGGCCAGTGGATGCAACAACCACTAAATTTCGGGGCCAATCCCTAGAAAGTTTGCTTGTCCTTCTGGCAGTTTTGAAACACTTCACATGCGTCTTTTACTGTAGCTGACACGGGGCAGCACATGGCAAAATTTCTTTTTAGACTTAGATATACAACTAAGTTACCCTGGTTTAAAAAATTGCAGTGAATCAGTTGTCTTAACCATGAGCTTGCTATCAGTCTGCAGGAATTACAGCAACTGCACTTTAGACTCATCTTTTTCTATAAAGATTAAGCTGCTTCTCCTTACCTTGCATGTGATGTGCTCTAGGAAGGTGGACCACAGAGTGCTCTGTCTTGGGCAGTGTTGGCCTCAGTAAATTAATTCTGTGATGGATAGCAAGTGCCCATTTAATTTGTAAGAAGTTCACTGCTAGTACCAATGCAAACCAGAGAGTAAAATATCCTTCAGCTTCATACCCATAAAACATTGCTGGGGACCTCCTAGTCTCACATGTAAGAAATCAATGCCACATTCATTTATTTGCTGCTTGTGGTTTACCGTTTCATAAAGTCACTATGAAAGCTTTATGTAAAGAGAAGGTGGTGCTCTGCTTATAGTTGAATACATAGTGAATTGTTTAATTCAAAATATTTTAGAGTTAAGCAGCCCGTAAACTATAAGTACATTTTCCAAACTGATCCTTCAACACAAAACACAGCACAACTGTAGATCACTGTCGTGCTGCAATACCAATCTGTCTGCAGACCAAGTAACTGCATGACCACTCGGACAAGTGTCTCATTCCAGACATGCTGTAGAGCTAACACACAGGAAAAAACTAATATAGACAGAAAGCAATCTTTCACATCATTAGTAATAGATACTTTCTGTGTTTTGTGATTTTAATCAAATTGTGAATCTGCATAATTAGGAAGGGATTAGCACAGATATGGAGTAACCAGAATAAATTAGGTGAAGAAACAAAAATGCAGAAGCAACAGTCTTGATTTAAATGCTCACAGTTTGTCTAATTTACTGTGGTAGATAACGTGATAAAATTATACTGATTTCTTGTGTACTAGAAATTTTTCTTCTGGGGTTTGCTAAATGTTTGTATACTCCTGCCCTGTGGCAAAAAAAGAATATTTAAGAATAAGGTGTGGAACTGTCATCTTTCCAGTTACTGCTATTATCATTTGTATTGCAGTAACACATATTCCCTGCTTACCGATATAGATGCAGGGAATATTTCAAGTCCAGCCTGTAACTAAAATACAGAAGACAAAGAGAATCTCCAATTAAAAAAAAAAATGAAATGTTTTGTGGCAAATAAGATTTTGTAAGCACTTATTTTTGTTTATCGCTAACCGTCTTTCCTTGGAAAACAAGCCATGTTGTTTTCAACTTGCAAAAAAAGGTGCAGACAACACATGTTGTGACAGGTTGTCTCCAGAAACTCGTACTCCAGCTGGCTCAACGTCTTCAATAATCAGTAGCAGTTTCAGTTTACTCCATGGTGAGTTATGTTCAGCTTAGTTAAATTTGAATGTTTGTTCAATTATTTTTGTTGTAGTTGTTTGTTGATGGGTTTAAACTCTGCAGAATTTATATGTGTGTCCCTGAGTCAGTCATTGCTGCTGTCCAGTCTATGTCAAAATATCAATAAAGGTTGTTTTGCTACATTAGAAAAAATTCTCTGTGGCATAGGAGCCTTCTTCTTATGGGTAGTCATGGAGCTGAGCAGATCCACAATGAACCTGAGGAAGCTTAATTTAATTTAATTTACTCATTTGGTTTTGGCATGCTTTCTTTGTGTTCTTGTCAGCCTTTTTTGGTGCATTTTTATTCCATGGTTCTTGCATTCTATGCATGTCTTATTGGTGCTTTTGGTCATTTTTCGTGTTATTTTTTGCTTATTTGTGGGGTGTTTTTGTGGTTTTATGGGGTATTTTTGTATTTCTAGTGCATTTATTTTGCAATACGGCATGTCTTTGTGTTATGGCACTTTTTATTCATGATAGTGCTTTGCTGGGTGTTTTTGGTGCTTTGTTTTTTCGGTGCATTTTTCGCTTTTTTTTCCTGTTTTGTCTTTTTTTGGTGTAAATTTAGTTTGTAATTTTGCTTTTTTAATACTTTTTTCATGTTTTTTTTGGTGTGTCTTTTCATTTATTTTTTGGTGTGGTTTTGCAGATTTATAAGTTTTTTCCTTTTCTGCATTTGTTTCTAATTTGGATGTTGTTTTGTTTTGGGTTTTTTTTCTGTTTTTCAGGAATTGGGGGAGGGGGAGTTGCTTTTATTTTTAGTTTATTTTGCTTTTTGGGAGTGTTTCCCCTTATTGGACTTTATTTTCCATTCTTAAAATTTTTGGACTTTTTCACTTTTCATTTCCTTTTTTTTAGTTTTTTTGGCATTTTTCATTATTTGAGAGTTTTGGTGGTTTTGGGCATCTTTGGGTGTTTTTTGGCAT
>WKFP01015274.1:2321538-2455856 GCA_011057875.1 Pterocles orientalis | reverse complement strand
TTTTTTTCTGTGTTTTTTTTTCAACATTTTGTGGCATATTTCAGCATTTTGGGGCAGTTTAAGGGTCATTTTTTGGCAGATGTTTTCCTGCAATGTTTTGCTGTCTTGACAGTGCAGATGATATTATTTTTGGTCACGGTGCTGAAGGCCCTAGTGAGAAAACATTCTGGGGGCACTGCTGCATGTGCCATGTGTCACGGGACTGGCCACCATGTCTTCTGCAATTCAGCCGTTTGGAGAGAGGAACTAACACAGTTGTTATGTAAGTGATGTTGGATTCTTTGCTTAGGAGATAAAATAATGTGACCAGGGCAAAATGTATGCATTTTCAGGTTGAATGTGCAGGAAGGGTGTCTAGAAACCTGAGAGCCTCCTGTGCTCCATGAAGTGCTTTTGAAAGCCTCTAGCACACACATAGTCTACAGGAAGGAAAGTGTTCTCCTCTGGACTCAAAGAAATCTCATCCCTCATCTGGCTCACAGAAGAGTTCTTTCCCCTCTACCCTCTACTAGTCACAGTGTCATGCCTGAGAGGATGCCTAAAATGCTTGGAAAAATGCTGTGGAGTCTCTGAAATGGTCACAATCTGGGTACTAACTGAAAAAAGCACTTTTGGCATTAAGTTTCTCAGACCATATGAGGAGTTTTGTCCTTGTAAATGTGTTTAAATGCTTTAAATCTGTTCCTCTCGTTCCACTGGTAACAGAGGAGAAGCACTGGTGTGCTCTCATACATGGTACCTATTTGACTGGGGGGCTCTCTGGGATTGTGTGCAATTTCTGTGGCCATCAGTGGCTTTTACTGAAAACCTCGGTCTGTCACACTGATAATAGCTTTTATAATTTGTGCTGTGGCAATGCCCAGAGGGTCCTAATCTGACTGAGGACTCTCTGTGCCAGGCACTGCTTAGACATGGTGCAGCTACATTTACAATTAAATTAAACTAGCTAAAAATGGGAACCTCTCCTGCATGCACAGCAGGAGAGATGGCAACTCTGACGCCAGCTGGGATTGCCCATTTTACCCATCAACCCAATTATCTGTATCAATATAACAGTGATCACAAGAGAGGTGGGTGTCAGGACCCCAGGTGGGAGTGACATTGTCACTTGAATTTGTAGTTAAAGCAGCACAGATATGAAATGCTTTAGGACTCCAACCTGAGGGCCTGATTTTGAAGGTAAACAGGAGGTGACCCAGGATATCAGAATTCTATATAGAAAAGATGAACAAACAGAAGTAACAGTTTCTCTGATATGGAAAAGTGAAGAACAGTGAGAGTGAGCAGCCTGTGTTCGTAAAAGAAATGTGCAACAGAGATGGGAGCCCAGCAGCCCAGCTCCTCAGCCAGAGTCAGCCTTTCCATGACATATCTGTACTGCTCTGATACGCATGTAGCCATCGGTGCAGTCCCCAGTGAGATGCAAGCTCAGGTCCTGTGAGCAGCCCGGCTGGTTCTCATGGTGCTCTGCCCCAAAGCGGTGCAAGGTTAGTTGCACCTCATCTCTGAGAGGCTCCAGTTCCAGATATGCTCAGTGGCAGCCACTTCCCATGTGCATTTTTCAGTGCTGACATGTCATTACTTTCAGTAAGAAAAACCACCCTGTAATTCCTTCTGAGAAGAGTATGCAAGCTTGACTATCGCATTGTGGAGGGATTGAGGCTGGTGTTAATTTTAGTGGACTAAAGGAACAGTTACTGCAGTATACTTCCGAGCAGCCTTTCCACTGAAACTACTGGGACTACAAAATTCAACCTGGGTTTCCAAGTCTTAATTAAATGCCCAATGAACTGGAACAACAAAATAGCAGCTAAAGATGATGCAGGTTTATTTTCTCTTTTGTTTTGTTTTTAAACAGTAGCTATCTAAATGACAGGAACTGTAATTCTGTAAATGCATCAGGTAACTAAATGATAACATGAGACTTCCTTCTGTTGCAGAACAGTTGTCTACAAAAATTCATCCACATTTTCACTGATTGTTTTGGAGAGATAGATGAACACATTAATAATGCTGAAATCATAGTTAGAATCATTTATGGCCCACTGAGTTTAACCACCGGGTGTTGCATTCATGCCCTAGCAATTTCTTTAATAATGTTTTCCCACCTTGAAACATACTGTATCATCCCAAATCATCTGTTTGAAATGGTTGTTTCAATTGCTCAGTTGGCTCTTGCTAGTGTAATTTAACATTTTCATTAGCTCAGTAAAAGAAAGATTTTAAGGTCTTTTATGTTTCAAAGGCATAATGTGTGTCATGCTGGGAATCAGGTAGGAATTACTATTGTTTAATGAATACTTTACAGATCCTGTAAAGTAATTATATAGTGTAATTAAATTATTTGAAATTCAGTTTCTAACTTTGTTTCCTGAATAGACTTAATTTGATCTTTGGGTAGGGAATAACTTTCTTTCAGTTAAGTCTTCTGTAGGCAGAATAGAGAATATGTCATTTGAACATAGGTGGCTTGAGACTTCATGGGTAAGAAAAACAAAGAGCTTCCTTGTTTTGATCTGTTCTCTGTTTGACAGCTTGTGTTCAGCGTGGAGAAGTCACATAATTGCCATCGACTACTCACTGAATTAGCTTATTTTAAATCTTTTTCAACACATATATTATACATCTGTTACCAGTAGACTTGTAGGTGAAATAGTATTTGTGCTCAGTTTCTCAACAGGAGTTTCCTTTCCCCACAGTAATGCATGCAAATCCTCCTACAGAAAATACAGCACAAATAAGGATACAAATATAAACCAAATATTTGCAGCGCCTGATCAATTAACGCTTACTGAAGCAAGCTTCTGACCCTTTTTTCACTCTTTTTTTGGAAGAATCTACAGTGAGACTTCACAAATTCAAAAATTTTCAATTCTTTTGTTCAGTAATCTGTGAAAATAATTATTTCTATCTTGGATTATGTCAGAGTTTTCTTCTGTTGGCTAGCAGGTCTTCCCAAGGACAGCAGTTTTTTCTTGCAGTAACTTCGTTACAGTTCCTTAGAGGACCCCATTCTGCCACAGACCACAGATGAAGATGGAGCAGATCACGTGTACCACTCTGCACTGGTTCTGTGACTATCATAAATGGGTATAAAAATTAACCAGCTCTATATTTCTCATCTTTTAGGGTAAAAGATAACTCTATTCAGGAGACCCAGAGCAAAACCTTCTAAAACTATATACTTGCAATTCCTTAGCCACTGGATTATCACTGAATTAGAGCACAGGCACAGTTTTGTAGATGGAATTAAAAATATGTTCCAATGTTAAAAAAAGTCCTTCTTTTCCTGCATGGGAGTAAGACTCAGCTCTGAGTCTTCAGTGTGAAAATCTTCTGAACCTGAAGTCTTGGTTCAGGTCCATCTCTCACTGTGCTTAGCTGTAAATAAAAAGGTTTTCATGGCTGATTTAAACAGTTAGGAGGGCTGAGCCAGTAGCTAAACAGTCAAGGTCTGAGTATATCACAGAATGTCAGGGAATGAACTGTATTTCTGAAGGAGGGAACCAGCAGCAGAGTGTGTGCACTCTGTGAGGCATTACCAGCTATTTACTGCAAAGTCTGCATCTTCACTTTCAGAAAAATGAGTGCCTTAAAAACATACTTCAGTATAAACAACCCTGCTTTTTCATGGAAAATTAAATCATTAGGTTTTAAGGGAAGATCATCTTTTTCTTTTTTTTCTTTTTTTCTGTAAGAGTTTTAGGTAAGCAGCCGAAATGAATTACTTCTCTAATTCATGCTTTTTAAATGTGACTGTGTTCAAGACAGACCAGAAGAGAATGCAACCTGCCAGCTTAATTAAGTTTCTGGAATACTTCTGGGCAAAATTAATATATGTGGATGAAAGCCAAAATTAGCCTGACTGAACAGATTTTAGCTAGCACAGAACTCTGAGAAACACAGGGACCTTAAAGGACTCAGTCTAGCAATATTAATTACAGTGGTTAGAGAACTGTCTATCCGTTTTGTGGATGCCAATCTGCATTTATTGTTGTTTATTTCCAAACCAATATGGTTATCAGAAAAATCTTATCGTTAAATTAAAAATTAGAAAATGATTTGCCATAATTTTCTGCTTCAAACTGTTAATAAACAGCAGCTGATGAAAACACAAATCTAGACTTACTCAAATAACCTGAGTGTGAAACTGAATTAGTTCATAATTCAATAAAGGTCTCTGATATTAATGTCCTTTATGAACGTGGACTCCTTACTTGGCCTTTATGACATCCTAGAAAAGGGTCTCGGAATTAAATGCTTTCTTCGTTTTGTCACCAGACATGGCTCCAGAACATTTAGAGAAAAGAAAATACATAGCATCTTGCTATTTGGTTCCATAATTCTTCATGTCCATGCCTTGCCATAGTGATAGCTCTTCTGCAGTCCTGCGTACCTCAGTGCTTTATTTTGCAACATTAAAATGGAGGTAAGGTGGCAAAGAGAGATTTTTTTAGCTCACCAAATCAGAGAACTCATCCTGATGTCTTTACTGAAACACAGCTCCCATTGCCTGCAGAGGAAAGTTTACCCAAGAAAGAAGGCCTGGATAAGACCATTAAGGGAAAATTCTCACACACATCTCTCTTACGTATTTCCAGCTTGTGTTGTTGATCAGCTCTGGTGAGCAATCATGGGAGGTTCATGTCCTGAAAATACAGGATTGCTCTGCATGATATGTGCACATGGTGGTAATTATAGAAAAACTGATTAACTGATGTCAATGCAGAACAAAGACATTCTGGTCTTTTAATTACCCCCTAGAAGGAAGGCAAACATTGCCAATCTCTCTCCTTTTCTGTGAAAAGGGCTTTCACAAAGCTCTGCTCCTCAATGTAATGTGGCCTAGGGATGCTCTGGATTAGTGCACTGCAGGAACTGCTTTCACTAAGCCTCTTCTGGAAAGGTGAAGAGGTCTTTGTGAGTGACACCCCCTGGCATTTATCTGGAGTACTTTTGATAATGAAGGTCTCTTATCAGAGAAAATTACACTTAGAAAACATCCTGGAATGAGAAATTATCTCTTCTTCTGCTTTTCCTTCGTGCTATGGTTACCGGCAGGATCTTGGCATTTATCAAGTTGAAAACAGTAACTGATTAACCCAATTTTTCTTCTGTCATCAGTAGGTTTTGAGCTTTGAAAGGTTATCATTGACTAATGGCCCATTCCTGACAACTCTGTACTGTCACTCGGCAGTGGCAAGGGCTTGTCCAACTGAACCAGGTAGTTTCAAAAGCAGGAGAAACACTGGAGCCTGCCTTCCCATGTATTATAGTGCTTGTCTGGATTTTCTAACATTTAAGTAATGGGCTCTTAAGCACTCACCAACTGACAAATACACACAATGTAATCACAAACATTCCCTTTCCTTACATTAGCCTGAAAGTATGGGTCCAGTTGACCTCTATGACAGTTCAACAAATTTAGTGATGTCAACTTGTTCTGCAACTGACATAGAGAAATTTTGGTCAGATTTATAGCTGAACACTAAAAAGTCTTCAAATAGGTTTTGAAGCAACAAAGATATATATTTTCCTTTCAAAGCCTTGTATCACCTTCTGGAGTATGAAGATAATACTTTCACATCATGTCAGATCCCTCTCACTTTTTCTGGGCTTTAGTGTGTCAATGGTTATGAATAATAGAGGAAGGATATGTTTCCCAAAGAAGTCTAAAACGAAACTCATACTGATTTCAAACAGAAAGTCCTCTCCCGAGGCTCAGATCAACCAAGCCATGGCAGAATTTACAAATATATACACACAAATATAAAATCCATTACATTATATAATAATGTTAAAAATTAGAGTCTGGTATTTTTATCTCACAATTTCTAATCACATTTCATTAAGATTAATGCCACCTTATTTCCTTTGTGTTCATGTCATAGTTGGTTTCAAATCATGTCTGTTATGTAGCCTGACAACTTTTCATGTAATTACCTTTTAGGAGTTGGTATAACTGAGCAATAAACTATTAGGAAAATAGACATTGATCTATCTAGAATTAAACCTAAAAACGCAGCCCAACTTTTGTTATTTAGATGCTTTGCTTATGCCTTGAGATTATTTTAAAACTAGAAAGAATTTTGAACTTGGACTTTACTCAGTATGCTATACTTTTGAGGTTCTTTTTGATTAGTGAAGGTTACATATGGAGTTTCACAAAAGCATGCATAAAAATATGTAACCTCAAGACAAATGAGCAAATTAATTTAGACAAAATGGAACAATTTATCCCTGGGGTAACTGCATGGAAGTTGGTGGCAGTAAGCCAAACACTGATTTGGACCATCAAATTTTTGTATTGTTTACTTAGAAGTTATTTCCAGTTGGAGCTGGTTTAGTCCAGTTTGGCTGTGTTGAAGGTCAGTTGGGAGATCTGCTGTCTGCAGATTTTGAGGGTCATAGTCTGCAATTCAACTCCAGTAATGTTCAGGATTACAGCCTCTGCATGGGAAATTTTACTAACTGTCTGAGACAGCTCCAGTGTTCTTAATCCTTGTGAATATAAATGGATATAAATATTGGGAAATACATTTTACAGAGAGAAATAAGCTTCAGGCACAACAGGCACAGTTATAAAATATTAGCCATCTTCATAAGCAAAATGTTTCTCATTTTTTACATACAATATTTGTGGCTGCTCCAGCTTCCTTTGAAGTCAGTTCTGCCTTTGATTTAGATGGGAACTCTATGGGACACAGACAATTTTAGTCATCACTTTTTCACATTTCCACTGCTTCATTCTAACAACTCAGAGCTTCCAATGCTGATATCAGTGGCTTTGAGCAAGCTGTATAACTTTTTCTCCATCTATTCATCTCTTAGTGTTGTCAGCTGCTGGGAAACTATGTCCAGGCTCAGAAACTTATATTTAGTTTGGTGCATCTCTTTAATGGGCCGTGTCTGAAAGTTCTGAATTTTGGACAAAGTTTAGATTCACTGCCATATTTTTAGCCTCAGTGGACTGGAATGATGACATTCAGAAAAGCCAGACATGGTTCTAAACGCAGTTCTGAGGTGATGATAGGGCTCATATTCTTCCTCTGGAAAGCACTGATGTTTCTACTGTATCAGAAAAGATTAAATAACTCTTAAAGTTTGTAAAATGCTTTGAAGGTGAAATGTGCTATACAAATGATACATTATCATTATTTATAATAATACTACAATATGCCTCAAGAAATAATTATGGAATTTAATAAGAAATTAATTTTCCCTAGTTTGGTTTGGGTTTTTTTAACATCCTATAAAAGTTAATAGAAAATTACAGTCCTGCTCTCAGAGTCTAACATAATGAGTCAAAAGACCTATAGGAAGGACATGTTTCTCCCTTTGGAGAATCTTATATGAAACTTTCCTAGAGATTCTTACAAGTTTCATTTCTGTTAAATTCTGCAGGATTTTTTCTTAAATTTTGCAATACACAGAATGAGAGATTATTAATCAAATAATTTGTTTTTCACTTGCTTTGTGAAACTGCTAATCCAAAATTTAAAGGCTTCTTATAATCTGCAGGAGAGAGAGTAGCATTTACAATCACATTTATAAAGAGAAAAATGCAATTTCCTTTTACATGTGTGTTCTAGCGCATCAAGAGCTGTTACAATGTGTTTAAAACCTTTGATGTCAATGTAGCTAAACGGAATTTTACTAGTCAGCATTAGTCTCACCCACTTCCACAAAACATAAAAGCAAATATATCTATTTTATTTGTATGCTCTGGTCTCCATTTTTGTCTGTCTTCTCTTTCTGTATCTCTGCCTCTATTTCTCAGTTCCTTGACTGTCTTTTTCCACTTCTCCTACTCATTACTAGGAATATATTTTACTGACAAACTGTAATATTACAGCAATATTTTATTACTTCAGCAAGAAATATTCAGGGAAATAAAATAACATGTGGAGGTTACTGAAATGAGAAATGTGAGAATATCGACTGTTTCAGCAAAGTTCCATCTTCAGAACTGATTTACTGTTGATTTTCTCTGACAGCCCTTGCTTCTTTAACCAAAACAATCCCAAATTAAATTTGAAATTCAAGGGGTTGGCTAAGTGGAGTTAGGAGGAACTACTTTACATTTCTGATGAAGTTAAGAGGGAGTGTTAAGGAGTACTTCATTAATTCCAGTCCTTTGTGAAAAGTCATCAGCCTTGAGACTACTGGTGCAGCAAAGAATTTCAGAAGTACAAATACTCAGAATATTCTGTGGAGAGTTTATCTGCATATTGCTCTGTCTGGTTTTGTGGATGTGTGGAGGTCTATTGACACTTTTTTGCCCAGCTTCAGATTAATTGAACTTTACCCCCACTAATTGCCTCTCCAGAGATGTGGTGCTAGCACTCAGCTCCCAAGGGCCTGAGGGACAAGAAAAGAGAAAACAAAAATACCCAAAGCAGCTTTCACTTAGATAAGAAAAAGCTTTTAGAAATAAGGAATGTATTGTGAAATTTACAGATTAACTAATCCCAGGATTTGCCAGTCAGTACAAAGAACCTTGCCTCAAAAAGTGAAGAATGAAACTGTCACGCTGCATTTCAAAAGGCAGTTTAGCAGTAATGGAGTCTGGAAAGGAAGGAATGTGGTGGAAGCAGAGATCTGACTGGACTGGGGAAAAGTGTGGGTTGTGCTCTGTCTCTTATACAAGACAAGCTCTACTTGTGATAGAAGGAGACAGTATCAGCACACCTTCTAACACTAGTAAGCAAAAAGGATGTCCACATCTTCCTCTGGGTCTTGAATGGTGCTTGGGACATGAAGGTTGAGTGCAGTGATGGGGTTGGACTGGTGACTGAATGGACAGTTGCTTGTTGCACCCACATGCCAGTTGAAGCAGAAGAGCACTGGTTGATAACGCGTTGAGAAAGATACTGCATACTGGAAGAGACTCATAGGTAGAGATCAGAAAGGGGCCAGAAGTGGTGCCATGAGGATTTGGAGGGACCTTTAGGCTGCAGATCTCTACACACAGGAGGAGCTTGTGAGAAGAACCCTCATGGGGCATTACCCTCCTTTGCCTTGTCTCTGTCTGAAGCAGTAGGGAGGAAAGAACCAGCTTTCCTACAACTGCCAAGTAAAGCCAGAATATGAAATATCTTTTTTTAAGAAAAACAATAATTGTAAGCAGCACAGTTGAGATGGATTTGGGTTTCTTTATACACCCATTCTCCAACATGGGGTCAGTTTTCTAGCTGGGACATGCTGACCAAGCAGCTTGGGCTGCAGAGGGGAAGAGTGAACCTATCATCTCGTAGTCAAGGGCCTGCAATGGCATTTGCAGAGTGGAACTATTTGGCTTTCAGCAAGTTTTTTCCTACATATGTCCTTTTTGGGAGACTGTCGTGAAGGGCAAGGGGGCCCAGGAAGGCTGGACATTCCTCAAGAGGGAGGTCTTAAAAGCACAGGAGCAGGCTGTCCCCATCTGCAGAAAGACAAAGTGGCAGAGAAAATGACCAGCCTTGCTAAACAGAGAGCTTTTCCTGGGACTCAGGGGAAAAAGGAGAGTCTACCATCTCTGGAAGAAGGCTCAGGCAACCCAGAAAGAGTACAGGGATCTTGTCAGGTCATGCAGAGTTAAAATTAGGAAGGCAAAAGCCCCACTGGAACTCAACCTGGCTGCAGTAGTAAGAGATAATAAAAAATGTTTTTACAAATACATTAACAACAGAAAGAGAGCTTTGGAGAACCTCCATCCCTCGTTGGATACAGGAGAGAACATCACCAAGGATGAGGAAAAGGCTGAGGTGCTTAATGCCTTCTTTGCCTCAGTCTTCAATAGTCAGACCAGTTATCCTCAGGGTATTCAACTCCCTGAGCTGGTAGACAGGGACCAAGAGCAAAATAACCTTCCTACAATCCAGGAGGAAGCAGTTAATGACCTGCTACGCCACCTGGGCACACAATCTATGGGGCCAAATGGGATCCACCTGAGAGTACTGAGGGAGCTGGCAGGGGAGCTTGCCAAGCCACTCTCCATCATTTATCAACAGTCCTGGCTAACAGGGGAGGTCCCAGAAGACTGGAAGCTTGCCAATGTGATGCCCATCAACAAGAAAGGCTACAAGGAGGACCCAGGGAACTACAGGCCTGTCAGCCTTACCTTGATACCAGGGAAGATTATGGAACAGCTCCTCTTGAGTGTGTTCACACAGCACGTACAGGGCACGCTGGGGATCAAGCCCAGTCAGCATGGGTTAATAAAGGAAGGTCGTGCTTGACCAATGAAGCTGGTGAAGGGTCTGGAGCACAGGTCTTACGAGGATCGGCTGTGGGAACTGGGGGCGTTTAGTCTGGAGAAGAGGAGGCTGCAAAGAGACCTTATCACTCTCTATGACTACCTGAAAGGAGGTTGTGGTGAGGTGGGTGCTGGCCTCTTCTCTAAAGTAACAAGTGATAGGACAAGAGGAAACAGCCTCAAGTTGCGCCAGGGGAGGTTTAAGCTAGATATTAGAAAAAATTTCTTTACTGAAAGTGTGATCAGGGATTGGAACAGGCTGCCCAGGGAAGTGGTGGAGTCACCATCCCTGGAGGTGTTCAAGAAATGCATAGACGGGGTGTTTAGGGACATGGTTTAGTGAGTTAGGTGGTGCTGGGTTGACGGCTGGACTTGATGATCCTTGAGGTCATTTCCCACCTTAATGATTCTATGATTTTAATTTTTGTTTATTTTACCAAGTAATCCAACATTGCTGTGGGATGTTCCAACAAAAAATGGTTTCCCAATATTTGTCCAAAAAGACTACTCAAAAAAGCCCATTTTTGACCAGTCAAAACTAATACATTTCCTTATCCTTCCCTAATTCGGGACAGCAGGCAGTTAAAATTCTTTCATAGAATTTAAATTCAAGGAAATAAAAACATGTTTAGAGAAACAGCTCTTTGGCCTGTGCTTCCTTTATTTTTTTTTCCTTTGACTTAAAGATATTATTTTGTTTATAGCATATTCCTACAATTTCTTCAGTCTTATTTCATGTCTCATCTGTGTAATTTCTGAAAGTCTCTCACATGCAAATAATGTAACAAGTGCAAGAAAACACTTGTGCCGTTTTGAAAGGGCTTGTCAGTCTAGAATTCTTGTGCCTAATTCTGAAAAAGCTGCACTATAACTGTTTTGTAATTTTCAACAGGGAGAGATATGACTTTACAGAAGCAGCTGGGAAAACAGATGGAAAATCTGTGTTTCTTCTTTTCATAATTTTTTTTCTTCTTGTTTTAACTAGGTTCTCTGCCATCAGAGTTGGTTCCTTTTCTCAGGAAATAGATATGGCTGATATATATTCAGCATGAGGTTTGAACGGTTCTTCAAGAAATTCCTGTTTGTGTTGCAGTTCCCAGGTTAGTGTTGAGTTTGTTCACCTTTTGGAATAAGTGCATACAGGATACGCTGCAATAGCCAGGTGGTCACAAAGGATGATGTAAAAAACAAATAGGAGTCAAACTCTTGCTCTGGCTACTGTCTCTGAATTTCCCTTACATCATTTTTTTTCAGAGTGGACTCCCAGTAAAAGAAGCATGTCCCAGACATTCACCTGAAATAAACTGATTTCTCTTGTAACCATTTTGTAGCTTAGAAGATGTAATCAGACCAGTTTGATTTGGTTCCTTAAGCTCCCTAATAAAATAGAGTGAATTTCAATTCAATAATGTGGTCTCTTTCACATAGTTTCCAGAGGGCATTTTCTAGCCTCAGAACTAGCACACCATTCTGGATCCAAACTGTGATTTAGAGTTTCTTTTTCTTTTTGATGGCACCAGTTAAATCCTAAGCCTTTCATCTTTCCTCCTTTGATAAGTCAGTGACAACTTGGAAAACAGAAGTGTGTGTGTACTTACCCTTCCTGACAAAGCTAAATAGTACCAAATTCCACAAGACCAAATGTTTGTCTTATTTGTAGCTTTGGGTATTTCTGGCTCTGGTATTTCTGACTTGGATTTGCTGAACCACTGTCTTCAGTTTTAACAAGATACACATGTAAATATGATGTTTCCTGATATACCTGAGTACCTCTACTGTCCTCTAGCTAACTGTATAGTCAAAAAAGAAATCTTGATTCAGAATTTTAAAATTTGATCAAAACATAGAAAATTAAATAAGTTACTGCTTAAATAATTTTAACTCTATTCTTCCATTCATACAATTCTTCAAGACTCTTGTTTCTTTTATTTTAGTGGGCAAGTAAAATTTCTGATAGTTTAAGATGTCTTCTCTATGGAGCTCTTTATCATACAGCTTGTTGTGACTACATGATTTTGCTGATTTATTTCAGCATGTGGTTAATTTTTCTGAATGAAGTGTATTATATCCTCTGTTCTTCATAGTGGAGGGATAACTCCTACAATTTTAAAGAAATAATATTAGAGAGCATCCTCATTTCACACCTTGCAGTACTATTCATCAGGGATTGTCTTTCAGAAGGCACTCACTCTTATTTGCCTGATGTATCAATCTTAGAAGTAATTAATAAATTATAATATTTTATTATCATAAATTATCATAATTTTAATTATCATAACCATAGAAATCCACACGCACCTTTACAAGCAACACTATCACATTCTCTGGCCTTTTAGTTGCTATAATGTTAAGCTGTATCTCAACCCTTATAAATTATTTCAAGACCTCTTCTTTTACTGATCTGTTCTTTTCTAACATCATCATGACACTGATGCAAAATATCTGCCTACACAGGTGCAAATTCAACAGTGATCATCAGATCATCAGCAGCTGGAGCAGACGTGGTCAGACTGTTGGCTGAATTTTGTCTCCATGAAAAGGGATTTTGAAAATCAGCCCCTCCATTTTGTTGAGCAATTTCTGATTCCATCAAAAAGATGCCACTTCTGAGTGATTAACGTAGTGTGCAGACATGTACGGGCATGGCTATGCCAGGTACTTTGTAAAAAAAAAAGCAGGTGCTTGTAATAAGCACCACTCACTGTGGAGATCTCATCTTCCCACAGGACAGTGCCACAGGTGAGGCAATACAGGAACATTTGGAAAGTGTCCAGTGTGCTGCATCCTCATCTAGAAATTGACATGAGTGGCAGCACACTCAGAGCAGGGTGTGGGCTGTGCTGCAGCTCCGGATAAACCTCACGGCTGGTACCTGTTAGACCCTGCCCTCAGGGGACCGTTGCTCTTGGTCAGTCTCCACCAGAAAATGGTACAAGAACTTATTTAAACACCATCAAGGGTGCTGCCCTATTTGGAGTCAGAGAGCAGTGTTTTTTCTTGAATCTTACAGAACCAAATCAAACCCGGCTCATTCACTAATGGTCAGTCTTTCAGCCTTGCCAGCTGAAGTCTGTATCATCTCTCCTCTCACTGGAGACATCAGTGTTTTAGCTGGCTGGAAATATGCCAGGCTGGAAGGGGTCTGTGTTGGTGTGGGGTTTTTTTTTTGCTGTGGAAGGTGCAGATGGCAGGCTATTTATTTACGTGGACTGATTTAAGAGGGTGCAGGGTGCAATATAGGACTTAGGGCACTCAGTTTATCTGTTTCAAAGGCAGAGAATGAAACAGCAGAGATGCTGTTCTGCTAGTCAAGGCAACTTACCAAATCTCATCTGAAGGTAAAGGGATCGCTGACATCTTTGAGCAGAACAATATGTCTTGGCATTGCTCCTTGACCCTTGTTTAAAAGCCAGATGGTAAATGTTCTCTTGCCAGTGTGCTATGTAGAAAACAGGCAAGTTATTTTGCTAGGGAAATGGCAGGCATGTCAGAATCGATAGACTTGGAAAGCTCACAGTATGTGCCTCCTCCTGACAGATCGAGAGAAGCTGAGGATAGGGTGAGCTGTAACAAGGCAGTCAACAATGAGAGGTGATTCTGTTCTGCAAGCAGGGCAATTTCTTTACAACATATTACACACTTCTGCCTTCTGTTTAACGCTTACAAGGAACTGTTAGAAAGTGGATTACGTTACTGCGGAGTGCTCACCCTCAAATGCCTATGGATAGTCCACAGGCTCATACGGCAAAGACAGTCCAGCGTTGCTTGTACCTGGCTGTGGGGGTGCATTATAGCCTATCATATGGTGCTGCTACTGCCCACAAAACTGCTAATTGTTCCTATTATTTATGCAGGTACCATAGTTAGAGATACGGAGAGAGATTCAGCCATACCTGTCTGAACTTGATGTTTTTCACATGTGGCTCTACTGCATGTCAGGAAGACAGTGCCACAGGCAGCCCAGCTTATAGGAAAATCAGGAGAGGAGGAATAAAGCAAAGTGTAGAGGCGGACTTGACATTTAATATGGCCACAAGATGACACTGCATTGGGAAGTCTTCCCCACAAATACAAGCACAGGAAAGATTTATGTTGGCTCCAGTTTGAAATTCAACCAGCTTCTTTAAGTCCCCTAAAGCAGAAGAATAATGGATGGAAATAGTTTACATGTTTGAAGAGAAACGGGAGAGTACTTAATGCGATACAGCATTGTGGAATGATTTACAGGGTTGTTTAGGGTGGGAACATTTTAAATCACTTGAATCCTTATAGGATAATTAAACTGTTTAAAGGACATGGTCTTTTCAAAGTAACTGGTATAACTGCAATCCTCTATTACCAGATTTAGAAATATGTTTAAACTCAATTCTTAGCCACGAACAACATTTTTAACAGCCTATTTAAGTATGTAAGCAAATGAGGAGATATACTAGGTACTAGACTCTCAGCCACACTAGCCAGGTTTAGAAGTTAAACAATCTTGCAAGCAGGAGTGTGGAATTCATTTTAAAAGATGTACGAAGTCATGAAACTAGGCAGAGGGATTTAATTAAAGTCAGAGGAAATGAGAGGTAGCTAGATTAATCTTGGAGGCTGGATTAGTTGATGAATGTAGCCCTTTTGTCTGTTCTTAGTTGATATTAATTTCTAGTGCTGAATTCATTCATATGAATCCATAAAGATACACCATGTATTTTAAAGAATTCCTATTGCTTGGGATAGTTAAACATCATATTTCAGCTACTTTGTTTTGTGATGTTAATGGTTTATGATCATCATCTAAGTCACGAGATAACCTCAGCAATCTCACAAGACAGCTTTACTAGTCCTATACCTTAGATGACTCTGTTTTCAAAAAGCCAATTTTTAAAAGCATCCACCAAATGGAAAATAGCAAGCATCAAATATAAAAGAATGTAATCAAAATAAAAACAACTATTCAAAAAGAAAAAAATCAAATAAAAACCACACAATCAAACAAATACATAAAAGGAAACTCAGTCACCTCAGTGTTCGTAGCATGATAAATATCATGATTATAAAATATAAACTAAAAACATGGCTGGATTTAACAGTTGTTTAGAATCTAACTAAATCCTCCTCAAAAAAGTCCAGAAACAAGTTTCCTTGAAACAAGTCCTGGATGCATCAAATGTGTTTAATATTTCTCGTGGAGTCAAATGTCATTGCATGCCCTTGACAATCTAATTCCAATCTCAGACTAAAGTGAAAATCTGTCCTTATTGATTTCAGAAGTTATTCTATCTACCCTTTACAGTACTCATCATCGCTGGTAGGAAAAACAATTATAATGCGTGGCCAGCAACAGAAGCACCACCTGGATGAAAGCTCTTTTACAGTAGAATAAATGTCAATTCTTTTAGGATTCAGACGTGTTTGTAAGGTAGGAAGCACACTTATTCTAAAGATGTCTAGTGACTGTATGTTTTAAAAAAGAAATTTTTAATAAGCCCAAGGGGTTTTCCATTGACAGCTCATAACCTTCATTTAAAAAGAGCGCTCACACACACATTAGTTTTTGCGCCTCTAAATCTTTTGTTCTCCTTGGAAAAGAAGGCTTTTGATAATGTTTTTAAGTTAAAGAATAGCCTTTTTCTTATATTTTTCGAAACAGTGTTTTGTTAAAAGTTTAAAAGTTCCATATTTTTCTCACTTTCTGCTTTTCCTAAAAGCAACACATGAACCAAATGTTTTAATGTCAACATACATAAATCTCCTAGTTTTTAAAGGTTTGGGGAGATTATCAGAAAGGATTAGTGTTTCTGTCTTACTCAGGCGTTGGAAGTCCCTGTTGTTTGAGTATACTGTTATAATCAGTCCCTGTTTGACATCCTGAATGATGAGACCTATTCTCATCAATATGGACCTCCGTCATTTTTATAACAGCTAATCTGACTGACCTTGTTGATTTTAGCAATGATTTTCAAGGAGGAAGACTACCTTTTGCATATTGATGTGAATGGTAAGCATAAAAGCGTTATTCTATGACATATTTCAAGAAAATATGTAGGAGCAGTAGGTTCTTTTATTTTGCAGATTTCTCATCCATGCTGAATATATTTCAGCTCTGGAGCAGGATATGGACAACTGAAAAAATATTACTAAATGAAAGAACTTTATCAGAATGCTTTAAAGCAATGCAGTTATTCCCTCCTTCTTTTGTAGTAACTCCTACTTCTTTTTTTTTTTTCTTGTTTTGTGTAGTAGTGTGCCTACAGAGGATATCATATAACAGGTATGTTGGCAGGGGTGGGAACTGATAAATAACTTAAGTCCAGAAGTTGTTAGGAAAACAGCAAGAGGCAAAAAACGGGATAATTCAGGTAGTAAGTTATCATCTACTGCCTAAAGAACCAGAAATGCTGTATGTTACAACCATGTTTATACCACAAACAGAACTTTTAGACTAACTAGCAATTTATATTAATTATTCAGTCACAGCAGATGTATTGTCCTTTAATAGATCTTTCTGGATATGCTTTGTTTTCTTATGTACAATATTAATTTTGTGCTTTTTTATTAATACTTTCATTGCTTGCTAAGGACTTAAGATCCAAGAATGTTACTTTTTTATGGGATATTTCCAGATGGTGCTCTAAATTTGTGCATTCTTATGTTGATGTTGTCACAGTTAAGCAGAAGGCAAATACGGGTTTCTAAGACTAGTGTGTTACTTTTTTTGCTATTACCAGTTATATTTAAAACATAGTAAGTCATGTTTAAGCTTATGCTAACATACGTGTGTGTGTATGCACACTAATTATCATCGTTTTTCAAAGTCAAGAAGAGTTCATGTTTGTTTGGAGTGATGTTTCCCATTCTTCTTCCATTTCTGGCTTTACCAGAGGCAATCAACTAAAAGTAAGACAGAAGTCAGGCTTCTGTTAAAACTAACCAGTCTTGTTGGCGTATAACTACATATATTGGAACATATTAGAAACTGACCTTCCTTAATGTTTCTAAATTTGTTGGTGGTGGCACAGTACAGTCAGGAATATCAGTATTTGTTAGACTCCATTACCAAACTTCTTCTCAGTGGCTGGTAACACTGAAATTTAATAAATAGGAATAGGAATATTCTTCTCTTCCTGTAACTTGTTCCTTTCTATTTTCTGCCTTTACTTGATGCTAAGCAATGCCCAACAAAGCTTTTGAAGCATAAACACGTTGATTTTAGTGGTATACTGACAAAGCATTAGAATAAGTAATGAATTTTATATTATCACCTTCACTCTGGCATTACAGTGTAGTCAGAATGAACAGATTTTTCAGCTGGGATGGAGGCTGTAGCCTTAAAAGCTACTCTGCTTCAATAGCCACTAAAGCTCCTACCATTTTCTCAAATGATGTTTCCAGTGGGCATGTGAAGCACTGCTTAGCGAGACAGCCCACACTCTATGGCTTCCATTTCATGCTTCAGTGTTCTACTGCTATGTGCACACTTAAGGTGCAACGAGTACTGCTTGTTACCACTCAACTGGTGATACAGAATAAGAGTATCTGTTAAAGATTTCATTTAAACTCTGTGTGCTTTTCACTGAGAACATTACAAGTGCCAGTTGATTGCAAGTGATGTGATGTGTTATGCCTGCATTTCTTTTTATTTATTTTATTTTAGTATTTTATTTTTGCTGGTCCTAAAAGGAGGTTTGCCAGTAGTACTCTCATATTGACGTTTAACATTCCTCTGCAACTATTTGTCATGTGTGTGCCTCTTTTCTTTGTTGCTTATTTGTCTACCAGGCCCTCAAATATCAGAGCAGTCAGACCCACTGCTTTTGGGCAGGGTGGGTAAAGGCTGTGCCTTCCTGTAGAAGTGCTGGTGTGCATTTAATGGACAAGCATATGTTGCAGGTAAGACTCATTGGTAACAGGCAAAACAATTTTGTTAGAGTAAATTATGTGGCTGGGAAAAATTAACTTTTTTTTCCCCTCAGATACCTACTCTTTATTTCATGTGTTAGATAGAAGCAGCAACCTTCAAAGCAAAGGACAGGTTAAGAACAGTTCTTTGAAGCTTGACTGGATTTGTGTTTCTGGACTCAGGTAACTATTCAGGCAAATGCTTCCTAATTTTAAACTTGTAAATCTTTCAAACTGTACTATATCTGTTCAGGACATGAAGTCAGTTCTCTTGTCTGCCTTTAAATCTCTTTGCTCCTGTTGCTGTGGCACTAGAAATTATGTTAATTACCAGCCATGAAGTATGGCTAGCATCACTTTGCTTTTCATAAAGCAGATGTTTCTGGATCATTTTGTTCTGGGAATTGTCCTTTCTCGGCCATTTTGTTTAAGATTGGAGAATGAGATTATAAAAAGTGATATTAAACATTTTTTTAAATCCTTAAGACTGAGGTGTGAGAGACCACGAAGTGGATACTGTGGTATAAACGAATGTAATTGTAGCAACTTCACCACAGCTTTGTCTATCTGTAGTTGGAGAAAGTTTACTGCTTTACTAATAAGGAACTACACTAGCAGAAATCTATATTCAGAAGGTGAAGTATCAACTTTACTAGTAAAAATAGTCCAGAAATCTTTAGTGCTCAAGAGCTACTGTGACTACCTGTGAATACTATTATATGTTAAACTTGAATACAAGGCACAGAAAGAAAAAAAAAAAATCATTATTCTATCTTGTATCTTTGTATTCTGTGGGTCTGAAACAGTAAGTGCCAGCTCAACTAGATCTGTTAAAGAGAAGAAAGAAAAAGAAAGGAGTATTCTTGACAATGCAAGGGATAAAAATGATTCTGTTTTAACTGATGTATTTAACTGCAAGAACATTTTATTTCTCCTATGTTGTAAAACTGTGTTACAATTGCTGTCTCTTGTCTCAGGACTTATTTGAATTCTATCTTTTTGGTGGACTATAGAGGCTATAAAAGACCAACTTCTATGTGAATTTGAGCCTTTGCACACAGCAGAAACACAATCAGTGATTGAGGCTGCACATCAAGCAAATAATGAATGCTACAATTAACATCAGAAAGCATTTTACAATATATTAATCCAGCCCTACAGTCCAGGTCATCTTTGGAACCCAGGCCAGAAGCTTCCCAGGGTGCAATATGGAAAGCCAAATATTTTCAAGCTATAACTTACTAAACACTTCCTATTCACTTTTCTCATTCAAGACCTCATTTGCTATGGCCTTACACAAAAAGAGGGATGTGGGCTGCGCAAGATCCATTACAGATATTTAGCCTGGATATTGCCAATATGTCATTTGAATGTTATATGGATAATAACCACCTTTTAGTGTGTATGCTTCCTCTCTGCATCTATCTTTCTGTCTGTCTGTCTTTAATGTACAATTTTTAAAACAGCCTTTTTGGTGCATTTAGGAGCATAGGGGTTGCTATCTCAGATGATGCAATAACTGTAACGAGATAAATTTTTAGATATCTGTCATTCTACATCTGTAAATCGAGACTCACACCTAATGCAGCAGCCTTTTATTGCATAAAAATATTGAACATTACACTATCTAAACCCATGCTAATAAGAATATCACTGGTCATAATAAAGGCAGTAGTTATAATTCTAAGCAGGTATTTCACAGGATTCTTTAAATATTCATTATGCATATGCCTAAAATGTCAGTACATAATCCTAAAATTTCACTACTCAGGTTTTCAAGGTCCTAATAAAAATAACCATATGCAATAGATGGTATCTTCTCTTTCTCTACTTAACATATTCCTACATCATAACTGCAGTAAACTGGATCAGGCTATAAGAAAGGTGAGTTTTAGTGCTGACAGCATTTTGTAAAACCTGTATTTTTGCTGGGTGAGGAATAAGTAGCAGTAGCAGTGCCAGCTTGCTTTCTTCCTTGGGCATGTTATGCATTTCCTTCAGTAGTTTGTTTCTTATTCCCATTAGCTTTTAAGGCCACTTTGTCTTGAAAAAGAAGTGTTACACCTAACATTTACCGGAAAAAATGCAAAAGAAGGAAGGGAAAAAAATGTTTTGCTACTACTAACTGTGCATTCTCTCTACATTGATGCAGGAGATAGAGACGGTAAAAAGAGAACATACACGTATGAAGTGTCTCATCCCTGCTAGGCAAAACATGGGGCTTTGTAGCATCACATAGGACCGTCACTGTCCTGACAGCAATTCAAAGATTTTCCTCTGGGACAACATTTCAAAACAAACTCAAAGCATTGCAAACTTCAAAAAGAGCCTCAGAGACTTGGTCCATGACAGAGTGAGTCCCATTCAGTAGCCACAAGCAACGATTGTGAGACTTGAGGACCTGCCATGCCATCTTAAGGGAGTAGAAAATCTTCCAGGACATGGTGCAGGAAAGGAGCATGAGGTAACACGTGAAGGACATCAGTGCCATGTTAAAAATCTATTTCAGAAAAACAAACAAACAGTATTGCTCCAAAATCTTCTTTGCAACTCTTTGAAAATATTTGTCTTTTGATTACATCAGACTCAGTTATTTTTCAGCAGAATCTCAGACAGTCTGTCATCCAGGCAGCTCCAAAGCCATTTGGAACACATGTAATACTGTGCAGTGTGTTCAGTTGTACCTCTCTTGGCTCTGAGAGAGCTACCCCAAGGACTGTGCAATCACAGTACAATTCCTGGGCTAATTAGCCTTTCATGGAACAGGCTATTCTCTTTCAGGGGCTGCACTGTGCAACAATGAAGAGTGGCAACTTGTTCGGGTGCCTCTAACTCAGCTTGACTGGTGTACTCACACCCTTGATGCTTCTTTGGTAATAGCCAAAACTACTAGCAAGTCTATGTGGGGACAAATTGGTACCATCCACAACTGAAAAAAACCAAATCAAACCAAAACAAAAAAAAAAAAAGAGAGAAAGCCAATTTTCTACATAATAAACGAATGTGTATTTTTCACATGGACTTAGATCGCTAGATATTTTCAAAGAGTAGTCAGATACATTTGGTTGGTTTTGTTGTTTTGGAGTTTTTTTGCCTTTTTTTGCCTATTTTCACCCAGGATTTATTTATTTACCAGATGAATCCTTTTGTGAATGCAAGTTTTTCAAATCTTGGCTTATTCCAGCCACAGGACTCATGACCTCTACCTTCCCCTGTATGTTCAGATAATACACTGATAGTCTGCTGTCAGATATGATTAATATTACCTCTAAAAAAATGCCCTGCAGCGTATTTTACTTTCAGCAGATTTATGTATGGACTGCTAACTTATTTTTGGCCAATTTCTCACCATTAATAAACTAAAACACAGCCTATGCTGAACACCTTGTGTCCTCTATAGACATAGAAGTCAGCCTATACTTCCACCATACCATGACTTAGCTATTAGTGGGGTGGTGATCAGCAGTTACCCAGTATTTGCGGTTGAATCCATTCCCAGTAAATCAGGAGAAAAGGGCTTGGATTTGAATCTTATATGTGAGGTCAGGATCACACAGTTTCCAAATTTAACTACAGCAAAATCCATCATAACTCACTTCAGTTGAGGAAAAACAAACATGAGTAATGAGCAGGTATAATTAAGAAGCCAGCAAAAGTCATCATAAATTCTACACTACTTGCTATTTCTAGAAGTCAGCAGAGTCAGGTAAAGAAATTGTGCCTTTGAAAAGGTGAATCAGTTGGTGTCCTGTGCATTAGTGCTGCTACTTAACCACCTATGGGTATTACTCATAGAAGCCATTTTGGATAAAATTATCATTACTTGTCAATAGTAATTTGGCTGCTGCTGAAGACCCCCATGTAAGGGTGCAGTTCCCCTACGCTGCCCCAGGATCTTGCTGTCAGAGCATTCCGTGGCCACCAGTTTTTTTCAGCAAGCTGAGCCCCACAAGAAATGGATAAGTCCTGTTGTAATGTGAGCAACAAGGAATGAGGAAAGAAACCCTCTTTCTTCCCTATGTTCTGAGAACAGCAGGCAGAGATACGTGCATCTGAGTTACAGAGAAGCACAAACCGGGTTCTTCACCTCTCTTCTCCCTGAGCAACAGAACTGCTTGACACTTAGTGATGGCTGATTTATTAACTGGGTTTGACCTGTGTTTATTGAGTTAGCACCAGCAAAATCACATCTGCCAGCTTCTGCCACTGTGGATGAAAGTCAATGTTTTAATGTGGGTACCTTAACCGCAAACATCCTGAATCTTTCAATTTCAAGACTTGCCCATTCCTGCAAAATACACTGTTACTTATTATACATAGATTGGTTTTGCCTATTGTTTATTTAAATATATTTATTCATAAAAGTGGTATCTAGTTCTATATATAGTGTGCATGTATATGTATACAGCCTGGTACTGAATCAAAAAGCTATTAATAGCAAGCAGTACAAACATTTACAATCCAAAGAGCATACAAAACATGTTGTGCTGTTATGCTGTTACGAAGCGTGTCATGTGTGGCTGAACAACAGAGTATTAAAAGCTGAGAAAATGCTAAGAAGATGCTTTCTGTGGCAGAAAATGCTATACAAAAAGGTCCCTAAAGGCCAAAGACTCAAACAGATTTATTCCATTAAAAATACAATCTGTGTCCAAACCCTTGTACAACAGGAGCTTTAATCTGTTTATCGGTAAGACTTAAATAATTATTTTTTATTTATGACAGCACTCAAAATGTTTAGGCTGTGTTCAACCATATGGAGGTATAATATTTAAATACATCACTGACTTCATAGATTCCACATGGGAGGAGGATAATACGAAGAAAAGCAACCAAACACAGAAATACGTGAGAAGGGTGACTGTTAGTGTGCATCACGTTAAGCTAAATGTTTAGAGTTGGTTCTAGAAAATGTACTGGACTGTGAGAAAACATCTGAATTCCATTCCCTTCTCTCCTAGCAGTATAACTAAGTTCTCTGATTATCTGCAATTTGCTTTCTTCCTAGCCCTTTTCTGTTTTGTAAGCTATCTGTAGCAAAGCCTGTTTTACACTGTGTGTGTGTGCTTTCCCAAGTCAAGCTAAAACTAGATTTCCAGTGGAGCTGTAGGTGCCTCTGTATTTCTGCTAGAACCGTCTGCAGTAACAGTATGTCTTACAGGAATTATCTTCTGACGAAATACCATTGCCTTAGTGTTCCCAGTCTCAATGGCAACTCTGCAAATTGGTGTTTAGTGAGCCCCATTTGCAATCAAAATGAAAATTGAGTGTAGTTTGGAGGACTACAGATAAAACTAGTTAGAACGGCACCCCACAGGGAAACTGAAATGAAGAAAAGTTTTGGTAAAGATTCCCAACTTAACGTGGCATATCTGCAAACCAGAGTGGGTACTAGGTAGCTGAGATTTTCATAGCTTCCCCAGATAAATAATACAAGTCTTCTGTATGTGTGTATTATAAAGTCCTAGACTGCTTTTCAAACCTCTGGCTGTTTTCTTGAGCACTATGATCCTACTACCCTTACCAACTGCAGGAAAAAAAGGTTAAATTTTAAAAGAAAAGGCAACTAGGTTTCTCTTCATATATTTGGCAAATGAAGGTGAGGGGCAGCTAGTACTGTTACCTATTTCATAGGTTAAAAATATATAATTTTAGTAAGCAAGAGTTTTTAACCTTTTAAGTAAGAGATGGGATTTGTTTGTTCTTTCCTTCAATAACATTAGAAAACTCGTTTTCCAGAACCAGGGAACAAAACTGAAATAAACAAGCCATATATTGTTCTGTAGGAAAATTTAAGACATCTTTTCTTTGGCAGAGTTTACTATAGATACAAGAAAATGAAAAGCATTTATCTCAAGACCAATATCCTTTCTGAGATCTAGATAGAATTTTTTTTTTTTTTTTTAGTTTAACTGAAAGGAGGACTTGTCAGAAGTCATTCCATATTTAGGTACTGAAAAATCAAATCCACCTCTCATTGTATAGTATGTACCGGATGATTAATATGTTGTTGCAAAGTACTAAGTGTTCAGCTTTCATGTTACAATCCCATTATTTTTCCTTTATTGCCAAATACCAAGAAGCTTCAGTTCTCTGTCTGAATGCAGCTGAGCATTTCTGGCATCCACCGTCATGTTTTTCACGTGATAAATCTACCATTTTTACATGAAGACTGAGTAAAGTTGCTATATCTCATTTCAAGTGTTTAAATGTTTTATTTAAACTCAACTGTGAACAGATTTATATTAACTGAAAAGAGATCGCTAGGGTACAAGGTAAAGAAGAAAAACACAAGGATGGTAGGAGGTGAAGTGCTGCATAGTCAGAATGAAAAACAGTCAGGAAACACAGCTCAGAAGGGTTAAGGTAAAGGCAAATAACACATTGTGTATACTTTTCCTGACTACCAGAATGTTTTCTTTAACTAGAAAAAGGTATGAGCATGTTTAGAACAAATCCCTTTAGAAAATCCAGAGTTCAAATCACAAGAGATAAGCATTATCATGAATTTTCATTTTATAATAAAAAATAATGGATTTTTTTTTTCTTTTTTCCTCTTTAATAAACAAAATGTCAGTCCCCTGAAGGCTTACCTGTTACATCACCAGGAATCCACCCCACTAGTAGTGGAGATAGCCATCTCTCAAAGTGCAATGAGCTTCCAAGGAGGAGTCCGTAGAGAGACCATCTGAAAGTCATGTCTGCATTTGTTAGTATGGGTTAGTGTCATGGCTTTAACTCAGCTGGTGGCAAACACCACACAGCTGTTCGCTTACCCTCTCCATCTTAAGGGACGGAGGAAAGAATTGGAGGGTTAAAAGTAAGGAGACTTGTGGGTTAAGAACAATTTAATTAAAATAAAACAAAGCATTGAAATTTAATTTCATTTAATTCAATTCAATTTAATTGAAATAAAATAAATTTGGAAATAGTAATAATGAAAATAATAATAATAATAATATACAAATGAGTGCATTTGTATATAATATAATATACATAGTGCCACTGCTCAACACCCGCTGACCGAGGCCCACCCTGTTCCCAGCTAACGATCTCAGGGCAGAGAAAATCCTGAAATGGCAATCCTGGAAGAGAGAGTCAGGGTTTTCCCACCCAATAACTAAGAACATCAGTATATTATCGACGATCTTATCATACCAAATCCCATACTGAATCCAAAGCACAGTGCTATTCTAGTTACTAAGAAAAAAATTAGCTCTGTCCCAGATGAAACCAAGGCACTTAGTTACTGCATAGCTCTTTAATGTGCTTGTAGAGGTCTCATCGACAGGAAGAAAAAGTAATATTGGAACCAATATATAACACCTACCTGCAAAAAGGTGACTCATTGCATTCAAAGGTTTGAAGACGTTTGACCAAAGTAGGCCATGAGGGGAGGGTATTGATGGGAGAGATTATAATTCCCCAGGATAATGAACTGAATTGCAGAATGGAAATGTTCATGGTTAAAATAAGAGCAGTGTTACCCTCAATGCTACAATAAGGTTTCACATAAAATTTGTCATAAAACTATGGTTGTAGGAGGAATTTGGATGGATTTAGGGTATTAAGCATGTAAAGCCAGTTTGATTAAGATTGAAATGTGTATGTGAGAACATGATAAACATAAATCCCATGTGACTGGAGAAAAAGAAGAAGGAGAGTGTCAGGAAGGAAAAGCATAAAAAAAATGAAAAGCATAAAAAAATGAAAAGCATAAAAAAATGAAAAGCAAAATGGATAAATACTGAAATGAATAATCTAGTGCTTTGAAGCCAAGAAAGTGAGGAAAAATAAGTGAAAGGGGTCTCAAAACTGGATGGTATTGTCATATTTCTTTCAAGGCAGACAGGGAAAAACAGGGTTTGAAATTGCAGCAATAAGGCTTAGCAAATGTTTGTTGGAATATTGCAATGTTTATATAAAACCAGGCATAGGATGATTAAAAGGGTCTTTTCAACAAGCTCATGACCTGTTTGAATGGATGGGGAAACAGAGTCACAATATAAGAAACTTGTCCATGACTCTTGAAAATCCAAGTGAAAGAGCAGAGAGGACAGGTACTATTACTTGCCTTGGACTTTGTCTTCAAGAGGTTCCCAGCCCTGGCCATCTGTAAGCAGAACAATTCAGGGTAAAGACTTCTAAAAGTTGAGGTGAGGCTTTTTCACACATTATTAGGGATCTTTTACCTTCTTCTGGGGCATGCAGTGATGGCTTCTTTTGCCAGCATGCTAAAATAACCGGATTAAGAAGTTGAACCCCTGTACTTATGTTCCGTAGAATAAATATTTCCAAGGCTTGCCCAAGATATTGCTTTGTCTGTTTCCACCTAGCATTTTAAAACGTTTCATTTAAAGTGTTTAGTATAGATTTACAGTCATAAGGCCAAAAGCAGAAGTGAGATTAAACTGGTACATAATTCACATCTCTTTCTACCATGTAGGCTATGCCCTTTGGCTCTGAACAGATTTTGGTGTGGAGAATTTGAACTGTGTAGGTGCTATATATGTTGCAGTGTGTTGAGAAACCCCAATGTTGCTCGAAAATGTGCACAAATCAAAGCTGAAAATCACCTAAGACCAAGTAAGCACTGATAACGCTGAGGTGATTTTAAATTTCCTGCTTACTTATTTACTTTAAAAAACAACGTGAGTCACTGTATTCAATGCACAGACTGCATTCAGGAACAATATATTTCTAAATAAACAAATTTTTAGAATGATTTAATGATTTCATGGCTCTCCCACTTGGTTTATTTGCTAGAAAAAAGAAATTAAAAATATTCACTTCTGAGCTCCAAGGGTTTTAACTGCACTCCATGGCCTTTAGTAAGAAATTACAACTGTATATATATAGTAAAAATATTTATCAGTGTGTACATAGCACTTCTCATTCAGAAGGAACTAGAAGTACTCAATAACCTTGAAAAATTTTAACACAGACTACATCAAAAAATACTTTTCCCCATCATTGAAATGCAGGCAGGATGCTGGACTTGATAGAGCAATCATCTGCTCTGATATGGTGTATCCTGCACTCCTGTGTTATTGTGGGCTGCTCTGGGGAGAATATGCATAGAATTGGAAATGAGGTATTGTATTTTGTATGTAACTTTTTATATGAGGTTGTAAAAGATAAATATTGCAAAACCATTTCTGTCATAAGCTTTCTATACTATAATTGTTTCCTCTACTTGACTAGACTTAAATGTTTGGCTGTAAGTATTACAGGTCATTTGCAGTTGCTGGACCAGTGAGATACAATGCTGACCTTCATCTAGTAATCCCCTCTTTCAGCCACAAGCAAACACCTCTGGAGTGTAAAAACATTAATGAGAACTCATTGTCACCTTTCTTTGAAGTACTAAAGACTTGTTTTATAGAGTGAAATTGTGTTATAGGTTGCATTACTGGCTTTAGATGAAGCACCTTCTTATTTTAGTGACAGCTAGAATTAGGACTCTGGTGTGAACTTTAAGTGTTCGTATTGAGATATATTTCAGTAGACCTATGGTCTCCAATGAGATAGTGAATGTCCTGCAGAATGAGATATCTCCAATGAGATAGTGAATGTTCCTGTACAGATTCAGTATGGGGGATTGTCCATGTCTGGAGAAGATTGTAATCCAAATAGATCAAACTACAACACTTCAGTAAACAAGTCAGTATTTAGATAGGTTGCATACAGAGGATACATTAAACACTTATTAATTAAGGATACTTATTAATGGTTTACTTTTGTTTATTACTTCCTCCTCTTATGCTTCTGTGATCTCTGTGCAATTGCAGTTAACTTTCCCCATGCTTACTCCAAGAAAAAGCAATGCAAGAGAAATTAAAATGATTAAGACAGGCATCAACTACAGACAGTTTCAACTCATTCTTTTAGATATCAGTTGTCTGCTCCAAGTACTTCAAAGACAGCATGCTTTGTGTGAGTAGTAGCACCTCATTATTTTCCTCTATTTCCATGGAGTTTCCTTTGGGTTATAAAAGCTGAGGCAGAAATGACAGAGTACAAATGGACACTTGCACGCCTCCTGAGGGCTTGACCTGCCTTCTTGGCAAGTAAACTCTCTGTGGTACAGCTGAGCCATAAGGGTTTATACACGACAATAAACAAATACAAAAATGAATGTAAACTCTGTCTGTGCTCTGAGGCACTCTGCATTGTCCTGGGGGCAATTAGGTAGCAGGAGCAATGTTTTATTGCAATTGCTCCCAGTGGGAGGTTTTTAGAAGGGGACTGTATGCTTGGGATTCTCAGCATGTCTAGGTTTTACCAAACTGTCTGAGGCTTCATTTAGGCAAGGACATTTCTAAATTTTTTAGGTACCTTTAGTTTCACTAATAGTGTTAGAGATTACTTGGGACCATGGAAGTGGTGTGGGGCTCACAGATGCAGCTCTCTTTGTTCTGCCAAATCACTCCTTCTGACCCTGGACAAGTCTTCTAACATTTCTGGCTTGAATTTATCCTACCTAACTTCTGACATGTAATGAGACACAAAGTAGTCATCCTGTTGCCTAAAGATTCCCAAATATTTAATGGACAAAGTGTGGCATTTCTACACAGCTGTACCAATCTCTTCTCCTTGAATATACAAAAAGATTCAAGCTTTCTGTATTCTTAACTAAGGCATTTCAAGTAGTTTGACTGTATTTAGCTGATATGAAACCACTTCATTCCTTGCCTTTGCTACTGTCTATAAAAAGAAGAATGCTTTTTCCTCCTTGTTATTCTCTCAGGCAAGTATTGTCGGCAACAATACAGGTCTGTACAAATGCAGCCTTGATTTCCATTCTCTAAATAACAACAGCACCACCAAGACATCCCCTCTGAGAAACTGCTGGAAGTTCCCCCAGCACCAGGCCGGACCCACCCCTGGCCAGGGCTGAGCCAGTCGGTGCCTCTGCACAAGCAGAGCCAATCAGCGTCTCTACAACGCACAACACATGGAGGGGTTGGCGTGGCCCCAGGCAGGGCTTAGCCAGGGCTCGCCAGCTGCCTACCCAACTTCTTCTGTAACCCAACCTGCTGCAGCCCAAGCCTCTGCCCTGGCTCACCTGAGAGCTGGGATTTCTAAGGAGCCAGTGAAAGAACCTGTAGCTGAGAGAGGAGTGGGATGTGAGAGAGACAACTGTGCAGACACGAAGGTCAGTGAACAGAAAGGAGGAGGTGCTGGAGCAGAGATTCCCCTGCAGCCCGTGGTGAAGATCGTGGTGATGCATGTCATCCCAGTGCAGCCCATGAAAAGAAGAGCTCACCTGTAGCTCATGGAGATGTAATTGTGGAGGACCCACGTTGGAAGAAGTAGCTGTGCCTGAAGGAGGCTGTGATTTCTGTTGAAGAGACCCACACTGGAGCAGAGCAGTTGTTGGAGGACTGTGACCCCGTGTGGGAAGGACTGACGTTGGAGCAGTTTGTGAAGGACTCTCCTGTGAGAGGAATCCCACACTGGAGCAGGGAAAGACTGTGAGGAACCTCCCCTGAGGAAGAAGAAGCTGCTGAGACAACATGGACTGACCACCTGCCAGGCAGAAGGTAGAGAAATGGAGAACAAAGCCTTTGGGCCTGGGAAGAAGGGAGGGGTGGGGGAGAGGTGCATTTCTAAGATGTAGTTCTTTTTCTTGTTATCTTGTTTTGGTTTTGATTGTAAATAGTTAACAAATTAAATTGTTTGAGGTTTTTTTGTGTTTTTCCCAAGCTGCGTCAGTTTCTTGCCTGTGACCATAAGCAGTGAGTGAACCCTCCCTGTCCTGCCTCAGCCCACGAGGTTTTTAGCAAGAGGCTGTGTGGTGGCTTTTAAAACCATGACAGGTAGTAGGGCCCTTTAGTTGCTATAATAATACACACAATAGCAGCTCTCCCTGTTTCTGTTTTGCATCAATTGGGTTGCATTTTCTCTGCCAAACTATGGGCTATCTAGTTTACTTTAACACAGGAAAGCCTGTTAATTTTGATTTTTCGAATTAAATGTAGCACCTTATTTCCAGATTAAAGTTAATGTATACCCCTCGCAGAACTTCAAGTGATAGGAATCTGTCCAAGAGAACGATTGGCATGTGCATTATGTGAAAGCAGCCTTATTCTATGGGTATTGCTTCCTTCCCTGTTAAGTAGCCTTCAGTCTCTGTTCAAACTAAGCGTCTATTCATACCGCAGATTAATTCTTGTTACTGGGTGCTGAGTGTTGAGCGCTTTCAAAAGATCTAAGTGCTTGAAAACATACTGCCTGCCACTTTACATATGCTTTGCTCTCACAGGAATATATCAAATAGGTGAAGCAGGCTACCTGTAGAGTCCATACGTTTTCTGGATTTCAAGGCGTTTGGTATTTCGAAGGTGTCTTCTCTACATGCAAATTAAGACATATCAGCTGGAATTGCTCTGCACAGTCAGACCCTGTCCCTGCCCCCCTGTATTTTAGCTAGTGTTAGTTCAGGCAGTTGTGTTTTGTTGTACAGAGTTTTGATTCTGAAATTTCCTGATTTATTTTTAATTAACTTCATTTTCTTTGATTTTTCTGTATCAATTTAAGTACAAGAGTCTCTGTAACTTCCCCACAATGTCATCATGCCTAAGAGCTCAAAAAAACTGTAGAAATTTACAACACTTAGGTTGACACACCAATTTCCTTTTCAAATGTCACCATCCTTCAACAAAATCATCCAAACTATGTGACTAAATGTTTTGTTAGCGCCTCCTTACACTGGTCTTTTCTCCTAGTTTTTGTGTCAGGAATGTAATGCCGTGGGCTCTCTGTGGATGCAGAATGCAGAAAAATGACCACTGTACCTGCAGCTTTTGTCTTCAGATAAGGCTGACTTTTAGACTCTCTTGTCAGGAATAAATAATACGGTGACATTTTTGTAGACTGAGCCAAAAGGATTCTCTTATTGTAAGGCAAAGGAGAATGACAGCTATTGCTCTCAGAAGGAACACTTAATCAAACCTTAATTCCCTCTTATAATTAAGTCTTCAAAATTGATACATGACACAGTCAAGCATGGAATTTTTAATTTAATTAATTTTCTAAGGACTAAAAGTGTAACTCAGATTAAAAAAGTACAGTGTGCCAAGCAAAACTTCCAGAACCACACCAAGAATTCTCTGCCTGTGATGCTGCAAGAGCCATATAGGCCCTGGAAGTTGCGTCAGTGCTATAGTAGGAATGAAATATGACAGGCTGGTTCCTCTCTGCATTTTCTTGCAAAGGGGTTGGGGCACAGGGCTGAAGGTTGCATGGAGGAGGACTGGAATGAGACTGTGAGTTATTGCATCATGCTGAATTATTCCTGTTTGAAAAGGCATTCACGCTAATGTTGTATTAGATACCATCCCTGTATAAGGGAGAATGGACCTTGGTGAAAGTCTGTATTTTTCCACTGGCATAGCACATTTTTTTACCCCTATGGTTCTGATACTTGCTGCCCTCATTCTTACTGTTTATTCAAACAACAAAGTGAGTATCGAGTAAAAAAATAAAGGTACAAATTATATGATACAAATCATATGTTAGCACGCACTGTTCAGAAGTATTGTTGCCTGGGTATTTGTCTCCAAATGTCTTCCATCTACTCTCAAACCCTTTCCATCCTGTCCCATAGCTAGGTTGGGTATTTTGGTGCTTGGCTTATCACAAAGATTGCACAAGGGGAGAGTAATGGTGGGGAGGGTGCATTATATCAGAGTCTGGTTTTGCATTTCTTGTGATGAGCTTTATAAAACTTAGTCCTTGTAAGACAGCCAGTCTTTTGAATTGGAGAACACTGTATGGGTTCACAGCAAAGGTGTACACATTAGAAAGAGTCATTTGGAAACACCTTTAGCTCACCTATCCTCAGTTTAATAACTTTTGTACCTTTCCAGCTCATGTCCCCATGCAGTAATTACCAAAATAGGAAAGGATCAGGCATTGGTGTTGCTCTACTGAATTCAGCAGAGCTAACGTAGGCTTGTCTAAAATAAAGTGTAAAGAGAAACTGTTAGGGAATCATAGTGCTACCAGTTCTCCATGTGTCACCAATATCAAATAAATTATTTCATTAGAAAATTTGAGAGAACAGTCAACAGTTGTCTGAATAAATTCCTTTCTTCTAGATTCTGGCAAATTTGAAACATAATTGTGTTTCTCTTGAGAATGTTTGTGCTACTTCGTGTTTCCTTGAATCTTAAGGTTTTCTGTATTATTTAGATGTAGAGATGATATGTAATACTTATATTTGTTTTCATAATACATTCCAGGAAAGAAACAAACTGTGTCTAGAGCTCAGTAAGAGTAATCATTCTTTTTGAAATTTTGAAAAGTTTCTGCTTTAGAACTAGACTGTACAGATGGATGACAGTGCTGAAATGAACCAGAACGCTTTCCCAAAGTTTCTCTAAGATGATTCATGCAGTAAGAGGTGTAGTTTGTTCTTAAACAAGATAAATAAGAGCATTTTGGTCACAATTTATTGGAAAGGACTCGGAATTAGAAATCCAGCCTAGAGCATTGGTTGCTTGTTGTTCTTGACAAGCCCACATATCTGTATACCTGTCTCAATTTTGCTGATGCCTGGACTTCCATTTCTTGAGTTACAGGCAATTGAGCATCTCTGACTTTATCAGCTCCTTTCAGCAGAGATAATTTGTGTTTTGGCACTTCACCCTCTGAACAACAGCAGATTCTGTTAAATTGCCTGAAAAAGTCTTTTGACTAAGTGATATTTTCCTGTTCTGGTAGTGTCTTTCAATTTAAGCTATCCTTCATATTTTCAGGATGTGTGTGATACGGTAGCTCTAGCTCTCAAGTAAAACTATGTGCTGTTTATGTTCTTGAAAACACTGGAACTGGTTTCAGATGATAATCAGAGGAGAACATAAACAGATGATAGTCAGAGGAGAACAGTTTTACATAAAGGAACAAAAATACTTTCTCTTGAGTCATGTTTGCATGGGACTGTACTCAGATTGGAGACTGTTACTGATGTATGGTTGCAACTTATACTGCTGCTTGGATTTGGCCTGATTCTTTGTAAAATCAGCAGTTGGTATAAACTGATGGCCAGAATTAGACAATGTTGTTGTTGGCTGTGTGGTGCTTGAATGTTCTGCCACTGCTGGTGAGTGAGAAGAGCTGTAAATGCCTTGTGATCAGTCTCTGACAAGAAGTTAGATTCTGTACAGCCATCTTATAGTACTACAATTCAGTTACTATTGTCACTTGTTACAATTCAGCTGTTTTTTTGAGGGGGAGACCTCTCTATCTGTTGCAGGTACTTCTTTCTAATTGATTAATCATTTTCACAGTAAATTTCTCAGGACATATCTTTTTTTATTTTTGAGGCATCTGAGCCCAACATTTTTACAATCAGAAGCAAAAATTTATTATAATGACTTGCATTTTTAAAAGCTAAATACTAGCTTGGAATCTTTGTCCTTGTTTTTGTTCACAAGCTTTGTTGATGTTACTGAGAAATGAAACACGAGCAATGATCAAACTCTGAATCCCTACTGTTAATCTGAGTCTGTATTTTCAGACCTCTGGCTTCAGAAACAAGTGTCAGGAGACACTTTTGTCACACCTGGACTTCAGATTCTTCACTTAGAGTGGGCTAGGCAGGTAGTTATGTTGGTTTTGTCCAGAGGTCCAGAGGAATTCTTTTAACTCCAAGGGGCTTTAATTTGGAAGCAGTTTGAAAGGAATGAATGCAATAAATAGCTTATCTGAATAATCTGAATATTATTTAATTTCTTCCAGTGAAAATTGGGAACTGTTTTTTTTTGTTTTAAGAGGAACCTATATGGACTGAGCTCAAATCTCAAGGGAAAAATGCTCATTTCAGACTTCCCAGTTTCTGGCAAACAAAGAAATCGAAAATTTCTCTATGCTGTGTTTAGGAAAAATATATACAAATAATAACTTTATTGTTAATTAAAAATAACTCTTAAAACAGAGAATTTTTCAATGGAAATTGTTTTGTCTGCCATAGAGTGCATAAATTAAGGGAGAGTCAGTTTGTGCAGTTTTACTCCCAATATTTATTACACATCTTAGAAACTAGACCATGAGCCTTCAGTTATTAATTCTTGGGTTTTAGTTTGTATATGGCAATTGAAATCATGGCCACAGTGCAGCTGGTAGCAAAGATACCAATGAAAGCAAGACTTTGCTGTGCAAGTAGTCAGTCAAGGGAGCTACGGCTAGGACTGAGCACATCTAGGTCTTATGGGGATCTTGGTCATTGCTAGAATGCGTCTGTGGAAGCTTTTTTACTGTCTAATGAGCTTAGATAATTATACTGTTTCTGTGAATATAGTATTGGGGCTTTTTATAGTTTTAGAAGTATTTTTTCTGCTTAATCTCTCTTAGGTAGAGAAGAATGTAAACAATGGAATATCTGATTTTTTTCCACTAATTCTTCTATATGAAAGGATGCAAGACAATTACTGGGGTCTAATTATTAGTCCTTGTCACAGAAAAAAACTATACAGGTGCTAGCTATTAATATGTGTAAAATATGCCTTCATTCATGCAGAAATTCTTTTTAGTATGAGCCTTACCCCAAAGTTAACTAGAGCTTTTTGGCATCATTAAATAATAGGTTAACCTAAGTGATCTGAGATCAGGTTTTTGAATAGTTATTTACATTCAAACATCTTACCATATTTGATCCAATGGCAAACTGTTCTTTAATTTAAATAGGGAAAAAGGGCTTTCAGTCTGTCCTTTGTATTTCACAGAGAAGACTGAGGATTGCATCTTTGGTTTGAGAAGCAAAAGGCTCTTAAGTCAAAAATGCATGCTCACTTGCAAGCACTTTCCACTTAGAATGAATTCACACAAAAACAGAGAAACTTGTGATGTGGTTAATTATTAATAATGTTGCATAGTAATAATATCTCGTTCATACATCTTTTATTAGTATTTTTGTTGAATCATAATGTTTTTCAATAAAACCACTTTTCTTACTTTTTGAATCAAAGTTAAAGATCAAAAGAACAAAGTTGCTTGAAATTGTTAAGGTTTATATAAAGGGTTTCTGATTCTTAGAACTTCTGAAACCGTTTAGTGAAAAAAACCTTGAAGTAGGCTTAAAATATATTTTAAATTAAAAGTCTCCAAGTCAAAAAGAGGTCAGTTATGTGCTTACTGAGCAGCATTTTTATGCATAAAATAATTAAGGAAAACACACCCTCCTTTGTAAATATTGAATTATTTCATATTCCTAAATTACTGTGTCTCCATTTGTTATATCTCAAAGAGTGCATTTGTTTGCATAGACAAAATAAATGCAATATAATTATAAAATGAAATTAAATATAAACTCTTCTATATTTATTAAGTAGTGTAACTTAAATGATAAAAATATTCTTCTAAACACATATTTCCCGCTTATCGATTTTGTTTTGTACTGCAGATTATGTTTTGAACTTGTGTGCTCCCCCCTTACACTGCAGAATAGACTTTGCTTCCACACTTTCAGTGCTGAAAAAGACTCCTTCCCCATTTTTTAAAAAAGCTGCTAACTCAGTGGTTGCCAGGCTTTTGTGGTTCTAACTTGGCTAAATACTACATCAAACAGCAGAGCATATAAACGATTGCAAAGCACTGTCTGTAAATTCTTTTTCAGCTGGCTGGGCAGGGATTTCTCATTTCATACATCATTCACAACTTGCAGCAGTGATTTCACAAAGTCACCCAGGAGGCTTAAAACAGTTAATGGAAAAGAAAAACTTCCTTTTGGTTTGGGATACTTTTTTCTTTCCCTGTAGCTCTGCAGTTTGCTCTGCTCTGTGCCTGCCTCTGTTGGGAATGCTGGCAGATCTTCACGAGAGTTGTTTATGGCTGTTTTATTTGCTGGAAATCTTCCCAGGCTGCTTCTTAGTAGCAAGAGCAGCAGCAAGTAGGAGTAGCTTTGTGCCTGTGAAGGGAAAGAACCCAAACAGGATTTGATTCTGACAAGAAGGTTAGGTGACTAGTTTGGACAACTAACTCCAGGCCTGCCTCCACAGACCAGGACAGCCAGACTTTCCATCGTGGAACAAGGGGCTGCCTCCAAATAGTGGTTTGTTTTTACAGAATGGATAAACAGAGCTAAGTTGTATAGTATATGCCTCCTCACAGAAAACACTGAATTTGTTGGAAATGAAAGACATTTTACATTTCATAGGAGGTACAGCATTAAACCCCTGTCTTTCTGGTGTGCCTCTCACTCGCTGATATATAATGCTTTCTACTTCAGCTTTACTAAAAATTTCACTTAGCAGTTTATGGACTGTATTTTAATTTTGTTAAGGTAAGTTATAAACAAGCAGCTGAATATCTGTCTTAGTACAGAAAGGATACACAGCATTAGGAATTCCAGGTGATATAATTAATAAATTTCTTACCACCCAGATCTGTGAAAATGCTGTGTACAGTAGGGAGTAAAGCAGGATTTTGCTGGATGTAAAGAAATGTTAAATTCTTTTAATCTGGAATTTAAAAGTTAGTGATTCAGAATTTGACCTAAATTATGCCAGCATAAAAGTGGAATTATTTCACTGAAGCTAATGGGCTTTTCTGGAATTATACTACTGTAAATGAATTCAACATTTCTAGATAGGCAGTTAACTTGGAGCCATTTTCTTCTTAAAATAAAAAAAAAAAAAAAGAAAATAAGTCTGAGGCTTGATTCTGTACTGCAGTGCTATCTTTTTTCTTTCCAAAGCCTAGTATAGTGGCACTAACTTTGCAATCTCAGTTCAGCCAAGGGACTCTAGAAGCAATGCTCTCATTTGTTATTAGCATGGCACACCCATAGTCAGATGGATGCCTCTTCAGTTCAGGCATTACAGGACTTTGAATAGGTCCTTTGTAGCTACTGATAGTAGTTGAAGTGTTGAATTAACTTTATGTCAGAGGATCATTCCTAGATGTTCCTGCAAACCTATGATATCTCTGTATACTTACAGATTGTACAACAATGCAGTCAGGACGCAGTAGCTAGCACTGTGGTCCCAGCAGTGTCTATTTTACTTTCCCTCTTTCTCAAGCTAGTCCCCTAGATCATTTCCCTGTGGATAATAAATGGCTGATAAATTGTTATAGATTGCTGTAAAGGCTAATGGGTTGCCGACAAACATGGACCATCTGTAGCATCCTCTGATTATGTATTTATAATTGTCAAAAATACATAGCAGTCAAATACTGCATAACCTGTTATCAACTATTAATCCTTTATTAAACCTCCAAATGACATGTTCTTTGAATATGAGGTGTTACCATATTGTACTTTATTATGTACAAAGAAAGCAGGATAATTTTTTTTCCCTTTCAGTCCAATATGTTAGTGTTGTGATTGGTTTTAGTCTTTATCTGCCTAGAGAATCTTGGGTTTTCATTTGAAATGCTTAAAATCAAGTAGTTTACTTTAGTTGATGAGTAAGATCATGGAGCTTCTCTCCTAGATTTCATTTGTGAATGTTCACCTCCAATGTGCTTTACTTTCTCTTCCTTTACCTAGTTGGAACTGAAAGTACCGCGTCACCCTGATGTTTAGCACTATAAAGTTACTGCCTCATTGAACTCATCTGACAAATACTCATTTGTAAGCCAATGAAATACCAGTGATAAATTCAGGAGTACTGATGCTAATGTGTCCTTATTTCATCTGTTCTTATTGCCAGAATAAGTAAGGTTAAAATAACAACATACCTTAATATCAAAGCTAGCTATTCTGCAGGACAACAGTCAGCTTCACGAGTGACTGTATCTTTCTATAATTTATTTTATGTGTGTGTCTGTATGTCTTTTTTGTAATCATATTTAGTTTGCACCATTTACAGATGTACACTGTTTAAATTCTATCCTTGTGTACAGATTTGTTAGGATGCAGGTTTGTGTAGAACACAGTGAAAGCCGGGCATTGGATGCTGACTTTGTATGCTGCAGAAATTTGCCAGAATTACAAAAAAATCACTGTAGAATTTATGAATTTATTTTGGCAACTTATTTTACAGCAGTTAATTATTCATACAAATGAGGCAGAATTATTGTGAAAAATCCAATTAAAAAGTTCAATTAAAAACTTAAATTATAAGCTTAATCAGAATCTCCAACAGCACAAAACCTGATTTGCATATAGTCTCATTGAAAAATGCTTTGTACAAGATGAACATTGCATTTTTGTGCAGTCTCAGCTCTGTTAGTTATTTCTGCTGCATAAATGGTCATACATCATTTTATCGATGGCAATTTTCTCTGCAGCTGCAGTTCCTTTAAAAAAAAATCAGTAGCTCTCCATACCAAGAATTCAGTAGGTACCTCTTTTTTGTATATGAGCAGTATCTGAATGAACAGAAATAGCAATGAACATAAATTAGGAAATCCAGAAGAGCTGTCCCTACCCAACTGTTTCCTGTTTAGTTCTACTGAATTGTTGGCCTGCCGTCATAAAAATGACATTATTACAGTAATAGCAAGTTTCAGAAAAGCTTTCTTGTTTTGACAAAAAGCGCATAAATCTCAGAGTATCAACTGTAATACAGACTGATTTGGGAGGTTGGTTCATTCAGGTTAACAATACAATAGAAGTGAGAGCTTCCAAGAAAATTGATATTGACTATGGAGGAAAATCACATTAAAGAAGTCCACCTCATTTGATGCCTCCTTCTGTTTGTTTAGAAGGAGGTGCGAGGTCAATGCAAGAGAGGATTCAAACCCAGAACAGTTGAATGGAACTGGCTAAACTCTGCAAGTAAAGCAGCTTTTGGATCTTCAATACGATCAGTGAATAAAACCTGCTCCTGACAGAATGTTTGTTCTGTACAGTGACATCCTCATATCCAGGAACACTGCAAACAGGGCATGGTGCATCACCAGGGAGCATCGCAGCAGCTTGCACTGCCATTCACACAGGGAGGGTGCCTCTTTGAAGGAGGGGAATGGCCAAATGGAAGAGTTGAAGCAGACGTAACCCAGCAGCTGAGCACTGTTCTGTGACCAACTGCACAGGCGAAGGGCACTCATCCTACCTGACCCTCAAGGCAGAATGGTGGGCACCCGTCTGAGAGCAAAGCCTGCAGCTCTGGCTGAGAGATCTGCACCATCTGCCCCAGTGGTGACCAGTGCCTCCACCCAGATGGAGCTGCTGAAGGGAGAGGCTGCAGTGCAGCCCTCAGACTGCAGGAAGTGCTGAGACCTTTCTCCATGGTAGGAGATTTGGAACTAAATGACCTTTAAGGTCCCAAACCATTCTATCATTCTATGATTCTGTGATTTAGATGTGGTTTTTTTTATCCTCCTTCTCATGTAGTATCCTCAAGCTTAATGTTTAGGTCTCATTTATGTGAATGTAAGTTTCTCAAGAGTAACAACAGTGAGCTGATGGAAATCTTGTTATACAGATTGCTGTGCCTGACTTTTTGGTTATACTTGTCATAGGGAAGTGTTCTATTTAAGAAAACCATTTGGCTAGTAATAATGATTTGTGAACACAATAAGCATAATGCAATAAGTGAAAAGTACATCTGTATGTTGGTGCTTATGTGAGAAGCTGCTTATTTCAGGATGAAAAATGGTTCTGCAGTCGTTGCGGTGTTGTGTGGCAGAACTCGCTGCATTCATTCTCCAAGGAAAAGTTGCCAAGGAACAGTGGTCACTACAGGCTCCATTTTTTTGTACAACCCTGTCCCGTCATTTAAATAATTCCACAACTCCCGTAGATAAGTTGCTGAGCAGAAGAGAGAATATCACTCTCGTCTCTTTTCATCTGTCAGCAATGCAGAAAGCTTGTCTGATCACTGTCTTTAAAGAGGGCTTTAAGAGTGCACAGATATTTGGATCAAAGGGTAATTCCTCTCTTTTATGTAACTGCGGAGCCTCACATACCATGAGATTATTCTCTGCACTTGCTGTAAATAATTCTCCCCATCACAGCCAAGCATTTTGCGACCATAGCCTCTAAATTATAAGAAGATCTATACCACCCTCCACCTCTGTGCAGTTCCTTGACCTGAAGTTGCTCATTTTCACTCAGCTCCAGCTGCAGATTTATGGCCACAGTATTACATTTTCTCTCAAGGGGACAATGCATTTTTCATATCAAACAGAATTTGTTTTTAATGCAACATTTCATCATCACCTATTATTATTGTGCTGGGGAAAGTGTAGTGCTCAGCTGAAAACATGAACTTATCTTTATTTATTCATTGAATATCTTAGAGCCATAGCATGGGTGGGAGGAGGTGCAGTTTCCTCTGAAGGGTTTCAGATAGAATCAGCATGTCCATGTTGTGTGTGTGCTCAGTTGCATCTTTGGGTGGCCTCTGACTGGCACATAAGGCAGAGGATGGAGGCTTGACCTCAAAATTTTTCTTTACAGTTGTGTCTGTAAAAGGTACCTGGATGCTGTGATACAGAATCTATAGACATTCAAGGATGGTTGGAAAGCCCTCACTACACCGTAGTATCTGAAGAAGTACTCGAGGTTGTGTGTTACCCTGTGACCTTGACTTAGAGCCCACGTCTGTAGCTCTATAGTTGCGGTCTGAAATTAGTACTGTGCTATAGTTTTGCATATGGATATAGCAAAAGATTGTGGGAAAGGGGGATTACCGAAGGTCCATGAGGTGGTGTCAGAAAATCGAGAAAGCTATTTTAACCTACACAAGTGGCAGCAATACCCTGAATGAATTTCTAAAATCCTTTTAGAAAAAGGATTAAATCCATTAGGAAAAATTGAGCACAAAACAGCTGTTGGTGTATGGCCAGTGTTATATACCAGAAATAATCTTGTCCATCTGAAAAATGAGACATAACAGGGCTCCTCGACTATAGTTCCTATTCGAGATTCAGCATGCTTCAGGGATGAATGAGATACTTTTCACAGCTAAGCCTTCAGTTAGCTCATTCCATAGGAGCAGATACCCAAGAGAAGAAGAGTTCTGATTATATCACATGCCTGGGAGAAATGTGGCTTTTTCCAAAATAACATAGTATTAAAAGTCTCCAAGAGCAATAGCACATGCACAGATGCAGAGTATCCTATTCAAGGTTAATGAGCTCTTGTGCTTGTTTTTTATAAAAAACCTTTGAAAAGAACCGAAGTGCAAGTAATATAACATGAACTGCTTGCTTGCCAAACATGATTTAAAATATAAAATAACAGAAGAATAGCAATGGTATCTTTTTTTAGTTGCAAAGCTCAAAAACAATGCAAAAAATGAAATTGTTAATTGTTTTCCTGTCTCTCTCACATGTGTAACAGCTAATTCTTTTAAAAGTCATATTGTTTAAAACAGTAATGCCAGAAGGAGGTTTCCTACTGCTTGTTGTCATTCTCTTTTCACCAGACATTCCTGATTCCCTTCACCTCCTCATATCTGTTTGGAGGCAAGATCCAATCTAACGTTTCATTTTGAATACACCATTTGCCCTTATGAATATCCTTTTCCTGCAGCATATTACCTTTTTCTCTGGATTTAACTCCAGCAATCTGTTATCATTCTGTTACTGCAGCCTGTTATATCTTTCAGTTTGACACCTAAGTGTATCGGCATTGCCCTGCCCTCTTTTGCAAGAGGGGAATATGAGTAGGCCTGGGTGTCATTTTACCTGTCTTTGTCCCAGCCCTGAAAGGCTGTAAAAATATGTGAACTTTACTGCACATAGAAGTCATTCACTGATAGCCAGAGAAAACACCTGCACACAGCCTGTCCCCATGGGGTACAGAAAGCTCCGTGTCCTGCTGATCTCATGTTGGGGTCACTGACAGCTGACCGATGTGTGTGTCCTTGTCCTTAGCCACTGAGCAGCGTCGGGAGCTGCTCATCTGCGTGTCAGTCTGCTGTCATGGAGACCATGTGAATGGTAAGCACGCAGAGCACTGTATTTAACATCTCGGAGATGACAGTTTTATAACGTGCCTTTTCAGAGTGAGTGTTGGAGGTGAGAATGAAAACAGTAGCACTGCGTCCTGTAGCTGTCTTTCCTTTGGTTATATTCTCTTCTTTTAGCAGTACTTAACACATGCGGTGTCACTTACACTGAACCGTCCACCTCTGCCATGCCCTGGACATCATGCCAGTTTTCAATCAGGTACATTATGATAGGCACCTGCTGCAGTGAACTACCTCCAAAGACACCTTTGTGTGTCAGGTTTTGCTATGCGGTTTCAGATGTCATCAGCCTCTTGTGATAGTCTCTGCAGTAATGAGACAGATGCTGGGCAGAGCAGAACATTCAAAGGGTAATGAAAAGAGTGAGGTAACGCAGCATGCACTTCGTGAAAGGAGTAAGGCAGTTGCTGTTATAATAGAAGGAATATACTGACAGGCAAAATAGAGATGAACCTCTTAATGCTACAACTCTAGTGGAGCTGAATGGTCGTGATTTGAGTGTTCTGTTAACTTACCTCTTACTGACAATAGATGCACTTAGTACTGTGTCTATTCACAGAAATGTCAATGTGTGTGGAAGGGAGGCTTCTGAAAAATGCATACCCAGAAAAAGTGCATAGTCTTCTATACAATAATCCGGGTACCAGGGACATATTTACCACAAAGACACCAAGACAAAAATATTTGTGGCAAAATTTCAAAACAGGAAAAAATTCAGGAGAAGCATAAAAATTGAAAACTCTGTAAATTGAAGCTAATTAAATATTTGATGAGTTGTAAAGAAAAAATTTGCTCAGTGAGCAGAAGTTTATCTGAGGTGAAACTAAAGATAGGTTAAGGATATGTAGGAAATGAACATAAGAGCTCGCTCAGCAATGGTACATGAAAAAGGGGTACACAAAAATCTACAGAGAGAAATATAATGCCTACTTAGGGCATCTTTTTAGGTGTCTTAAATCCCACTCCTGAAGGTCCCTAACTGACTCCGTAGATGAAAGCTTTTAACTGTGGTCCATGGAATCCTGAATTATATGTCTGAAGCAGACTAATGTCTACAAAAGTACCAGCCATACAGATTAAACAGTTTAGTTGGTAAACCATTTAAAATTCCATTTAACAGATCACTGTAGAGTGGCATACAATTTATACCAGGCGCACAAGTGTCTGGCAAGTGTTTAACCAAGAAAACTCACACGACCCAAGCTCTAATTCTGAATCACCTCCAAAACAAAATTAAAGACTTTTGACCAGAAACTCAGCAGAGCTGACACAAGGGAGAAAGCAGGAACCAGAGAAAATGGTAAGCTATGAAAGTTGAGAAAAGGAGAATTAAACTCCAATTTGCTATTTTCTGAATGGCTATTAACAAGCAGCTGTAAACACCTTAAACAAAACAAAAAAATCCAGAGTATGAAACTAAAAGCTTCTATAGGAAGATAAAAGTGCAAAGTTGAAGTTCTGGAGATTAGTCAGGTGTAACCAACTTCTTGACTGGCCAAGGGACCTCTTTAGTCTTTCTGGGGCTGAGTTTCTGCCTTGGCAGTGAAAGGATATTAATCTTTGTCTAGAGTGTAAAACTGTGGCTAGTGCTCATACAATGTTTTGAAAATTTGCTGTGTTCCTACAATTTAATTCTCAAACGTGGTAAGGGATGTAAATATCACTGACCTCAGGTTGGCCTGGTTCTCACTGGAGATAATCAGTGGTCAGTGGTGATAAAGAACACCAAACTGGCAGGAGCTACACTATGCCGTTGGTCACAGAAACAGCAGAATCAGGACATTTTGCACTGGTTTGGAGTTGTACAAAGTTATACAATCTTGAGATAAAATTATTGAGGAAAATAGCTGAGATTTGAGGCATGGTATGATGCTGCCAAATGCACTGATTTTTTTTTAGATGGATTCCTTGACACTTCAAAGATTAAAAAATACCATACAAAAAAGCCCCACTGAGCTTGAACCTAAAAAGCTTACCTGTCCACATAGTTGCTGCTAATGCCCACAGCCACACTGGCCTTTCCTGAAAGTAAGTACAACTGACAGTACTGAGTACAAATGGGTGTGTGAGCAGTCAATGCATTTTCAGACTCCGCTGAAATCTTCTAGTATAATATATTTTTTAGTGTATTGAAAAAACAAGAGGGGATTTTGAGGTATTGGAAATTAAGTCCAATGAGCTGAAAGGAGAAGATAAGACAAAGGCTGTAGCTGATAAACCTTCTCAAGTCAAGATCTATGCATCTGAAAACTATTCTTAATCACTTCACTTACCCATGATAAGACATTACATGTTTAGAGTAACTCATGATTAGGAATGATCAGTAAATTTCTTTCTTAATTTTTTAAAAGAAAATTTGATTTTCAACGCTTTCTTTAACTTTACAATGTGATAAAAAGCAGAAACTAGAAGCAGGGTTAAACTGCAGTTTGATATTATCATCCAGCTTTTGAAAATTAAGTTCCTTTTTTGAGAGAAAATATTAAAAAAAAAAGGTCATTCACAAATTCTATGATCCTGGAAGAATTTTGAAAACTTCCTGGGTCAAATAATTTACATTTTTGGGACAGCTTCTTTTTCCTTTTAATTCTAAGTTCTTCGTAGCTTCTTAGTATCTTTTATTCTTTCTTTTCTATATTTTTATCTTTTACTCTAATTCAGGGAGCTTGATACTCCAAGTTGATTGTTGTAAAGTAGTTTCTTCAGTAAGAGCTGCTCTTGCATTTTATACTTTATTGTATGCTTTCCTTCCACCTGTATAGAATGAAGACCTGCAATTATACATTAAAAATCAAAAGCTTTGGTGAGACAGATCAGAAACATAGCTTTTGAAGTTAAATAAAGCTGACTATTCATTTATGAAGTTCAGATGGCAAATGACAAACATCTACAGTGAAGCAAAATGAAGAGACCCATCTTTCACATGTAATTGGAATACCTCAAGGTGTAGTGTTCAGATAAGAGGAAATAAAATGCCAAATGTAAGGGATATTACTGATGACTCTACACCATCAGATGAAGAACTAATTTAAGGAGGGAAAAATAAGTCATGGACAAATTTAACTCAGTATTTCCACATTTATAAATGATACTGAATTTTGCCGATTAAGATGGTGATGGCATTTTAATTTTTTTGCTTTCTTTTATTTCATATAATGGTGACTTTGTAACACAACATACGTCTGTTAAGCTTTGGGCTAGCAGATTATACTAAGCATACACGTAATATTAGACACAGGCTTCAGATCTTACTGAGAAACAACATGCCATAACTGACTACAAAGCAAAACAATGCTTTTGTTTCTGAATTTGGGGTCTTTATTCCTGCACCCTTAGTATTTCCATGCTTGTCCAACCTCTGTAACACAGGAATGAGCTGGTGAGCCTTCCTCTCTTACAAAGGGCCACCAACCACAGAGGCCTATAGGTTCAAAAGAATATAGTTTTCATGGCCTCATTTTCAAGTGCCTAGTTCTGGCCTTTGGGGAGTTGGCTGTTAAATGTGTTGAACCCACTGCACTGGGTAGCACAGAAGCACAGAGTTGTTCTCCTAGGGAGAGCTTAGACTAAACCTAAACAATCCAGAGCAGTGGAGGAGTGCAGGAAGGTACAAGTGAGCCTCCCACAGCATCATCCAACTGCTGTGCTGTTGTTGCTGGCTTGGAGCCCTCTGTGTTGAGTACTGGGAACGGCAGGATTTGTATAAACATGGCCTGCACCGCAAAGGACTCTCCATGCAACTGAGGAGGATTGCACAGCCTGTTTTGTAAGAACCTCTCCATGCAGCTGTAATTGAGAATTCAAACACAAAGCCAGTTCCTGTTGTCATTGTACATGGCATATCCTGTGAGTTTTTCATGGAAGCATAAAGGAAACAGTTCTATGTCTGCCTAACAAGTACTTTGTGGGGACTGCTTGTGCTATTACTATTGCCCAGTGGATGATGCCACCTGATTCAAAACATCTGAAACTTATGATACAGAAACTGTAAGAGCAAAATATTAGGCAGGATAGGCTCTCTTGATTGAAGTGGTGAATCTAATGTTTTAACATTTTAATATATTAATATAGAATGGAAAAGGGAAGGATAAAAGGAGAAAGGAAACATTAAGTCTGGATAAGACTCACCCCAGAAAAGGCAAACAATACAGTACCCATGAGCCATATGAGCTAGTGTCATCGTGGCGAACACCAAAGAGCCGGTACCTCACTGTTCACCATCACAGGGATGGGGGAGAGAATTAAAGGGGTAAAGGGAAAAGAGACTAATGAATGGAGATAAGAACAATATAATAACTAAGCTACAATAAAATTGAAATTAATAGTAATAATAGTAATGGTAATACACAAAGTGAAACTGCTCACCACCTGATGACCAAGGCTCAGCCCCTTCCCAGCTAATGATCCCGGAGCAGAGAGCATCCTGAAAGCACAATCCCAGAAAAAAGAAGAGCCTGAGAGTCTAAGAGTGGACTGAGAGAGAGAAAGAGAGAGAGCTTCCAGATAGTCCCCCATAATATACTGGGCATGACATCTGTGATATGGAGTATGCCATTGGCCAATTTGGGTCTCAATCCTAAACCTAAGGTCGAATCCTTGGCCAGTAATTGTGGGCTATGCTCCCTGCCAGCTTCTCCTCTACCTGCAGACACTGGCACAGCAGAGAAGCTGAAAAGTCGTTGACTGTCCTGGCAGCAACTATAAACACCAGTATGTGATCTGCCTTCTCAGCACAAATACAAAACACAGCCTCACAGTAGCTACTGTGAAGAAAGTTAACTCTGTCCCATATGAAACCAGGACATTTTCCACTCCTTATTCCATACCATTTACATCATGCTTATGCTCCACTGTTTTTGCTGTCTTTTGGTATATGCAAACAGCTATCACTCCCTTAGTCTATGGACCATCCCTCCAAAATATTGAGTTCATTTAGTCCGTAACTTTGGGTTCCATCTGTCATGACAGTCTACAGAAAGATGATGAGGAGTCCACTTAGTTGGTAGAGTGCATGATATTGGATGCAGCAGATGGGTGGTGTATAGTCTCCATAGCATGCTGCATCCAGAGTTCGTAGCTGGTGTATCTGGTGCAGTCCATGTCCATGGTCGAGGAAGTTGCTGGATGTCAGTTGTTTGAGTCAATTCTGGTTCACTTTTCATTAACCTGGGTGATTCTTAACATAATATCATTAGTATATAGGAATCATAGCAGTGGTAATATACAATGGCAGGGTTATTCAGAAATTAACATTATAATAATGTATTGGTTATTTTCACCCAACATCAAATCGCATCGGACTTCTCCATCCTTTTGCATCACCCACCAAATGCACCCAGGTCCCTGAGCAAAAGCAATTCCATGAATGGGTTTACCTTTACCCAAGGAAGGAATAACCCAAACTCCTATCTTCCCCCACATATTCTTGATATGCACTAGAGGAACTTTATCCCCTTCTACGGTGTAACAGGCTAGCTGCCTCTTGGGTCTTATATCTTGTAACTTGAAAAGAAAAGAGATTGTCTTTGCCTTTAACCACATTCAGAATACATCCGCACATGATGGTCTAGCTGATGGAGGACACAGATGTATGGAAGGTCCGTCTTAATTTCTCCTTTCTTTTCAGCACAGAATCAGGTTGGACAATTTTGGAAGTCTTTCTTTCTTCATTTAGTTAATGCAACAACATTTTATGTCATAACAAGTTGTTCCTGAAGACATGATTTGAGCTTAGACATGCTTAAATTACTTACAACCAAACTGATTTTATCTGTCAGTCAGGAATACTTTATAATTGGTAGCTGGTTCATATTTTTTAGCAAATATCAAGTTGAATCAGAACTTTTTCCCTTCAGAGATTAGTCCAATATGTCTTTGATATTTCTGATTGCAGAACTTTCTGTTGTTAATTAGTATGCAAATTCACATTTTGGCACTCTGTAGCCTGCCACTGAATTTTAATGGGGTCCATCTAACACTTCATGATAAGGTACTAAGTGAATGAAAGCATAGAAGTAGGGAGGAAGATTTTTCATACGCTTTCTCACATGCCTGGATTTTACTTAGCCTGTATCCCAGTGTTTCTGTATATTGTGAATGGTACACAGGTCACGTGTTTGATTTTACTGTTCTTTGTCCCATAGAGAGGAATGAGAGGAGATACATATCCTTTAATAGAACAGCAATCAGAGTGTATCATGACAGCCATCAAAAGCAGACTCTCCCCCATAAAAGCACTGTGTCTATCAGTCTGTATGTTGACATTGCGTCCTGCATGACCAGGCACTGCTGGCCTGCCTTCAGTGCTTGCTCAAGATTAGATATAGCATTATTACAAATGCTTGAGAAACATCATGTCTCACATGTATTTTGTCTGCCAGAAATATTGAGTAATTTCCATCCTGATGAGATAGACAGAGGTTAATCCTTGCAGAGGAGATTCTGGATAATGTATAAATCTGTCAACAAAACATGCAGGAATATATTTTGTGTGTTTTGACGTATTCTTCATAATCTAAACCAGATTTCAGACATCAAAGAATATTTACTTGTAGGTGTCCAGTTCAATATCTTCCTCCACTCCATTGTTTGAGAGCTGATGCGGAAGTGTTTCTCAAATTGTGTTGTGAAGTGACAGCAGAATGAAATTTGGGTGCTATATGGTAAAAAAGCTTCATAACTGTTGCTGTAGCATATGGGGAAAAGTAGGGGTCCATTTCCCTTGCTCCTCAATGTCACAGAATGTCAGCCAGCTGTTCCCTGTTCATCCCTTGCTGTCTGTCCTTCCTTAACTACTACAACAGGACTTGTTCCCTAACTGTGGCAGGTCCTGGGGCCTTAATATTCCCTCTGCCTAAGAGCTGGGAGAATGTTCTTTGTTTTTTCACTCCTATTTAATTAAACTCATTGCAGTCAAGTGAGACTGAAAGAGGAGTTCTCACTGTCTCTTGGAATTTTACATTTCTGGTGAGTGTAAGAAAATTTTAAACCATTTGATGATAAAACCTGTAGTGTGCCAAGTCACTTGGGAATATGCACAGACCATAGACCACAGATAAAACATGCTTTCAGTGAGAAGTACCATTAAGTCAGTGGGCTGCTTTATCCCGCACTGTGCTTGTGAAGGCTAACAGCAACATTCCCAGTACGTTCAGTGGTGCACACCTCTCTGAAGTGACTTTAGGTGTGGTTCCTTGGAAAGACGTGAAACAATTCTATCCTGGGTATATTTTATTGTACCTGCAGTGATGTAACTTCAAAGGTGGGAAAGAACCAGGGAATGATAGGACTACACAGAAGTACAGTTTCAAATTTTTGAGACTTCCTGCTTCCATTTGAAATGCTGTGCAAGACTCTAAGATGTTACTTACAGAATAAGATATTAGCCCCTTTTGTTCATTCTTTGTTCTATCCAAAGCATTTCTGTTATCCATCCACCTATGCGTTCACCCTCTATTTCACAGTTTTGCTGCAGTGATTGAGCCTTTCATACCAGAATCTCTTTCAGGGAGCAACACAATTCACTCTTAGAGGACAAGGTGAAAACTGATCTTCACATTTTCATATTCGACTCATGCTTGGACTGAATTAAAACTACAGAAGGAGAATGAATAAATTTTAATGTTTGTTTTCACTCATAGCAGTCTGACAGGATAGATGAAAGTGTTTGAGGTTTGAAACTCCCAACAGAGTAATGCGCTAAGTATGTGTTGCCCTTGCCATTGTCTCAGCCCCATGTTTACATTGTTGTTGTTTGGGGGGTGTAGGTTTTTTCCCTCCTCTGTGACAGAGTCATTATATTGTTATTTAGCTTAATAATAATGTTCAGAATATAAATATAATAAAAACTTCGTGTACATTATGAGCTACCTAACCACCTTTGTTCACTGAGCTCTGGGTTTACAGTAGTGTATGTTGGATGCTGTCTGCAGCTTACATATAACTTCTTTCTTTTTTTAAGTTGAACCCTTCAGAAGCTGATAAAACCTTGGAGCCGGGGGTGGGGGTGAACCCTTAGCAGTCACTTACAGGGGCCACCACTGCAGCCCCTCCCTTGCTACCAGCAGACCTGGAGTCAGGGGAAACCTTTAGCAGCTGCTTACAGGACCCATTACTGTGGCCCCTCCCTCTACCAGACAAACCCACCACACAAAACCACAACATCCCTCAAGAGAACTACAGCCCTGTCATTGCAATTTGTCTTATGTATATTTGTGTGTCTCCTGCATCAGTGTAGGCTCGTCTCTTAAATCTGTTGCCACTGAGTGCTGCTCTGGACCAAAACCCAGTTTCACACATATGCTGTGCAAGAGAAGACTAGGTAATAAGTAGTTTAGGAAGTGACACAAAATCTCCAGATTAGTTTTCAGGAGACTAACTTCCTCCCAGTCTTCATGGTGTTCCCCAGTTTTTGTGCAGTTATCTAAGGCCTCCAGTTGTTCTCCCTTCCCCATTCTCTTTCCTTTGTTCTTTGTGCTTTTTTCACCCTCTTGTTTCACTATTCTCTTCTTTTGGCATCCCCTTTCGCTCTGAAGTGCCTGCAGATTCCTGATATCTCTTTGCCTCACTATGCTTTGAAATGAGGAATTATTTCCTTCTGAGACCGGGGGGGTGTAAGCATGTATGGCTTTAAGACCAGCTTGTGAGGATGTGGGTTGAGAAGCCAAATGTAAACAGATTTGGACAAGACTGGAAAACTACAGAGTGTTTTCCTTATACATTTGATCAATTGAGTACATATTACTGGTTTAGAGACACATGACGTTTCTAACCTGCTTCCCTCTGCCCTATAAAATGTCGCATTTTAAAGTGTCTGATAGAAAGAAAACTACAGAGTTAGAAACTGGAGGTTTCACATCATTATGCTTAAGTTGCCTTAAAGTTAGGTATTTAGTCTCTGTTGGCTGTCTTAAGCCAACTGTTTTTCTGTGAATATCCCGCCCTTAGATTGGTTCACAAAAAATTGAATTGAGCTAGCCCTGCAACATGGTTTTGATGTGAACAAAGAGTCAAACATACTTGCTAGGAGTGTTTCCCATACTCTGAAATACAAGGTAGAGTTTTCCTCCTTAGCTTAATCACTCAAATCCAATTTGATATCTGTTTCTGTACATCACATAGGTTACACTATTTGCTGGCAGGTAATGGGAATATTTACATAAAACAAGCAAATGTGTTTTATTCAAGTTTCCTGCCAGTATGGGCATGTACATATGACAAGTACTAGACACATGATTTCCTTTGGTTGAGATGAAAGGAAAAAGCTGTACAAATAGTTTCTCTTGCCAAGTAAAAATGCAAAGCAAAACCACTGTATTACAATATTTTAGAAACATATGGAAAAAAGTAATCTCAGAATGTTGTGGGTTTGTCAATTTTTGCCAAAGAGAACTTACTTTGCTTTTGCTGAAACACCAGAGGACCCAGAAAGATGAAAGTCTAGGTTAACGTCCAGTTGCTCCTGCATGTTTTCATAGAGCAAATGTCAGCTGGAAGGTTGACGTGGGAGTGAACAATAGATACCCAGGAATTTAAAAAGAGAGATCCAGTGGGCAATTTATGAGCCATTGTTTGAGAAATCAATGGTGAGGCTATCAGAGGCCTTTATTTGGTAGTAGCTTTGGTTCATTGATTGATTGTAAGATGAAAAAATGAAGGAAAGAAATTATATAAGGAGTACTATGGGGGCTTTACTAAAAGCTCTCTGAGAGGAAAGAGGGAGGCAAACATACAGTGATGGTTTGGTTTACATAAGCCCTTGCTACTTAAGAGAACATGAGAATCTGCAACTGGTGAAAAGAAGAGAATTTGCAGGTTCATTCTGCAGGCTTTCTTATGTTCATTTTTTGATAATGAAAAACTCACTTCAGGAAAAGGAAACAAAAATTATTCCATTAAAGAAGGACAAAGTAGGGGGAAAAGAAATGTGATGCCAAAGCAACAGGCTTTTGCTGTGTCTTCCATAGCTGAATTGCTGTAAGGGGAAGCTCAGGCAGTGTGTCAGGAAGACCTGAAGACACTGGGATGGGACTAGTGGCAATGATACTTGAGAGAAGCAGGCGTATCTGTTCAAAAAGTTTTGTCTAATTCTGATACCGTTCACACCAGTATATGATAGAAACTGCCCCACAGGAGTCAGAGGAATTGCACAGCTTAAAATTGGTGTGGGTAAAGTCAGATTTAGGACTTTTGTCTCCTAGTTGAAAAAAAAAAATCATGACTCAAATCTAAATCCCTGGAAGTGAATTTAAACAGGAACAATGGTTCACACTTGGTACTGTGGATGCTGCAGGCATATCGACACTTGCCTATACAATATCCTTTTTCCTATTATTATCATGATGACCTAGAAGCTGCCACAAAACCATTATGCATGGTATTGATAATTAATCAGGTTATACTTCAGGAGTTATGCAAGTTTTACTGATATTAATATATGATATGTGGTGAGACTGCAGCTGGAGCAGGGAGGCTATGTAATGACTGGAGCTGCTGTTCTTCAGAATGCCATCTCTGACATTCTTGGGACTGCATGGGTAGCTGCTCGTGTGCTTGGATATGAATGCCAATGAAAGAGGAAATTATCCCAGACAGATCTGTAGGTTACAGGACAACAGCCCATCTGTGCGTTAGAGACATATTCTTTAATGCCATTATCATTACCATGCTATCCCAGATAATTTTTGCTACAGGAACTAGTAGCAATTATTATACTTAGGCTGCCTGTCACTTCTTATTATAGAGGGTTCTTGTAACCCTTATCTGAACATTTTTAGCACCTTAACTACTTGCAAAAATGTTTGAAAATCAATAGGGTGGAAGCCCTCAGGGTAGTAAATGTTTACAACTACAATCAGCTGGGAATGTTTTGTAAAAGGTTTAGAGGGTTTTTGTTTGAGAAATGCTGATTCCCCAAAACTGCATCTTTCCTGATCCCAAACTTTGAACAGATGCAGAATGGAAGGTCTGGTCAAAATGAGAGATAAAGACAGACATGCACAAAATGGCCAATATCTGCAATGAAAATGAGACTGAAAACCACCTGCCTGAGAACAGCCAGGCACCAGGCACTTAAAATTCTTAGAATCTGTCATACGAGAGGCTCAGATTTTAATTACTGCTATAAGTTAATAGCTTTAATGTGCTAGATGAGTGCCACTGTCTAAGCTCTGGAGTTGTAGTTATTCTTTCTCTCCTTCATTACAAATGAGAATTCTGTCTTTGACATGCATTAAGTTGCTAGCAGCATGGAAACTACTAGGCAGTTGCAGATCACTTTGCAGGTACAAAAACAATGTCAGGTTGTATTGAGTTTATGTGGCACGGTTTTGACAGTGGGGATGGGTCTGTAGGAGTGGCTCCTATGAGAAGCTGCTAGAAGCTTCCCTGGCCCCAAGTCAGACCTGCCTCTGGCCAAGGCCAAGCCAGTCAGCAATGGTGGATCCACCTCTGTGGTAACATAATTAAGAGGGGAAAAAAACCCAAAACAACAACAAAACAAATCTAGCAGAGAGAGGAGTGGGATGTGAGAGAAACAGCTACATATACGCAAAGAAAAGAGGGGGAGGAGGTGCTCCAGAGCAGAGAATCCTCTGCATCCTGTGATGAGACAGCAGGCTGACCCCCATAGAGGATAACGGTGGAGCAGATATCCACCTGGAGCAGGTGACTGCTCCTGAAAGACTTGTAACCCTGTGGGAAACTTGTGCTGGAGTAGTCTGTTCCTGAAGCACTAGATTCCACAGTTAGTGGAGAACTGCAGCCCATGGGAAGGACTCACATCGGAGACATTTACGGAAGACTGTCTCCCATGGGAGGGATGTCACACTGGTGCAGGGAAAGAGTGTCAGGAGTCCTCCCCTGAAGAAGAAGTGGCAGAAGCAATGTGTGATGGACTGACCACAATCCCCATTCCCCATCCCCCTGCACTGCTGGTGGGGAGGAGGTAGAGAAATCAGGAGTGAAGTTTTTGAGCCCAGGAAGAAGGGAAGGGTAGGGGCAAGGTGTGTTTTTCAGATGTGCTCTGATTTCTCATTATCCTACTCTGATCTGGTTGGTAACAAAGTAAACTGATTTTTTTCCCCAAGACAAGTCTGTTTTGCCCATGACCATAACTGGTGAGTGACCCCTCCTTGTCCTTGTGTCAACCCATGAGCCTTTTGTTATATTTTCCCCTCCTCATCCCACTGGGAGGAGGAGTGAGTGAGCAGCCCTATGGTGCCTGCTGTTAGCTGGGCCTAAACCACAACACAGGTCTGAAAGAGGAAGTGGGCCTTCCTAAGACCAGAAGAAAAGTTTGGTCTCACTAATAAATATACTCAGTTATGTAGAAGTGAACCATGTCATCTCAACAGAACCAACTTAAAATCAATGTGACTCTAAAGTTGAAGTTACCGCAGGACTGGAAGGATTACAATTTGTAACGTGTGTGGCATACTCATCCCCAGACTGTGTGGTCTATTTTCAGCAGAGAGTGCACAGTTCTTTCTGTGACAAGATGTTTTGAAAACATCTTCATCTGAAAGATGAATCTCTTGTGTAACTCAATCACCAGCAGGGGAAAGTCTGTCAGTTCGTAAAAGGTGTTACTTCTGAACTCCAGATTATATGGCTTTTAAGGTGACTGTGTCTATTCATTATTGATTACAAAGTGTCCTCCTCTACTTACACTTTAGTAGTGTTTCTCAGATAATAAATGAAATGGACATTTCTCCAATTGCTCTTTTGCAGCAGGTAAAATCATTAATCACCTGCAGTGCTCTCACATTGCAGCATGCCTAGGGATAATAAACACCCATTAGAAAACAGCAGTAACAGACCATTCTTTTCTCAGCTGTATGGTGCTGTGTAATGAAAATGTTAGTCAATAGAGGCTATTTTACCCCGTTGAATTTCTTTTCTATTTGAGAAGTGAATGTAATGGTAATGGAAAGTGTTCAGATGATGCCTTTATGAACTCACAGGCTCAGTTATTCCACTCTAGTGATATAGGAAGGATTTTGATTACTTCTGACAAGCTTCATAAGTAAATTTTTGGTGTAACTGCCACATCTCTTCTTCCCTGAGAAAAAGACGAAGGAATATTACTAAGAGGAGAGGGGACTCCTGAATATTGGGAGCAGACTGCAATCTTTCAAATCAGTCAAGAAGCAAAAGGGAAGGTGAAAGGAAATTAGCTGTGATTTTTACTTCTATCATTTACTTTATCTTGAGAGTCAAGGGTTCAAGTCAGTACTCCAGAGTGATATCGATGTAATAAGCAATTTTTCTATGTAGTGCTTCAATTCTTCCCCTATAAAATGGAAGAAATGGTATTTCCTTACTTGACAAAGACTGAAAGTGTAACTATATCAGTGAAACAATACAGCAGTTTGAGGCTGAAGAGCAGCATATTTCTTCCATTATAAAAACTAAATTCGCAAAATTTATTCCATTTAATTCCACTCTTTGTTTCTTAGCTTTTATTATTTTCAATGCAGTTTCCACAAAACTGAATGTAAGATTCCCTAAAATCCTTTCCCAATCAGATCCTGCTTCCTCTGAACAGTACTCAGTGAAACAAGGGTCTGAAAGCAAAATAAATGAGGAAAACCTAGGCAAAATGTGACTAGAAACATTTGGAAACCATACAGTTTTTACAATATAATGTTGGTAGTTTCAGGATAAGTGGAATGAACACATGATCACAACAATTAACAAATTGTTGATTATTAATTAGTAGAGTGTATGCATGTTACATATATATATATGTATTTAGCTCATCTCATATAAGAAAAAAAATTCTTAAAACAAACATTAACATGTTTTGCTTCACACTAAGGCATCCTGGAGGCATGGTCAATTACACTGGTAACACCTTATATTGGAACAACTTCGTTTCTTGACTTAGTTTCTTTCCTCTGTTTTTTTTTTGAAACCAGAAAGCTATAAGGGAAAGTCTTCACATAGAAACACTCTTCGTACTGGCTGCTAAGTGATTTTCTCATTATTCTTTCAGTAAAGGTCTGTCTTGCTATTAAGTGGTTCACTGCAGAGACATTTTAATATTTCAAATAATTTTCTTTCCTTCTTTGTTTCTTTTAGAGGGCAGAGTTTTCTCACTTTTCAGAAAATAAAAACAATACTGCTTTGATTACATACCGAGTTGCCTTTAAAGGACAGAGCTTTGATGAAAGTTGGTGAATTCTTTTTGCAGTAGGAGTAAGTGTAGCTAAAAGAAATTAAACTGAAAAAAAAAGAGACAAAATGTCTCTTTATGGGACAAAATATTAAAATGTAGAACGGAAATTATAAACTTTTCATGTTGCAACCACAGGGTAATAATAGCTAATTCCCTAAGTAACATTAGCCAACAAAAAATGGATCTGCCAGTTAGGTGCTGGCAAAACTTAGATGCTTGCAATTCTAGCATTGCAACTTAAAGTTGGAGACACTGGAAATTCCCAAGCACTTGTGTTTAATGTATGCCTATGGCTCCAGTTGGGAACATGCCCTGTACTAGTGCTGTGACAGCAATGCCAATCAGTGGTCCCAAAGCAGATGTGGCTGCTACAACACTGGGCACTGTGGCAGTCAGCAGTAGGTGTCTCTCGTGCAGAGAAAACTGAAGACCTACACTCTTTATACAACACATGGAAAGATTTATGTAACTTAGACAGGTGTCCCCAACACTCAATAGCTTTTCTGGGGATGCACCTTAGTTAACTGAAAGGATACACTAAGGACAGGGGACAATGAAACCCTCTTGAGAATCAAGCAAGATTGAAAATCTCTGGTACGTAAACACTGTGAAACGAAAGTAGAAGCCTGATCACAGACTTTGTTTAGATTGGGGGATTGTCTCAGAAACCTGCTAAGTACTTATGATTTTCTCAAATATGTAAGAGCATGAATTTGCTCATTAAACCATCTGTGTCTATAATTTTGTAGCTATAAAATCTAAAGCCTTGAAACTGTAGATTAAATGCTTGTTTGTAGAAATTTGTTTTCTCTTTGCAAATTGTTCATCTTTTTGTAGATTCACTGGCATAAATCAAGTGAACTCTGTACTTATAATTGCAATCAGGTTTAAAAAATCATATTAATGATATTCTTGTTGAGGACATTGTAAAGGCATAGGACTAAATTACAGTTTTCAGTGCTTTTTACTTTGAAAATTGGTTAGAAAAATACTTTACAGTTTTCTATGATTTGCTTTCTCTTTCATCTAATAACTTTTAACATGCTCACTCAGAAAATCGAAAACATGAATCATATGGTATCAAGATTGTAGTGCAGGCAGAAGTAATAACTTTTAAAAACTTACATTTTACTCTAGATATATTTCAGATGAAAATTATTATGCTCTTCCACCAAAATTATGTGTTACATTTTCCCCACTTCTGCTATTTTCTCTTGGCCTTTCTTTTTCACCCAGGAACAAAATGAAATACAGATGAAACATACAGTTAAAAGTAATCTTTTGTTCCCATCTCCTACATCACTTAGCCATGGTGCAGAATATTAGAAAATTTCTTTCTGTGCCTAGATTTATCAAGCCAGATTGTTTTGGTTAGAACCTTTATTTTTAGCAGATTTTCTTTTCTTTTAAAGAATTTCTGTCTCTAGATGAAAAACGTCCAGTACAGCACTGCATTTGAATTGGTTTAGGAGCTAAAATGTAGACTAAAGGTAAATTTCAGCTGGCATAAATCTTTTTAAGCTCCACAGAAGTGATAGGTTAATTTATTTCAACCAGGTACCAGGCAAAGAATGTTTTGGATGGGGAAAAGAAAGGTGAATTGTTGTCAGCATACAATTTTGTATGTATAAGCTATTTGTCTAGGAAGACTGTCCATCTTAACCCATTAGTTTAATAGAAGGTTATTCTGTTAAAGAATCAATAAAGTTTGCTTAAAATGCAAACGTGTAGGGAATATACAGTCAAGACCAACAGTGTTGCTTTTTAAATCCCTACCTGATAATAAGAATCTTTAAGAAGGCACTGGCATCAGCAGCAGGGTATAAGGAGCCCTGAGGAGTCCCAGATGTGATTGCCATGGGACCAAGGTTTTTGTGCATGAAACAGGCACATTTTCAAAGGCAAAAACCATCCTCTTCTCTTCCTCTTGGTGCCTGCCAGGAGGGAGCTGACACCATTTGCTAGTGAAGGAGACTGCAGGAAAGCATTTTTCCAGGCCCCTGAGCACACCAACAAGCCTTGATTGCCTGGAGCAGCCTCACCTGGGACCACCACCCACACACCCTCTGCACTTCTCCCTCTTCAGAAACTATGTTTAAGCTGTGGTCATAGTTCCTACTCCTTTCTTGACCTGTGTGGTGGCTAGCTCTGTCTCCTGCTGTCCTGACTTGCCAAATGGGATTCCAGAACTTACCTTGGACTTAGTTTCTTACCTGATCTTGTCTGATGATCACTGAATGGCCACTACAGCATGTTCCTATCAGCAGCCTAGCCCTGCTTGGATACTGTGGCACTGCACCCTGATAGGTAAGATTGCTTCTCCTGCCATGCTGTGGTCCACCTTGCTCTTGGTCTGTCTACCCTTCTGGAGTGATCCCAGTTCTGCTGCTCACTGACGTGTCCGTCAACTGTTTCCAAAATTGCATTTACAGGGGGAAGAATATAACCTCTCACATCACTTCCTGAGAATAAACTGTTGTCTTCCCTATAACGCAAAGTGCATACCAGGTGCAAGGGAGTCTGTCTCACTTCTAAGAACGTAGTGATCGAGTCTGTTTACTGATTTCCCACTTAAGAAATTTGTTTTGCATTTCCTAGAAGATTCAGAGAATGCTTTGCTACGAAATTATAGGTAATTGAATAGTTAGATTACCTTAGAAAGTACAGGCTGCTCTGTTGACCAACCGTTCTTGTTTCTTTGGCATAAAACTACATAGAGAGAGTTTTCATCCATCCCATCTGAGTGGGAAGGTTGGATCTCTTAGGGGATCCAGCAGAAGGTAGTTCCAAACTCTAATTGCCAGGATAGAGGGGGAAAGAAGGGTTAAAGGACAACCAGGGAAGATGAGGAGGGGGTGTTGCAGGGACAGGTGACATTATAGTGGGGTCTGCTACAGGCTGCCTGACCAGGAAGACCAAGTGGATGAGGCCCTCTATAGACAGATAGGAGCAGCCTCATGCTCACAAGCCCTGGTCTTCATGGGGTACTTCAACCACCCTGATATCTGTTGGAGGGACAACAGAGCAGGGCATGAGCAAGCCAGGAGGTTCCTGGAACCAAGTGATAGAGGAGCCAATGAGGAGAGGGGCATAAGGGAGGCTCAGAAGGAGTTAGATAGCTTGTTCCAAGCACAGTCTGCGGGGGACCCACAGCACAGAGCTAAGGAGCCAAAAACTCCCCCACCAGCACACACATAAGGGAAGGGGGGGGGGAGGGGGCAATAATTCAGAAGAATGGAAGCTTGCAACAGCGAGGACCAGTAGGAGGAAGAGGCTTCTCCCAAAGCCTGAAGTACCCTTGCAGAACCACAGTGCAGGACTTCAACCACCCTGATACTAGGCAGAGGGGCAATACAGCAGGCCATAAGCAGGAAATTCCTGGAATGCGTTGATGATAACTTCCTTCTCCAAGTGATAGAGGAACCATCAAGGACAGGGGCTATGCAAGACCAAGTTCTCATCAACAAGGAAGGACTAGTGGGGAATGTGAAGCTCAAGGGCAGCCTTGACTGCAGTGACCATGAAGTGACCACTCAGGGCAGTGAGGAGGGCACACAGCAAAGTCACTACCCTGGACATCAGGAGAGCAGACTTTGGCCTCTTCAGGCATCTGCTTGGTAGGGTACCATGGCATAAAGCCCTCAAGGGAAAAAGGGGCCCAAGAAATCTGTTTAATATTCAAGGATCACCCCTTCAAGCTCAGGAGTGATGCATCCCAGCAAAGAGGAAGTCAGGCCAAAAGGCCAGGAGGCCTGCATGGATGAACAAGGAACTCTTGGGCAAACTCAAACACAACAAGGAAGCCTACAGAGGGTGGAAGCAAGGACAGGCAGCCTGGGAGGAATACAGAGAAATTGTCCAAGCACCCAGGGATCAGGCTAGGAAAGCTAAAGCCCTCACAGAATTAAATCTGGCCAGGGATGTCAAGGGCGACAAGAAGAGCTTCTGTAGGTGCATCAGTGATAAAAGGAAGAACCTCTTTATTCATTCTCTCCCCCATCCCAGCGCAGGGAGTGCGGGGAGTGAGAGAGCGACTGTGTGACTGTGTGGAGTTGGTTCCTAACCAAGGGTAAACCCATCACAGACACCATGCTGTGTGGTACAGATGACACGCTGGAGGGACGAGATGCCATTCATAGGAACCTTGACAGACTTGAGAGGAGGGCTCATGCAAACTTCATGAAGTTCAACAAGGCCAAGTGCAAAGTCCTGCATGTGGGTTACAGAGTGGGAGGAGAATTGATTAAGAGCAGGTCTGAACAGGACTTGAGGGTGTTGCTTGACGAGAAGCTGAACATGACCTGGCAACATGCGCTTGCAGTCCAGAAAGCCAACTGTATCCTGGGCTGCATCAGAAGAAGCATGACCAGGAGGTTGAGGTCACCTCTCTCCTTCACTCTCATGAGACCTCAGCTGGGTTACTGCATCCAGCTCTGGAGTCCTCAGCACAGGAAAGATATGGACCTGTTGGAGCTGGTCCAGAGGAGGGGCATGAAGATGATAAGAGGAGGCTGGAGCATGTCCCACATGAGGACAGGCTGAAGACCTGGGGTTGCTCTGATGGAGAAGCACCCTTTATCAGAGAGTGTAGCGATAGGATGAGGAGTAATGGTTTTAAACTGAAAGAGGGTAGATTTAGATTAGATATTAGGAAGAAACTTTTTACTCTGAGGGTGGTGAGGCACTGGAACAGGTTGCCCAGAGAATCTGTGGATGTCCCATCCCTGGAAGGGTTCAAGGCCAGGTTGGATGAGGACTCGAGCAACCTGGTCTAGTGGAAGGTGTCACTGCCCATGGCAGGGTGGTTGGATGATGATCTTTAAGGTCCCTTCCAACCCAAACCATTCTATCATTCTATGATTCTGTGACTAGCTCTGGGCTACTTTCCAGATTAGGTATGTTTGCTCCAGGTTATCTTTCAATACCGGGAAAAGTATTTCACCCAGGGATCCAAACCCAAATCCTACCGTGCTCTAAAGCTGAGGTGGTCAGACTCATATCAAAACTATTCAGGCAGGACTATGAGCTAAATCAGAATTAAGATGCCGAGAACTTCACAGAAGCTGTATAGTGAGACTGAAAAAATTTTGTCAAATCCTAGGAAAAATTTATTTGGCCATAAACAAAAACTGACGTTTTTCTCTTTTTTTAATCGGACATAGGAGGTAAAAAGAATTATTGTCCAGGTGAAAGAGACAGCAGATATGAGAAAAATTAAAATAAGAGTTGCAAAATGAACCTCATAGCCACAACAAAAGTAGTAACTGAAATTTCATAATCTCCAGGAAGGACTTTGAAAACACCCACATTATTTGTTTTCATAAACCATTCTGAGTTTGTGTCTTCTCAGTATCAGCCAGGTAAATATGGAAGACTTTTAAAATTTACTGTTAACGTACAAAGTACCACTTTTTTTCCTGCTTGCCCGGCACTAATGGGAATGCTTTATGTTGTGAAGGAAAATAAGCAGCACATTATCCGGCATTTTAAAAGTTACAAAGCAATGAGACACAGAAAAACATGAATGTGTGTTTGCAATCAGGGAGGAGAAATATGCAGCCTTTGTGATTAAGTTACACTTTCTTACACAGGCATCTTTTCTGAGATTTCTGCAACCTCAGAAGTCAATAATCTCCCTTTTCTTTTTAAACAGGGTGTAAAACAACTTTGAATTGTTAAGCCAGCCACATGGAGAATTATTTCCAGTTACAGTTAGCTTAACATGCAAATGAAGCACAGCTCTAGCATCTAATCATGCCTCATCTGCTTTAAGCAGTATTTTGAAGAAACACTTCATGATAAGTATAAAAGTATAACTAAGCTTATAAGTACACAGGATTAATAAGCAGAAAACCAGCTGTAGACTTTCAGTTCTGCTGTAGATCAGCTAAGAAATCTAGAGATAGTTAAGTGGCCCAGGCTCTCCGTTCCCAAAGCATGTTCAGCTCCTGCCTTGCTGTATCATCCTTGACAGTTTTGTACCACACAGGCTTGATTTCTTTACCTGAAAGTGCTGCCTCCCTCCCCATTACTATATCTGGCCAGGGAAGAGGATGAGTAGAGGCTAGAGTGGCCCCATCTAACCAAGGTTGCAAATTGGGGCTTAGTATCCCAAAACACTCTCTGTAAGTACTTCAAATGGATAGTTCAGTTTAAAGTTACTGGAGATGAACACGGGGCTGCTCCCACTGCTGAATTAATCAGGAGGAGCTCTGACTCTTCTGAAATAAGCTGAAAAACTATTTGACTTAGGAGAGTTTTTCAAGTTTTGTTTTGTTTTTCCCTGTCACAGAGGGGAAAGAAAAAGTAAAATGTTTAAAATATTCCAAAGACTGAAAATAGGAAATCTATGACGGTTCTTCTGGATTGTTTGTTTTCAGTATTTTGTGTTTCATTTAATATTATTTCTTCATATTTTCCAACTAGGAATTACCTTATCTTTCTAAAAGAAAACCTCTTTCAAACAAAATCCTAGAACTCTCCTGTTTCGAAAATGTCAAAACAGGAAAGAGTGACAGCTCTAAAACTGTTTGAAAAATGGAAAATTAATCAGAACAACTTTTTCTCTGTGAAAATGATGAATTGGTATTTTATAAGGTGTGGGTAGCAGAATATCACCAATGGTACCTTTATTACTGCCCAGTCATGATGCTCTGTGAACTGCAAGCACCCACCCTTCTGCTCAGAGAGAAGTCAGCTGTCAGAAATGTAGCCTGGACTCTGGGGTACTTTCTGGATTTTCCTCCGAAGAGAAAACTGGAGTCTGCCTTCCTGCTCACTGCAAAATCTAACACTATATAATAGCTCACATTTTTTTGGGACACAGCACGAAAATAGAGCAAAGAATCCAAACAAAAGATGTTAAATTAGATTTGTCTTATTAAAGAAATAACCATTTCTATTAAATAAATGTTTTCTACTGGCTTTTTGCTAAAAGCTTGTTTTCTCATTTACTCTTTCTTCAAGCTATTCACTACCAAAAGCAGTCAATAGAATTTGCTTAAAGGCTATTCAAGGGCTAAAGCAAAATCATAAGTAATTTCTACAAAGTCCATTTTGGGACATTGTTCCTCAGCTGTTTCAAATTTTAACAGGTTGTCACGTATTCTGTTGTTCCTCAAACAGTCTTGTCTTTGAATTTGTAAATTTACATAAGGAATGCAGAATCATGAAACCAAAGTTACAGATGCTTTGCAGGTGATCAAAAATGAGCTGCAAGTACTATCTTTCTCTTTTATTTGTCTGTGGTCTTTTTTAGAGATTTTGTATAGGTTTTAATTTACATTTAGGTAATCAGACTGCTTTTTAATGCAACAGAAAGCTTCTTTCTTAGAATACATTTATTTAACAAGTGCTGATTTATTCAAACTAAACTGTTTGGCTGTGACTGCTTGCCTCTGCTCTATTTAATATTTAATTATTTATTAAAATTAGAGCAACATTTATGGAAGTGTGCCAGCACAGAATAACCAAGAAGCTGGGGAACAGAATTGTCATTTGCAGGAGCCCAAAGTTCAGATCCCTATCCTGACTTAATTTTTGGTTTTGGGAGGCAGGACTGCTACTGTCTCCCCTGTGATGAGAAGAATCACATGCAATCCCATTTGGATTGCTTCTGAGCATCTCAGTGTCAAGATCTAAATAGTATCTGTTGCCTTATATGCAAAGTGGGGATGATACTAAACTGCTTCATAGAAATGTGTTGAATAATTAACAGTTGCAGAGTGTTTTGAGATTGAATCTTTCTTAGCTGGAGGAAGCAATGAAAGGATATTGTTGTGAACAGAACTTGGTTAACTACTCATGGCAAATCTTATATCAGAATATAGAGTAGGAAGAAAAATAAAAAGCTTCCAGGTATATAAAGATACAATTAATGAAAAAAAACCCACAGTGTTCATCAATGTGATAGGCAACTCCCAAGTCTGATTTTAACAAATGCACATGAAGCTATAGAGGAATAATCCATTTGTACCTGTCTGGACTTCTGTGTGTATATTGTTTCCATATTCAAAATTTGCTATACCTCACATACAATTAAATCATAAAGTTAAGTGAAACTGTCTTTGAACACAGGTAGGAATTATAAATGCAAAATTTCATTTATTTTTTTTCTTACAAATACTTTATATAATGTCAATTTTATATATCCTTTATATATAATATCCTTAAAGGTCCATATTCATGTACTTAGTTCCATAATAAAATCTCCCCTATGTACTAGTAAAAGTATCTCACCACTTACCCAAATAATGTCCTAAGTTATAGAATTTCATTGTCAGCTGCCATATGAGTACTAAGTCAGGCTGAAAAAAGCACAATAAGATGTGCCACATCTGTAACATACTGTAACATCTGTAACTGCTTCCAAAAATTATCAAAGATTTGCTATAAATGAAGGAGATTGTAGATTAATACCATGGCATTTAGCCATCAAGTTGTTCACAAAATTTTCATATAAGTAATTCCCTTCCATTTTGTTGATGATAAATTAGACAAAACATGTAAATATTGCTCTTGTGAAGGAAAAAAAAAAAAAAGAGAAATCACCCACATGAACTACAATTCTGTTGGAGATCACAAAAGGTTTACCTTAACATTAGCACTGATGAATCAGCAGGTAACCTCACAAGCCCTTCAGAAGGACTGGATGCAGAAATAATTATTTATTGGGACAGTACCCGACAAGATTGTTGTTGTGATGAATTGGCACACATGGAACTTGGAGATGATGAATTGCACTGACGTTAATTCTATTAAAAGCTGCCTAATCTGCACATAATTTGATTTATGAATTTTTAAATGTAGAAGAGCACCCTCATCTCATATAAAGCAAAACACTCACATTACTAAAACACAGCGATAGTACAGGCACTAGATATTGAATAAAATCTTACATTCTCTTTACGTTCTCAACATTTAATTGTGGAATATGACAATCAATACATGTATCTGTATACTTGTGAAGTCAGAACTGACCTGTCTATCATCAGTGAGAGAATGGTAAGTACACCTAGTAGTCTTACATAGTCAGCAATATCTGGTTTAAGTTACTGTTATTAAGTAGACAAAATAAATGTCCATGAGGTGTTTCTATCTCAATACACTGGGATACATATTTTTTTCAGTTCTTTTAGTCATGATTCTCTGATCTGTAATACTTCTAATAAAGCTAAGCACAATGGGATAGAAGAATGAATAAAAACTAAAATGCTGCATGTTTATACGTATTTGATTTATATCCCTCTCCAGAGTCTTGTACTAGCGCCACAGGGAAGCTTACATAAATGTCTCTTCCTATGAATCTAGCTCTAAAACCCTATCAAATGCCACTTTTACTACTGCAAAATGAAGAGAGCAGCAAAAAAAGACTTTATTTTATAAAGAGAAAAAGTGTTTTTACCCCTTCTTCAAGAGTAACCCTGGCCACGAATATGTGGATAACAGATGTTACCTCAGAACAAGCTGAAAATCACCCAGGGAAACGAAGAACTTCCAAGATGAGACAAATATCACAAATGGCAGTATATTTGCTCTTGAGGACTCATCAGAAACTAGAGCAAAAAGCTTTAAAGTATAGACAGCTAAAATATACAGGCAGAAGTACTTTTATTCCAGCCAAATTCACTAGCAAACTCAATCTAATGCAGGTATGTATGTTCATGTGCATGTTTGTAGCCTTTTTCCTGCCTTGTGCAGGTTGTCTATATTCAGAAGACCAAATACCTATCTTCTGAGAATATTTGAGAGCCTTATGGAATGGACCAAAATCCATACAGATTTTGAGTAAATTTGGGGCACCTATAAAAATTGTGGTTTACATTTAGGCAACATTTTGAGACATAAAGTTTTGACTCCTTTAATTTCCTTTATGACTGTGAGACAACAGGGGAGGGACCGTACTTGGAAATTCCCCAACTAGGGAAATTTTCAGTACCAGTAGAGCAGTGAGCATCGATGAATTTATACTGCCAGTTCTCCAAAGCCACATTCCTCTAGCACTGCTGTGACAACAGCTCAGTAGTCTTCACTTCCCAGCTGGAAGAAGTCATATGATGATATAGGCAAAACTTCAAACACAGCCAAACCTGGCATGTGAGAACAACCAGAGAGGTCACAGGAATGCTAAAGCAAATGAGTGGCTCAATCTGAAGTTCAGAGAAGAGAAACATAATTCTTAGAGGATTAATTATATTTTTTTCCAAAGGTCAAGAAGGATTTGATTTAGTGGAAAAACAGTTGTTTTTGTGCTTTGTCAATCCATAGGTGCTAACAATTCTTCCAACTGGATAGCTTAGTGGCTTCCAGTTTCTATCCAAACTCTAAAAATTATGCAGAAAATTTGCCATTCTTTGCCTCCCTGGTAATACATCAGCCTTAATTAGAATTGTGCTGGATAAACTAGCACTCTTTGTAGAACTTTTTAAAGCCTGACTTGTTCTCAGTTGAGAATTTTAATTTCATTTCTCTGATACTGCCTTATGTTTCCTAAACAAGAACCATACCTCTTCTTCTAAGTTTGAAACATCTGAAATATTGATTAAAGTACACTTTCTTTTGAGAGTAAAATGGATTAAATGGGTTATTTTTGTCATTCAACAAAAGCCATAATGAAGCATGTGATATCTATACACTTTGTCTGTCCTATTAAAACTGAAGTAAAGTAGAATATTTTGGAATGAATAAACATGGGGTTATGTATTTCCCCTGGCAAAGGAAGCTTGTTTGCCTGCAGAGAAGCTGTGGTCATAGCTGTGAACTCCTCTAATATTTTGTCTAGTAGGAAAGGTTTGATAAAGAGGAGGTGATTCTGTGAGCTGTGGTGTCCTGTGGAGTTCCCTGTTTCAAGGTGGGTTTATTAGATGCCTGAGGACTTTTTTTTTTTGTCTGATCAAAGCCTTTTTTTTTTGCATATAGTCAACATATTATTCTTCCATGTAGATTAAAGGGGAGTTTTCAGCCCTTCCCACACTGAAATCTTTAATAATGTCTCTTTTTCCTTTTTCTTGACATGAGGAAAGGAGATAAAAAAAGAGAGAGGTAGCCAAATACAGGCAGCATGTTACTGTCTTGGTTTCATTCTCTTAGAGCAGTGCACTAAAACCCAGTAAAGAAAGAAATTACTTAATGCCCCTATTTGTTCACAATCTGTAGCTCTGGTGCCCCTTTTAGGACCTGGGGAGGGGCTATATTTCAACTCACAGAGTGTCCGAGGGATTGATCTAAAGCAGATTAGGCAAGAAAGAGACATCTTGAAGACATTTGTGTACCTTCACCTCTCAGGTCTATCACGTCTGCCCAGGTCAGCTTTTCTCCAGTTTTACTGATATGCCATCAAATATATCAGCCAGATAAGAAAAAATGTTGAGCATGAAAGGGCAGTTCATGTAGTAAATCATAGCCAACTTGTTCAGAAGGCTGCATTCCCAGAGATCAATCAAAGTTAGGCAGCCGCAAGAGCCAAAGCGTCTCAAACCAGTTGAACAAAACCAGAAAAAAAAAGGGAAATAGTGGACTGAAAGGCTTCTGACAAAGGATGAGTACAGAATTAGAGAATGAAGCAGTCAAGCAGCCGGCCACACATAGTCCTGAAAAGACCCTTCATTATGTATAAATCAGTAAATGGAGGGAATAAGGGAATAATTATTACACAAGCTGAGGTGTTTTTCCTCAAAAAAAAAAAAAAGTTGTTTGAAAACAGGTAACTTTAGCATGCACTAGATCAAGAAGAGAAGCCAATGTGACCTTATTTTTCCTTTAAGGCTCCCACAAGTGTCTTAACAAACCTTAAGAACAACACAAAGTCAAAAAGATGTAATTGGGTCTGTTTAACCTGGCCATTCATGCAGTCAGTCCTGCCTGTGTCAATATGTTTTCTTGTTTACTTAGATTTATTTGCATTTGCCAACTTGAAAAATGCTTGGTTTTCATGGTAAGGACTAGTTTTGTACCTCAGGAATTCTTACTTTGGCTTTTGTCAGTATGCAGAACTATTATCACTAATATAAGTGGCACATTTTTATCCAGGGTAAAACCTGCAGTGGACTTTAGCTTGCAACAAAAACTTTAGGACTTCACTAAATTTTGAAAGAACAAATACTAACAAACAAATGCTGTGCTCTTTCAATTGACATTCTGGGAAGCCTAAATGAGTACATAGCAACATTTTTTTGTCAATACTCAACTTCTCATATTAATTGTTTTCCAGTGGAGAAACCTACCTAGAAGTACAGAAATCTGTCATATTTGCCTTCCCAATGCACAAATAATGATGTCAGATAAAAGCCTCTGCGATGTACCAAGATGTCTAAAGAATTATAGAAACAGCCACAACAAAAGAGAGATCAAAGTGACAGTTTCTCACATGATTTTAATGGAAAAAAGCAAGCAAGGAAGTTTGAAACTTAAGTGATTTCATAAACAAACTAAAGCATAATCAGAAAGAGCCCATCATCTAACTTCTATGCAACATTCATGCCAAAGGATAGTCTAGTTAGTCTTTCTGAAAATGAACCCAATAAAAAGCTCTAGAGATAAAGAGACCCTTGCTAACAGTGTAAGTCTTCATGATCTCGATTTTCTCAAGGTTTTTCCATTTTCAAGTCTGAATTAATTCTGGGTGCATTTGGGCAGTAGATGAGATGTTACTGAAATGCTCTAACGTATCCCGTAACTAAATGTCTAAATTGCAACAGCTATTTTAGTGTTCTTTCCCATCTCCTCCAGAGATAAGTGCATGTAGAAACTTGCATTGAAGCAATTTATCCCATCAAGTTTTACACACAGGAAAAGACTTACAGCTTAGAGAAGGCTGACAAGGCATATTCTCTTCCTCTTAAAAAAAAGATATAGATATATATATTTGTATTTATATATGCAGACATAGAGAGAGGGAGAGAGAGACTTCTCGTAATCATTGCAGCAAATTATAAATTATGCATGAAATGAAAAATTCCTGTTGAGTGCACTGAGAAGTTTATAGACAGTGACACCGTGGAATCAATGTCTGCCATGTTATTCACTTACTGAGAGCTACTGTCTCAAAAGTCAATAGAAAAAGCCTCTGCAGTTCTACATTTCAACCTGCACAATATTTGTGCATTTTCCACTTGTTTTCCAAACCAGTTCAAAATATGTATATTGCAGACTTTCAGTCACAATAAAGCTCTCCATATTTCCAGTTATTAGAATCTAAAGTAGCTTTGAAAACCACATATAGCAATATGCGAAAAGAATCTTAAATTCTAAAAGAAGTAAAATAATCATTAAAAAGCAGACTGGTAAACTGAAGTTTAATGTTTCTGTGTTAGAAATAGAGAGAGAGGGGGTCAGTGATTCCATATTATTGTAAAGGAATCTCAAGGATTAGTGGACTGTTAAATTGGGTTTTACCTCTGCAATCAAAATAAATCATGACTTAGTTTATTCTAATTTAATCAAATTAGCTATACTTATTAGTTTGATATTTGCCATCATAGGTATTCTGAGCAAAACCTTAATTTCAAGGAATTTATAATTGTATAAATATTTAACTTTGTGACCATCAAAGCTATGCAGGTATCTAAGCATTTTCATTCTAGTGTCTACAGGAGAGGTGTTTCTCACTTCACTGGTAGCATCATAGCTAGAGTATTCTCTGTGTGAGTAAGAGACTTTGAGAAGAATCTGCTTATAATGTCAGTTGATAACAATGTCTCAAGATTTGGGAAAAGGTAAAACATCAACAGAATAGCTAAAAGACAGAGCCAAGAAACTAATGGAAAAGGAGACATTTCAGACTATAAGGCCAGATAGGAGTACTGATGATCTGATCTTCTGTAAATCATCTGGATTTTATGTTTGTGCAAGCTGAAGATGTGTGAAGGGGTACACACCACACATACCACCAGCTGGAGACAAGGCACTGCTACAAATCCTGCTGTAGGCAAAAGAAGTGAAAATGTTGTTCAAAGTTTCTAAAAGACAAGTATCCACTTGGGATCTTAATCTAGTTTGAAGCATACAAAGCTCATAAATGTAAAATATTTGACTTTGAGAACTGGGGAAAGCAATTCAAACATCCTTCAGATATCATCACTGCATATGTCTCAGAGCTAAAATGCCATAATTTCACCAGTTTGTCTCCTCTTCTGCAAGGCAAACTCATATCTGCAGCCTTAATTCAGCCACAGGTGCAGTTCCATATACTTATGCTTCTAATTACACAGTATTGAGTTGCAGGTGTAAATCAGTCTGAAGCTGATTCACATTTTAGTTGGGCTTTAGTACTGGGTGCAATTTTAATCCTAATGTTAGTCTTAAATTTTTTCTCTGTATGCAAAAATAAATCCAAAGCATACCTCGTTCTCTTACATGCCATGGCAGAAAAATCGTAACCAACTGAGTGTAAAAACAAGGGATAAATTACTTTTGAGAGATATAATATCCTGATATTAAAAGCAATCAAGAAGTAGACAAAATGAACATCTGACAACAATAAGCTCCTTTCAGCACTTCATTTGGATTTGCTTTTAAGTGAATGATTAAAGAACTATGATGTAAAATTATGTTTAAGATCTGCATGATGGGGCAGAGGGAAAGGTCTGTATCATAATACCTTTCAGAATGCATCTCAGGGTAGCACTTGCCTTCATCTCATTAAGTACATGGTATTTTCCCAGATCTGTCTTTTTTTCTTGCTAACCAGTAGAGACATCTGAAACCCCACAAGCTTTAATGCTAAACTGAGTCTTGAACCATTGGATTTACAGTCACAATACACTATTTGCAGAAGCTGTGACACATATTTAATCACCCTACCGAGATGATAAACAGTTTTCAAAAGGAAAATAACTTGAAAATCTCATTTTAAGTTCTCCTCAAACTCTCATATATTACTTAAGGATTTTTTAATGTTAACTCAGCTTCATATTTTTCCTCCTATCTCTGTCTTGGACAGCCTCCATTAGCTTGCATTCAACTGTAAACCCCTTCAAATTATGCAGACACATTTTATCCACATACTTAAAGATGGTGTTTCAAACACTGCTCATGGACCCCTCTTCTCTTTTTTAAATTGCACAGGAGAATTTTTGTAGTCACATAGGATAATTAGGCAAAACTCACTATTAACTGAAAATTTGAAATTGTAGTGTCTGTCACAGGGCAGGGAACTCTGTAGTGTCTAGGTGAAGAGCCACAGCAATTCAGCAATCCTTTGAAATCAATGTACAACTGAAACACTAATGAGAAGATTCACTGTCTCAACCAAGGAATTTCACTTCCCTTCAGTTACTCTCCAGCAACTCTCTGGAAACAATGTGGATGCATGTACATAACTAAGCAAGAAGCAACCCAATAAGGGAAACTGTTTATTTGCCGTAGCCTGTCCTCACATACCTGGGTAATAAAACAGTGATTTAATCTATTCTTCCTTTAGTATCTGAATTTTCTTAGAGAAGGACTAATTAGTGAGAACCAATCAAGTTCGTCCTTTTGCTCAAGTGCTAGAACATGTGCTTTCAGGCCTGTAAATTCAAGGCTTAAGAAATAGCTTAGCTGCAAGCAATTAAGCATACACTCAAGTGTCCTGCTAGACTTAGAGCCTCTACGTTCAAAGCAGGTGGCCCACAAAGTCTCAAGCATTCATATGCAGGCAGAGTAAATTTCTGTTAACATAAGGAAATATTTTGAAATCTTTTTTTTCCTGTCTTATTCAGCAGAATGATATGAAATAAGAGTTTGGAGCTAATGATTTTAGACACAATTGTCTCACAAAAAATTATTATTGACTAGCAAAATTGTGATCTAAGAAGGGAGGTACTGAAAAGAAAGAAGACAAAATAAACTGCACTCACTGGTATTTCACTCGGCCTCTTCTATTTCTATACTTCTTTCAGTCTCCTCAGTACTTCTTTTTCTTCCCAGAATGAATGCAGGAACCATGCATTGCTGTGACAATTACACATAAATTTTAGTGTGAAACACTGCAGTAAGCACAGCAGTGCCGTATTTAGGGTAGAGAGCCTAGACAGAATGCCAATAAGACTGTATTTCTTAATAGCAATACCTGAGGTTTCACACACTTGGCTTTTAAAATTGAAACTCTTATGTCTAGGTAGATGCTTATTAGTCTTGGTGAATAATGCAAAACATTTTTTTCCATGTAGATGCTGATTCAGTGAAATTTAGTATCATTCCATATAGGCATACAATAGTTCCACTGTATTAAAAGATTCCATCCCACTCGTTGCATAGACTGTTCCAGTCCAATCCCTAAGTCCTTGAAATGCATATGGCAGGCAATGCAATGATACAATAGGAAAAACACAGGCTATGCTAGTCTCGGATAAGGTGAAGTCATAAAACATGGTCCTCTAGCAGGCTGACTGTAAGTCATTTCACTTTAGCACAAGGAAGAAATTAATGTTTGTAAGTCATTCAATTTTTCTTTGCTGCAGTAAACTCACAGCGGAGTTGACACAAGTCCATCGTGAACATGTGTATTCATGTTCTTCATTTCCTTCATATTAATCTTTTTAAGACATTTTGTTTTCCTTATTCTTTTATACCTTCCTTGAAACTCTTCTCCAAGACTTCTGATTTCACTATGATGCTTTTCTATTTATTAAAAATTTATTTGCTTTGATGAGAAGAACCCACATGTCTGGAGGAAAATAAAAAGATGAATATAATGTTGAAACAATGAAAAAATCCATTTTCAGGATCCCTCAAAAAGAGGGAGGGGCCTATTTTAAACTAATGATAGAGTTATCTTCTCAACCATTGGTTTTCAGATTTAAGATATTTATAGGCAGAATATAAATTCAGTTCAACAATCTCCCTCTAAAAATGTGGCTCTCACAAGGGAAAATTAGTCTCATAGGCACTATTTATACTACTTTGTAAATATTATTCCTGGAAAGTGTAGAAGCCAAATTTATTGTGTCTGATTACTTAACAAAAAGCAAAACTGGGAGTTCACTTGTTCTTAATAGCTAGAAGATTCACATACTTTGTATTAAGGACTTACCTTCAAATAAGATATGACATTCTGCCTTTATTGCTCAGTTTGCATTGATTAAACTAAAGCATAGGTAGCAAAAGCGAGATCCCTGTTAAAGGCAACATAATTACAAATCACGCTGGTGAAGTAAACAAGTGAAATTCTCTTAAATAATTCATACACACAGCTCATTGACATCAAAAGCCTTCTCTCAAACAGCACCACAGCAAAGTGTAACTGCTTGATTAATCTAGAGAAAACATTAACTGTACACAAAGAATGCAGTTAACAGGCAGAGAGGGCAACAAAGGAGACAAAATAATGGCTAGTATTATAGGAAGTGCAGTAGTACTTCAGTTTAGTCAAGTCAACTTGAAGATTTGCAATAGGATAATAAGCACCCTAGCTATCAGGAAAGCAAAAGACATTTACAAAGAAAGGACAATAGACACAGAAAAAGATGTGCAATGGAAATAAATTACTACCACACTCTGAATGTGTTTGTTATCAGTAAAACATACCAACATACACAGCAAGGATTTGCATCAATCTTCCTAGTGCTGATACTGAAGACTGGGGTTCAGGAGGTCTAGGTCTGAATAGAACAAAAGCCTTTCAACTACAAGGCTGATGATGTGAATCCTATGAACAGCATGGTTGATTAGTTTACCTAGTCCGGCAATGTTTCTAATTCTTACACGGCACAGCAGAATTTTAACCCATATAGTTATGCCTTCTCAGTTAGCTAAAAAAGTAAGACCTCTGAGATTCACGTTTCTTGTTGAATCTCTGTGAAATTAAACTAATCTCCCTGTTAAGCTTCCTTAAAGAGTTTCACAAATGACATAGTTAATTGGGCCATTAATCTTTATATTACATGTATTAACCTTTTCTCCAGACAGATGTATACCAGTCATATGACTTCCATGGAGGTCTTATTAATGCTAAAAAGATTCAGAGAACAGAAGATAAAAACCTATCATTCACTGAAACACAAAGTGTAAGAAAGAAAATATTTAAGAACCATGGTACCAGGAACAGTCAGAAGCACAAAAGGTACTGGTGAAGCCAACTGGTTCCCTGGGAAGCTGTTAGCTTTCTTTCAGTTTTTGCTCCAAAATAATGTAAAATACTCACCAATTCTTACTGAATTTATTGCCAGATCACATGTTAAATTTAACAGGTTGGACCTGACTATAAATAAAAGAGAATCAACTTTAATCTTTTCATCTCCCAAGTGCTGTCAAAAGGTCCCTACGTAGCTTTTACAACAGAAAGACTTCCCATGAGCAATCTTCACAGGTTGTACTGATAAGCTAGCAATTTTAAGCGGCTCAGATTGAGATCAAAGCTTGAATTTGTAATCTCAAAGATGGGACATATTGGCGACAGTATTTGTTTTCTTAGTCAGTAGTTACTATTGGCTCTATGATCTTATTTATGCAAATTAAACAAATCAACTTTATGTCGTTGTATGTATTCTTTTAGCTCTAGAATTTAAGGGAGGGAATTTTTAATCCATTTTGTAGAACAGCTGCTAAAGGTGCAAAAATTACCTTGAAAGCCTAAGCTGGGATCACGGGTATAGACGAGTCAAGAAACAGAAGGAAGGAAGAACATCCTCCAGTGGCCTACTTCCACAGCAAGCAGGCCACAGTATGACAGCACTGGAAGTTCTTTGTTGTGTAGGGATGGGGTCAGGAAAGCCAAGGTGCAGCTGGAGCTGAACTTGGCAAGGGACACAAAGAACAATAAGAAGGGCTTCTATAGGTATGTCGGAAAAGGAAGTGCAAAGAAAGCGTACCCCCTGATGAACATGACTGGCAAACTGGTAACAACAGATGAGGAGAAGGCTGAGGTACTCAACAACATTTCTGCCTCAGTCTTCACTGGCAACCTCTCTTCCCACACATCTTGAGTGAATGGACTGCATGTGCAATGGCTGTGTGAAAAGTCCTGCATGTGGCTCGGGGCAAGCCCTGTTATCAATACAGGCTGGGGATGAAGGGGTTGAGAGCAGCTCTGTAGAGAGGGACTTGCAGGTACTGGTGGATGAAAAGCCGGACATGAACCACAATGTGCACTTGCAGCCCAGAAAGCCAACAGTATCCTGGGCTGCATCAAAAGAATTGTGAACAGAAGGTTGAGGGAGGTGATTCTCCCCCTCTACTCCACTCTTGTGAGACCCCACCTGGAGTATTGCATCCAGCTCTGGGGTCCTCAGCACAGGAAAGACGTGGATGAGTCCAGAGGATGGCCATGAAAATGATCAGAGGATATCCTAGGAGGACAGGCTGAGAGAGTTGGGGGTTTTAACCTGGAGAAAAGAAGGCTTCAGGAAGACCTTATTGTGGCCTTTCAATACTTAAAGGGGGCTTATTAGAAACATTAAAGAAAAAATATTTAGTATGGCCTGTTGCGATAGGACAAGGGGTAATGGTTTTAAACTACAAGTGGGTAGATTTAGACTACATACAAGAAAGAAATCTTTTATGATCAGGGTGGTGAAACACTAGAACAGGTTGCCCAGAGAGGTGGTAGATGCCGCATTGCCAGAAATATTCCAGGTCATGTTGGACAGGGCTCTGAGCAACGTGATCAAGTTGAAGATGTCCCTGTTCATTGCAGGGGGGTTGGACTAGATAACCTTTAAAGATCCCTTCCAACCCAAACTATTCTATGACTCTAGAAGACAACTCAGAGAGACTCCATAAGTAACAAATGGCAGCCAGGTCTAAATTCTGGTAGGGGCCTTTCTACAGACTAGAAGAGGCAGGCAGTGGAAGGCACAAAGATGTGCTAGAGCTGCTGTTGTACCGCTACTGCTGTGTAGACACGTTTCTCTGCTGATTCTCATGCAAGTGCAGCAGAGAACTTTACGCCTGGACTCTATAAATGCATTTGAAGGTACATGTCAGTGCACTTGTAACACTGCAAGAAAATCAGATCTGGTTCATGATAAGTAAGAGTTAATAAGTGGAACAAAACAAAATCATGTAGCTCTTCTCATCTGGTTTTAAAATAATGGGTCTTCAAATTTCCTCACATTAGTTCTGCTTTGAATGATGTCCTAATACAAAAGATCACATGCTATGTCCTAAAAATAACCATTTAATCAATTTTTCCTCACAAAGTTTGAAGGATTTTATGAGATATGTCAATGATATGGAAGCAATAACACTGACATCTCTCTGTTTCTTGTTTTCTGTTTTTAGGACACATCAGATACATATAGAGGGAACGCTGCACCAATACACATATCAGGTGAAGACAGTTGCAATCAGTTGATACAAAATGATTCTCAGAAGGTGAATTACCAATTTTATAGCATCTTTTCTTTCATAATTCTAATAGCATGTGCTTCTTTCTCTTCATACCTTTGCTTAAAAGAAATGGCACTGATGGAATGTTCTTTTTTACTGTTTTTCTCCTTTTGTTCATTACATCAGTCTTTAATCTCCAAAGAGTAGCATTAGCTAAGACATGAACTTTTACTTAAACGAGCACTTAGGGGTAAGTAAACCCCCAAGTAATGTACCCCCACATTCTGAAATTTACTCTCTGTTTTCCTACCATAAATCCATTTTATTTGCTTACTTGAAGAATTCCACCATATAAGAATTCAGTTGTGACTGAGTGAAAATAAAAATCTTAGTTCAGTACAAGTGCCTTAGCTAGCCCCTAGTCAGAGGAAACAAAAAATAAAGGGGAAGCAGTGTTTCATCTACTCCTCAGAAGCTGTAGATCAAATATTGGAAGAGTCTATAGTAGTCTAGGAAAAGAAATAACTGTTTACAGAACACGGCTATGTTTCACCACTGCATGCTGATCATCTCATCTCGCTTGAGGATCTAGTGATGAAAACTCAGAGTTAGCTGAGACCTGTTCTATGACATGGATACAGGAATTCCTACAGATTCTGGAACAGCACAGATTCCACACAACAAGAGGAGTATTTTCTCCTTCTTGTCTCTAATGTGCAATTTTGCAATGAAGAACTGAAAAGAGAAAAGGGAAAAAGTTGTTAGAATCACACGGTCATGTATGGACCTGAGAGCAAATACATGCAAAACACCATCCTAAAGCCCAGGAAAAAGCTAATAGATGTGGCTCTCAGAAGATGTTTATGAAACAAAGGTGTTTTGGGGAGTTTCAAGAGTGGAATGATCTTCCAGAGAATTTGTGATTGCATCCAAAGTCCGTCTTCCTGAAAGGCCTTTCTTGAGCAAGTTTGATTTATGAAAATAGAATAGCTTTAGAGGCCATTTCACTGCCACTGCAGATTTTGTTTGAGATATATCTAAGTACCATGCTGACAGGATGGAATCTAAAACTTAAATGCAGACATGCACAGATTTGATTCAAATCCACTACTATCAATAAAGGTGTTCCTAGGGACCTTAACGGATTTGGATCAAGTCCTTTACTTAATCCTTATCTTGACATGTCTTTTTTTCATAGTGGATAAAACTGAATGTTCGTGTGAGTAGTTACAGACGTAGACCACTGATTTTTATCTCTTTTTGCTATGGGTTTCTTGTTTAAAATATTCTTAAAGAGAAGAAAGGAAAAAGAAATCTTTAATTGTTAATTATCTGAATATGTATTTCAGAAATGTTCACTTACAACTATGAATGCAAAAGGATTTATTTATGAAGCAAAGCAATATGAAGCATTTCATTAACATTAGCTTACGGTTTACTTTCATTTAAGTTGAATAATTTCTTACTAAGTAAAGTCACCATATCTATAATTTTCTTGTAACTGTGGTGACTGCTCAGTAAACAACATTAGAAGATTTTGGAATCAGATAATTACTAAGATCAAAGTTATTCCTAGTATAGGAACATATAATTTATACTGATAAAAAGAAGTGACACTGTAAATAAAGAAATAAATAAATAGGCTCATATTTCATAGAATCATAGAATGGTTTGGGTTGGAAAGGACCTTAAAGATCAAAAACTTCTTTACAGTGAGGGTGACAGAGCACTGGAACAGGCTGCCCAGAGAGGTTGTGGAGTCTCCTTCTCTGGAGACGTTCAAAGCCCGCCTGGATGCGTTCCTGTGCTATCTGACCTAGGTGTTCCTGCTTCGGCAGGGGGATTGGACTAGATGATCTTTCGAGGTCCCTTCCAATCCCTAACATTCTGTGATTCTTAAAGATCATCAAGTTCCAACCCCCCTGCCATGGGCAGGGACACCCTCCACTAGACCAGATTGCTCAAAGCCTCATCCAGCCTGGCCTTGAACACCTCTAGGGATGGGGCATCCACAGCCTTCCTGGGCAACCTGTTCCAGTGTCTCACCACCCTCATAGTGAAAATTTCTTCCTAATGTCTAGTCTAAATTTACCCTCTTTTAGCTTATACCCGTTACCCCTTGTTCTCTCACTGCACTCCCTGATAAAGCGTGCCTCCCCATCTCTCCTGTAGGCCCCCTTCAGGTACTGGAAGGCTGCTATTAAGTCTCCTCAGAGCCTTCTCTTCTCCAGGCTGAACAATCCCAACTCTTTCAGCCTGTCCTCATAGGGGAGGTGCTCTAGCCCTCTGATTAATTTTGTGGCTCTCCTCTGGACTCTCTCCAACAGGTCCATGTCTTTTTTATGTTGGGGGCCCCACATCTGAACACAGTACTCCAGGTGGGGTCTCAGGAGAGCAGAGTAGAGGGGGAGAATCACCTCCCTTGACCTGCTGCTGATGCTTCTCTTGATGCAGCCCAGGACACAGTTGGCTTTCTGCACTGCAAGCACACGCTGCCGGCTCGTGTTGAGCTTCTCATCCACCAATACCCCCAAGTCCTTCTCCTCAGAGCTGCTCTCTATCCACTCTCCACCCAACCTGTATTTGTGCTTGGGATTGCCTCGACCCACGTGCAGGACCTTGCACTTGGCTGTGTTAAATTTCATGAGGTTTGCATTGGCCCACCTCTCCAGCCTGTCAAGGTCCCTCTGGATGGCATCCCTTCCCTCCAGCGTGTCCACCACACCACACAGCTTGATGTCATCAGCAAACTTGCTGAGGGTGCACTCCATTCTACTGTCCATGTCTCCAACAAAGATGTTAAACAACACTGGTCCCAGTACTGACCCCTGTGGAACACCATTTGTCACTGGTCTCCACTTGGACATTAAGCCATTGACCACCACCACTCTTTGCGTGCAACCATCTAGCCAGTTCCTTATCCAGCGAGTGGTCCTTCCGTCAAATCCATGTCCCTGCAACTTAGAGACAAGGATGTCATGTGGGACTGTGTCAAAAGCTTTGCACAAGTCCAGGTAGATAATGTCTGTTGCCCTTCCCCTGTCCACCAGCGCCGTGGCTCTGTCGTAGACGGCCACCAAATTCGTCAGGCATGATTTGGTAAAGCCGTGTTGGTTGTCGTCAATAACCTGCTTGTTTTCCATGTGCCTTAGCATAGATTCTAGGAGGATTTGTTCCATGATCTTGCCAGGGACAGAGGTGAGACTGACCGGGTCTTATTTCCTTTTTTAAAAATGGGGGTTATGTTTCCTCTTTTCCAGTCTGCGGGAACTTCACCAGAGTGCCATGACTTCTCGAATATGATGGATAGTGGTTTGGCAACTTCATCTGCCAGTTCCTTCAGGACCCGCGGATGTATCTCACCAGGTCCCATGGACTTGTGCACCTTCAGGCTCTTTAAATGGTCTCGAACCTGATCTTCTCCTACAGCTGGCAGTTCTTCCTTCTCCCAGTCACTGACTTTGCCTTCTGCAGCTTGGGCAGTGTGGCTCGAGCTCTTGCCGGTGAAGACTGAGGTAAAGAACTCGTTAAGTACCTCAGCCTTCTCTACATCCTGGGTCACTAGGTCTCCTGCTTTCTTCCAGAGAGGGCCCACAGTTTCCCTAGTCCTCCTTTTATCACTGACATACCTATAGAAGTTCTTCCTGTTACCCTTAATGTCCTTGGCCATATTTAATTCTGTTTGGGCTTTAGCTTTCCTAACCTGATCTCTGGCTTCGCGGACAGTGTCTCTGTATTGTCCCCAGGCTACCTGTCCTTTCTTCCACCCTCTGTAGGCTTCCTTTTTTTGTTTGAGTTTGCTCAGGACTTCTTGTTCATCCATGCAGGCCTCCTGGCATTTTTGCCTGCCTTCCTCTTTGTTGGGATGCATCGCCCCTGAGCCTGAAGGAAGTGATCCTTGAATATTAGCCAGCTTTCTTGGGCCCCTCTTCCCTCCAGGGCTTTATCCCATGGGACTCTTACAAGCAGGTCCCTGAAGAGGCCAAAGTCCGCTCTCCTAAAGTCCAGGGTAGTGAGTTTGCTGTGCGCCCTCCTCATTGCCCTGAGGATCTTGAACTCCACCATCTCATGGTCGCTGCATCCCAGGCTGCCCTTGAGTTTTATTAGAAGAGCAGAATAGATGTATTTTCCAAGGCAAGTGTTCAGCTTGCAGAAGTTCTACAATATTCTTCTGGTTCGACCCTGGCTAGCAGCCAAACACCACACATCTGCTCTCTCACCCTCTCCCCCTCCTGGAGATGGGGGAGAGAATTAAAGGGGTAAATGGAAAAGAGACTTGTAGGTTGAGATAATAACAATTTAGTAACTAAACTACAATAACATTGAAAATAACACTTATAAGAATAATAGCAATATATATAAATATATACAAATATACAAATGAGTGATACACAGTGCAGCTGCTCACCACCCAATGACCAAGGCTCAGCCCCTTCCTGGCTAAAAATCCTGGAGCAGAGAGTGTCCCAAAAACGCTATCCCACAAAAAAGATAAGAGTCCAAATGTCCAAGAGAGCAAGAGCTGATTAAGAGAGAGAGACGATCCGGAGAGAGAAGGGGATAATCCCAAAAGAGAGTAAGGCAACCCTGAGGGAGAGGGAACTTCTTCTGGACAGACTTTCATCTCTATACTGGGCATGATATGCATGATAGGGAATACACCATTGGACAATTTGGGTCTTAATCCTAAACTGAAGGTCAAATCCTAGGCTAATTGGGGCTGTGCTCCCTCTGGGCTTCTCCTGCACCTGCAGACACTGGCACAGCAGAGAAGCTGAAAAGCCCTTGACTGTCCTGGCAAAAATTATAAACATCAGCCAGCTGGCATTGGCTCTACTGGACATAGGGGAAGCTTCTAGCAGCTTCTCACAGAAGCCACTTCTGTAGCTTCCCCCCCTCCCCCACCCTCCGTAATTTGGCATGTCAGTCCTGGTTTCAGCTAGGACAGAGTTGACTTTCTTCAGAATAGTTTCTTCACAAACAGGCTATGTTTCAAATTTGCACGGAGAAGAAGGCTGATCACATACTGATGTTTACAGTTGCTGTTGACTGTGCTGGCAGCAACTATAAACATCAGTATGTGGTCAGCCTTCTTCTCCGCACAAATTTGAAACATAGCCTCTAATTAGCTATTATGAAGAAAGTTAATTCTGTCCCAGCTGAAACTAAGACAAGAAGGAAGAACTCACAAGGGAAATAGGTTTTGCAATATTTAAACATTACCATAATCCCTCGGGATCTGTATAATTTATATATGGTAGTGGCTAAATGAAAACAGAAAGCTTTAGAAGACATAGTATCAGTAAAAACAAGAAGGACCAGTTTCACATTTAGACCATAAAAGAAGCCTGGCAATGTAAAGGTATATAAACACATATTAATATTAAGTCCTAGATGTCTGGTTAGAGACCTTCAGTGGTAGCTGTTCTGGCAACCACGCAGCAAGAGGTTGATTGTTCAGTCTGCTCTGCAAAAACATTTGACAAGAGAAATGAAATAAGTTTCAGCTGCAACAATAAAAATCATTGAGTTTACAACATGTTTAAGCAAGAGCCTGCTGAAGTTCAACATCAGTGATAATAGTGAGGAAAGAAAGATTGCCCTGTCTTCTAATGACAAAAAGTGATAATACATGATTTTGAAAAATCCAAAAGAATATTTATCAAACTTTGAAATAACATAAAATTAACTCAACAAGGCACCAAACTCATGTGCTCAAGTGATCACTATGCAGCTATGCAGTGAGGTTTCTTACAAAATGATGTAGACTTGAATCTGAAATTTAAGTGCTTCGAATGGAATGCTGTTGCCCATCTAAAACAACTTCATTACCTTTCTTATGTGTGAGCTATTTGATGGAAAGGCACTTAAAGAGTATAAATAAATATGCCAAACAGATTTAATATTTTTTTTTCTGACTTTATGCTTATACAAGCCAAAGTGCACTTAGAGTAGAGTAAAGGACTCTATAGAAACAGAATAGAAACAAAAGTAAGCAACTTCCGTCATGGAATTAGATAACTGAGAGTGCAGTCAATGTAGTAATGACATCTTCCCACAGCAAATGCCTCGTAAAATTCCCAGTAAGGCTAGTTGAAAAGTAAATGTTTGGTTGTTAGTAATAACCGTTCATGTAAAAACAAATAAGCAAGGACACATAGATCCTCAGGTCATGATTCTTAGATCCTTTGCAGTTATTTCAAAGCCACAAAGTTAATATTTGTCAAAACTGCTGATGATGTTTTGAATATCCAATCCCATTTGTTAGCAAGCAAAGTGGAATTAACCTATTAAATCAGGAAGGCGTAAATCCAGCTTTGGCACTTCTATTTATTGCTTAGCTATCATATAATAAAAACAGTTAACTCCAAACAAGAAATCTTCAGATATGTTAGAATACTTTTGCTAGAGCCATTGTCTCAAAATTATCAGATGCACATTACTGCATGTTTCAGAAGTCTGAAAAAGTCATTATAGATCTTATTACAAACCAGCCAGTGTTAAGATATCAGAGATGGCTCTGAAATCATTAGGAAGCAGGTTTTGTTCATGAAAGTCTCTGCAGATATAACACATGGACGAACATTGCATATTGAGAGAACTGTTCTTACTGTCTCTGCAGTGGGCTGTTACAACTGTTAGCTTGTTCTTACCAGATTTGTATCTGATTTCCCAGTATTTCGATATGGAAGCAAGAAGCAGCATTTAACAGTGGAACAGAACAAGTGCAGGTGCAGCACGTTTCTTTCACTTGTTTTGTGCGATTTTGAGAAAGAATACTTCACTCTTTCACAGCTATCCCCTTCTTTTCTTTCAGGAATCCTATCAAACAATATTAGTTGGGCCATGGTAGCAGGATCTATACTGTCCATGGTACGGCTGTAAGGCCATACTGGAGGCCAGATTCAGAGATCACCTAAGTGCTTATTGGGTGCAACATGTCCAGGCCAGCTGACATTCACCAACAGAAAATTTTGCACGTGGTGTCATCCTATACTTGTGGGCCTCCTTATCTGTGTTGTGGAGGGGCAGCACACAGGGCTCTGAATGTGGCTTAACCACCTGCGGGGACCCCTGGTCTCTTGCTGCAATGTCATAAGATGTCGTGCTGCAACGTCTTAGCCTCAGCAACATCCAAGGAAATAGCAGATCTCAGCAGCACTATCACCTTGGCTACAGCCTCCAGAAAAAGCAGCATAGTTCAAACCCTGCATTTGTGTTGACTGAGAGTGGATGCAGGACATGAAAAGCAGTCAGGTATACTCATCGGCCCAGAGCTCTGTTGGTATTCATAAACACACATCTTCTCTCTAAAGCAGAAAGCGATAGGTCCTTTAATCTTTTCTTCTCTAAAGACTCTGAAGCAGAATCTCTTGAAACACATTTCTCTTGAACATTTTTTACTGCACTTCATTTTTTTTATAAAACAAGTTGTTGACTTGCTAAACTAAATGGGAGCTTGGAGCGTGATGGTTTATTACACTAATCCAGCTCCTCCACATCCTCCGTCCTCTAGCTAAAAACATGCAAATAGTTTTGAAGTGCTGGGTATGCTTGTATAGCTAAAATTCTTTTGCTGAAGCAATGAAAACAGCACAGTCATTTTTGTCTTGCCTTTAAAATATCTGAAACGTCTGTCATGAAGGACAAGCAGCCAGCAACTTTTCAGTTTTGAAAATTGCTCACCTTTACATGACAAACTGTTTGAGCTAGAAAGGAAAGCAATAAACCATGCTTGGTCAGAAGCACAGATGCTACCTGAGGACAAACATTTTCAAATAAGTATCCATTAAAAAAAAAAAGTTGACAACATAATGCTTCTAACAGAAATACTATGGGATGCAACTTGGATATCTGCTGTGTTTTCATGGAGCTTTTAAACAAATCTTGCTCTTACATTGTCTTAGATGTAGAAGTACAGTCCTCTGGGGGGGAAAAAAAGGAAAAAGAAGTTACTTTTAGAAACTATTATTCTAAGCGGTCTGATGTATAACAAATAATGAAAGCATTTGAACATATGCCAAGTGAGAGAAATTATTTTTAAAGTACATTCTACATGGAAGTAGCATTCACAGAAACATGTAGCACATTTTTGCATTTTTCAGTCTCCCTGAAATGGGTTCTGGGTGTAATGTAAATAAACACTGTGCTGAAAATGTATTTGGACTGCACAGCCCTGCAAAAATTGGATGATTTACTGATTGAAGATAATAATCTGTTAAATAACTGCTTTTTAAAAAAATGATTGCGTGTATATCTAGACACACACACACATATATGTACATATACACGGTTACCTTCAGGTATAGATGATAATTAGGAACAAAATGGAATACGGGGAAAAACATTTGTGATGATCAAAACCAGTGAAAATTGTCACTTTCGTATTGTGTAAATTGTTTGCAAAGGATCCATTCCATCTCTACTTGTTATATGTTTTCTTACTCTGCAGTGGCTTTGTAATAACAATAACTGTCTTGATATATTACTTAGAACATTATTCAAGTATCTACATTTGTTTTCATGGTTCCAGAAAAATTATGACAATAAAAATCGATCATTGTAATTTCTTCTTCAAGCAAGGACTACAGGTGGTTTTGTTTTTTTGTGACTAATAACTCTCATTTTCCTCTTCATTCAGTCACTGAGATGTTCAGACCATTGGCAGAGGGAGGAGGTGATGTGGACTTTATTGTGTCAAGAAAAAGATAGAAAAATGGCTGAGCCTTAAAAATATCTTATCATTACATGTATACATTAAGGTGATGATGATGAGACAGAGATCACCAAAGGTACTGTGATTTCTGTCAAGAACAACTTTCATAAATAAAAAAAAAAAACAAGAAACAGTTGAATATATGAACAGTTTTTGTTTTAAAACAAGCTAGAGTGAAAATTTTACCACAAAACTAGACTGACATTTTTAAATGAGCTATACGAACATTAATGTACAAACATCTATGCTCCATTATTTTATGTCCTTTTCATTTGTATTCTCAAATATAGTTGCTATTCTAAACTGACCAATATCATTGTCACATCTGTGACCTGCAAATTTCTGGTGAACCACACAGACTAAAGAGTCTGCCTGTGTTTTGTTGTTCCTACTTTCCTTCATATTTGTCCTACTTCAAGTTTCTGAACTAGTTGCCTCAATCATACAATCACATCTCAGTTGTTGGCATAACTGCTACAAGCTACATCATTTCCACTGAAGACTTGTTTGGTTTTTTTCATAAAACTAACAAATTTAAATACTTTAGAGCCATATTAGCTACAAATACGATGTCTGCATGCAAACATTTGTTTGAATTAAAGCCACTCTGTAACTGAAAGATTGCTTGCAAAGGTTGTTCCAATATTTTAACAGAGGCTGGTGAATTCTGACAGGGTTTAGGCAAAACTGTCATGGAAATGCCAAATCAGGATGTAAAGAGATGATCAGAACAAATTGACAAGAGAGCAGTATGATGAAACAGGATACAAGAAAGTCTCAACAACTAGTTCCTAAATTGTCTGCTAACGTGTTCTAGACAAATTGGGGAATTTCTACACTGTTCCCAATCACAAGTTAAAGAACAACAAACTGTGCTACTGTAGACAGAAACCTGATCTGCAGGTGATCCCTTCCCACAGTAAAAACAAGTGCCACCAGGTGATTTTCACATGTTGCATTTCTGTTCATTTAATACCTACAGACAAAATTAATTTGTGTTTAACAAAGACACTAGGAAAGGAAGGTCAGCCACCAGGACACAAAGTACAATTGCCATGTTGTTACATTTTTCATAAGCTGTCCAAATTTGACGTGATCAGAATTTTTAACAACTGCAGGACTAATTTTAACTTATTATAACATTTCCAGGTTTTGCAAGTTAAATCACTTGAACAAGAGCCCAACAACACATTATGCTAGAGATTTAAATTATAAGGATTATTAGATATTTCAAATGTTAACAATTGTTAGAGGAAAAAGCTAAGGCACTTGACAGACTTCACAGTAAAATGTAAATAGGCAGAGAAGTAATTAATCATACTTTTAGAAAAATCAGGCTCTGTACCAAGACTAGCAACATGAGCCAGCTTATGATGAATTGTTTCAGAAACTTTTATTAAAAATGTCTATGTTACTACAGAAAACTAGTAAAAATGAGTAATATATGTTTTCCCTTCAAGTTCTGTAGGCTTCTTTCCCTACTTAGTTCACATTCAACTTAAAAGAAATTTCTCTTAATCAACTATCAGGAGAGATCCTCCTCCAGGAAGAAGAAATCCTGCGTAATTTGCCTACCTCTTACAGTAATGAGAAAATCTTCTGTAAACAGGGCCCTGGTTTGGGTTAGACATTCTGTAGAAGCTTCTGTGCTTAACTGTGCATATAAACAGCTCTCTTGTTACTTGAGAAGAAATAGGTATGCCAGGAGTGTGGCCAAACTACATTTCCCTGCTGCTTTAATGATCCCTCAAAGATGCTGACAGCCTGTCCAAGAGCGAGCAGCCTTGAAGACTGGAATCCATTCCAGGGGAGCCTGGTCCAGGAAAAGAGAAATGTAAAGGTGCTTAAAGCTGCTTTGGTAGACGTCAGGTTGTGTCAAATGTCCTCAGTTAGAGCTGGGAATGAGACATTTAACACTTGACACAGTAGATGCTTTTTAATGCAGGCTCCCCCCAACAGAGAATTCCTTGCACTGAGGGAAGATATTTGTGAGTTCCTCCTTTAATAAAAAGGCTTCCTGCATTCTCTGTCATCCTAAGAGGTAGATATTTAAAAGCTCCAGCTCTCTGTGCAGGTATTTGTTGAAGTCTGATCCCAGCACTGCTGATTGAAAGAGATGCTGCAGTGCAGGCAACATAGCCAATACATTGGAGTGGCATTTTAAATCCTCTGCCGCAGCAGGGCTCCTCATATACGCATCCTGCACTGCTCTCTTTCACCTTTGTTTCCTTACAGTAATAAGAATAAATGAATGCACTGAGAATGACCGAAGGCATTGTACATTACCATCCCTTTCTTGGACTCTGCAGTAAAAATTATTCATATACAAAGCTGTTTCACTTCTTACGCCTTTATTTCAAGCCTACGGCTTGCAGTATTCTAGACTATTTTGGTCTCCCTAATACTTCTAATGTAATATTTACAGCAACCTATACCAAACCAAAGGCTATATTTGCCCAGGGACCCTCACACTTCTTTCTCTGTTCTGTCTCCTGTCTGCTTCTAGCAAGACAGTCTCAGGGAGAAGCCAGATGATGTGCTAATAATATTTTCTGTCAAGGTTTTAAATTCACAGGTACTTGCTGTGTCAGTTTACTCTGTGGATATGATTTAGAATAAAAATAATCAAGCTTTAATTTTAATAAGAATTTTTGTGTGGTTTCATAAAGGGGCTGAAATAGAGGCTTTGTGGATGCCGATTCAGAAGTTTTATATATACATTAAAAAGTTATAAAACTTCTAAATGGAATCTCCACCTCCTGAGATTTCTGAACTTCTTTTCATTTAAGGACCCTACTGAAAGTCTTAAAGCACATCTTCCCAGCCTGTTTGTTATAATCACCATAGAACTTCTTGCTTCTGAGAAATTACAATTTCTTTAGCCATATATGTGCAAGAGTCTGATAAAAAGTTAATAAAATGCTGCAGTATCTGAGACCAGGACCATAACCTCTGTAGGATGGGATTCCACCATACAGGGTGCCTGATCTGAAAGAGTCACTGTGTCCTTTAATAGCATTAATGCCTACATACAATGAGCCATCAGGGAACAACAGAGCTGAGAGTGAATTTCATCCTTTGGACACCTTCCAGTGAGACTAATTTACATCTAGAATGGTCTGGGTGTAAGTTGTATTTCATTAAATATACTTCTTTTAAATAGAAGGTAAAGTATTAGCTACACTGATTTTCTGATGCCTATAATTATACCAAAAAAGGAAGGGTGGTGCTAAAGGGGACTACTATGTGGGGAAGCTTGGGAGTTCTAGCAATCTTCTCTTTACAGATTTACTATAGGATACTGCATAAACTGTTAGCTTCAGCAATGAAGAGAGGTGATACTTACATTGCCCTAAAGAGAGGCAGGAAACCTCTATGCCAGGTAAAGAGGAAAAGTACAAACTGAGTAACATTATTAACCTCTCTCTGACTCACAAAAACTCCTGCAGTAATTGAAGACTGAGGCCATCAGCATTTATCTTCAGAGACAGGGTAGAATTTACCACATTAATTACCATATGAAGTACTTCATAAAGTATTTAAGCATCCTCAGACAAAGATAAGCGTCACTGGGCTTACAGAAAAGCTGATGAAGATCACATTGTTTTTTTAGGAAATCAGAGGAAGTTATTTATATAGCCTCTTCAGGCCTCCTTGAAAATCTCAGTAAGTATGTACTTGCATCCTCTCAAATGCCTTTGAAAAACTGGTCTCGTGCCTAAATCTCCACCCGTTTGAACACACAGACAGTTCTTACATACAGATGCTACATCCAATCATGTATTTGTATACTCCTGTGCAAGACACTGGGTGAGATATGTGTCACAGGTAAGCACAGACATGAAATGCTCATTTTGTAGCTGGTACATGCCAGACTGATGTATGCACATTCCACCCTTACAATTTACCACAAGGATAATCTATTGCAAATAAAAGTAATAAAGATTATATATTCAGTCTGAATCTGTTGTCCACATATTTTGTCTCTGGACAAAAGATGACTCACTCTTAAAGCGAGTGCTCTGCCTGCTTGTTGCCATAACCGTGCAGCAGCGTATTCTTTTTATAATGCGGTACAGAAAACAAACACATGCACAGAAAACTCCAGCTGGGAAGAATAATGAAGCATTTAGCAAACCAGACAAAGACCCCATGGCTTCATCTCCCTCAGCACAGCAGAACCTATTACTGGATACAATAATTAATAAGCTAATGACAGACCTTGAGCCATCCAACAAGTTTTTCTGAAAGATATAGACTATCGTTTTCTCCTTTCAGGGGTCAAATCAGTCAAACATCTGAAAACTTTAAACACTTTTGCTACATGCCAAATTCACTGCAACTATCAAGCAGTAAAAGTTGTGCACAGCTCTACGTACTATTGCAGAATCAAGTGTTTTACAGCTACTTGGAGAAGCAAGCATGAGTGCTGCCTAACTTCAGGCACCTTACTGAAGCTGACTAAAACAAGCCACTGGAATTCCTATACGGACAGCAGAGAAGAAGCCAAGCTAATTGGGCAAAAAAGATGCCCAGAAAAATTTCATTTTTCTTATAGCAGCACACCAGTTATACAGTTCCATCCACTGTGGTGCCTGAGGTATGTCAAAAATAGGAGAAAAAAGACTGAACTAACTGCAGGCAGACCTTGCCAGGATTTTCTGCAAAACTCCACTGTGGAATCCCTTCTCCTTCCCAACTCCTGCCCTATACATTGGCACACTGCTACTTGAGGGCCAGAGGATGAGTTTCAGCAAAAAAAATAGTTTGTGGCAAGCACTGCTAGAACTTCAATTTTCAGTACTTTGTGAGGGGGCCCACATGTTGCAAATGCAAAGCCAAGCCATCATCATAGACTAATAGCAGTTCTTGTCAATGCTGAGAAGGGACTTTCTCCAAGAAAAAAACCAAGTCCTGTCACTAGCCCTCTAATTAATTTTTCTCCCAGATCTATTCTCTGACCACTGTAAATTGATGTCAAGAAACCAAGCCATGTGTTTCAGGGTTTGGTATTGAAGCCAGAAGGCAGTTTCTAACAGAAATGAGAACTGGAAGTATCTTCCAACATACCAATGGAGAAAAAATTAACTGGTTTTAAATTTCTGAACAGGCTTATATAAAATAGATGTCTGTGACAAACCAGCTTTGGATTTGGCTTCCATTCCCTCTATGTTTCCCCTGGACAGAAGAACTCCACAACCAAATAAACAGTTATTTTAAAAGAAAGAGCTGGAAGTAGGGAGAACATAAGGCAGAAAAATCACAGATGCCTGCAAGAGACAGGCTTCTTGTCCTCAATCTGCCACTGAACCACCTCCAAAATACTCTGGACTTTGGTTTCCATCATTGAAGAAAACTGCATTGTGGAGTGTCCAATTCAGAGTGAGGTTGTACAATATTATTAATGTGGTTTGAGAGCAAAATCCTCTGAGAGTCCAAAGAACATAGTCTTATCAGTCTACATCTAAATTTTAGTAGAAAATGCTAAGCAATGATGAACACATCAAAAATGACTTTATTTTCCACTATGAGAAAATACCTAGAAGCTCAGGCTTTTTTTAGATTTCATTAAATTGTTAATAACCTATGAATACGCCAAAGTATGATGCCAAATCACTGCACAAACGTAGGATAAAATAAAAATAATGCCAAATGTTTTAAGCATCCAAAGGTTAGCATATGTTACCAACTTTGAGACAAAAGATTACTACGTTTTTGTATGCACTGATGTTTTTAACTCACACGTCAACTGGAATCAGTGGTGTGCAAGAATTTTTTTAACTACATTTCCACCCACAACAGAAAAATTCTGATTGGAAGCTGAACTTCTCATATTGCTGGAGTCAAAAATCATTGAAGCAAAAATTGTCCACTATCAAAATTATTAAGTAAAATAGGTTTTAAAAAATTGAAATAAATTTGTAATGCCATCTCTTTATAATGTGAATCCTACTAGCCTTAGGACTGAGACCCAAATTGTCCAGTGATGTATTCCATATCATACACATTGTGCCCAGTATGCAGATGAGGATCTGTCTAGAAGTACTCTCTCTTGCTCCACATTGTCTTCCACTAGGCCACTCCTCTCAGGGTTGTCTCAGTCTCTTGGATACTTGCACTCCTATCTCCTTTCCGGGATTGCGGTTTTTGGGACTCTCCCTGCTCTAGGATCATTAGTTGGGAACAGGCTGAGCCTTGGTCATCAGGTGATGAGCAGATGCACTGTGTATCACTCATTTGTATATTTGTCTATATTACTAGTATTATTATCATTTTTCATATTATATATTATAATAATTATTATTTTGAATTTTATTGTAGTTTAAACTGTTAAACTGTTCTTATGCCAACTCACGAGTCTGTTCTGCCTTTACCTCTTTAATTCTCTTCCCCATTCCCAAGATAGGGGAGGAGAGCGAGCGAGAGGCTGTGTGGTGTTTTGCTGCTAGCCGAGTGCATTAAACCACAACAACAATAATATATTAAATTCTTACAATCACTACTACATTTCTGTAGTAATTGCAATAATTACTGCAGCGGTTGTCCAGGCTTGCAAGAATCGAGTCTGAGTTCTGATATATGAAGTAGTTGATACTGCAGTGTCTGTCTGTATCAGCATATATTGTTTTCCAACTGGGAGCTCTCAGAAAAGAGTCTGTAAACAACATTTATAAAATACAGATGCTCTTGGTTGCAGATGCATTGAAGGAAGCTTAATAGCAGTTTGGATGGGTTAAGTGGTTGTGAACTTCCGAGATGATTTATCACCAGTAAAAACCAACCCATTTTGTAAAACTTATATCCTATTAGAGAAGTATTAAATGAAAAGCAGAGCTGAATAAATTGTCTTCTTTACAGTACTGCGTGTTTTTTTCTTTCTTTCTTTGTCATTATCAGCAATACAAACTTGAGCAAGGGGATAGCTTTTTTTTTAAATCAAGAATTTCATGTTTATTTTGAAAAGGAGCATGGATCACTAAATAAATTCTTGAAAAACAGGATTTGAATTCATAGCTCTGCATAGTTTAAAAAAAATTAAAGCAGAAGATCATTCTTTTAAGTCAGGATGAATGCATACATTTATATTCTCTTCTGCACAATTGACTAAACTTCACTTTCAAAATGTCAAGGATAAATATGCTTCAAATGTTTCCATTAAAATGATTATAACCATAGTAATAATGTGTAGTTTGCTTATATTTTTTTCTCTTTTTTCCTTTTTGACACGTATTCTTTGCAAAAATGTTTCCAAGAGAGCTGAAGAAAAGTGATCTGTATTGAATTTGTGATTTGAATGTAGGTAATTTAGAGATCTGTTTATGGACATGATCTGAACAGACCATTATGAAAAAATACTACCACCTGCTGCACTCACCAGTACAGAGGGGATATGATCTACAGTTTACTACTTCTCTTCCCCAAGTAACTATCTCCGTTTTTATAGCAGAATCAGAAGAGAGTATGAAACCAGACAATGTTAAAATTAAGATAATTAAGAGATCCAGCTACACAGCCTCCAATTATGACCAGTACAAATGGGCTTTATCCCAGTGCTAAATCCCACAGATGTCCAAGAAAAAAAAAAATCTCAGTGCTAAAACTAACGCCAAGTGTTGTGGCAATATTGTTAAAGGAACTTATTAACTAAGGAACATAGATTTAGGTCTTGTTCAATCATACCAAGTGTAATCCAGGGAAAAGGCAGCCTGCCAAAGGAGCACTGAGGCAAGGTAGCCAAGAGAGTGCAGAAGTCACAGCAGTTGTGTGACCAGTTCACCATTGGTTACAGAACTATGCCACCATCATCCCATTTGCACAATAGGTGGGCTGGACACAAGTTAATTTTGGCTTTGACTTTGAGATTAGCCCAGTCTGATTAAGGATGAGAATTAAACCCAAGGAACCAGAATTGTTCTCCCTTATCCTTGCATTTCTGACAATCATTTAAGGCTGAAAGCATAGATACCATCCTACTACATCAGAAGAACCCTACAACAAAAATACAGCATTGTAGTACCTATGTTTCTGTCAAGAAAAGAATAGGCAACGTTTGCATTCTTTTAGCGTAAACAGATGAATTATTATTGTAATTTTTTGTGTTTCCTTGACAGTGGGAAAAGAACAGATTGTGCTGTTATAGCATATATATATACATACATACGTATATGTGTTTGTTCATGTACCAATGCAGCTCTTAAAAGGTGGACTTTTCAACTTCATGAAAGAAACACTTGTCAATCCAGTGCCCAAATAGCATGTACAGGAAGGAAGCTTTCTTCTTGCTTCTCTAAGAAGCCATACAGGACAATCACACTATTCTAATCCATTTAGATTAAAAACTGTATGTACAGGAATAGATATGTAAAAATTGCGGCACTTCAAATGTAGACAATTCCTTGGAATACTGGTAATATTCAGCACTGGAGTTTCTGGCTGATGTAGTTTTACTTGACATCTCTAAACTCCAATGATCTTTAATTCATGTGATTTTGACTGAAGATCAGAAATAAAATCTCCTTAAGAATTTATTTAAGAAAAACTAATTTGGCACTTGTTCTCTTTGTGCATAATTTTTCAGATCATGCAGGTAAGGTTTTCCTTTTACTCACCTGGAACATTGTTTTCATTTCTGTCTGTCTTCAGTTACAATTCTATCCATTATTTCTATTGTGATATTTCACCCGGTTACTTCTAAGTTAATCGTAAATTCTTAACTGGGATAGGCTGCTCGAAAATACCACCTTTTCCCACCTGTCTTCTCATAGGAAGCAAAATGCCATGCTCAGGGAACCTGTCAGCAGCAGAATAAAGTTCTGTGGTGCAGGCTTAGTCTGGTGGTTCTTACTGAACTTTCTACTGTTAATTTGAGATCAAGTTCCCAAGCTGTCCTTACACTTTGCTACTATTTCAGCACAACATACTTCACACTTTCCAATTGATTTACTCAGTGGGGATACAAACAAGGCATAGTACAGTGGCCCTTGCCTTTTGGATTTGTCGTGGTTTGCAGTTCAAGATGTCTCTGCCCTTCAATGCCTGAAGTTCTAGAAAGAGAATTTTCCATGTATAAATTATACAAAATGTTTCTTTCATGATAAATATAATTTAAAATGCCTTGCATAAACAATAGAGGCTTTTTACGTATATTTGGGACCAAATTTTCTCATAGCCTATATCTACGGTGAGCCTATTTAATGTGAATGCAAGATGGGCACTATGGGTTTTCTGGCGATACGCATTCCTATTTCATTCACTTGCCACCTATCCATCACCAAAAAAAAAAAAAAAAAAAAATCCCAACTCAATAAAGAAATTCAGCCTGGATCAAAATTATTTTTCCTGAGCCTGTGTCAAGATTGTGAGCTTACATATTTGTCTGTGTATTCCATTCTTAGACACCATACTGGGATGTTAAAGAATTTTATGTTTTCAGGGAAGGATTAAGAAGATGGTCAGGGAAATTCACAAGCTGCTTTGGTACTGTCAAAAGGAAAAATGGCAATATTATATGTTGAAAGGCTTTCCTGATTTATGTGACAGATAAAGGTCCTTAAAGGTCAAACAATGCTTTGCTGAGTCCCTTCTTGAGTTTGCAATGAAAAATCTCCCAATGTGCAAGCTTTAAGAAACACAGCACAGTTAAATCAACGAAATGCTTTCCTTTATACTGTACAGCCAATTACTTTCATTCTGCTGCAACATACTTGCAAATGATATACCATCCTTCTCACAGTTATCTAACATTTACTGCCGCATTCTCCATCTGATCAGAAACAGAGACCTCGTGGATCTTCTACTCCTTTTCAACATTAATTTTGTGGTTAATAATGCACCTCTCTTTTTTACTCATCCTCATAAAATAACAAAGAAAGAATGACCCAACGTCTCAATTTTTAACACATACATGGACAAATTTTAATTGATTTCCAAGAAACGAGACTATTTTGCAGTAAACGCTCATGAAATCTTACCCGGTCAAGGGGTAGCTCTGGGCTTCTGTTATCTGTCACCAGAAAAACCAGAAAGCTGCTTTTCCTTTCAATATGGAAGCGGAAAGCTTTCCCCATAGCAATGTTATTTTTTGTGAAATATTTACACATAGGTCTCACCATGTGTCTGATGTTTTTGCAGCACATAAGCTATACGTTTTATCTGATCCAAACTTATAGTGAGTTTATGAACACCTTGAAGACTCTAAATTGAGATTTTATCATATCATTGGATGGCCTATTCCAGTGACTACCAATAATTGCTGGCGCTTAAATAAATGGTTTATTGGTTGTGTCTTTTTTCCAATTTTAATATCTCTTAAGTGTCACTTGATGCCAGCTGTTCCCATTTGTATCTCTGACTTCTATGGGAAAGTTTCATTGATTGTCAAGTTGGGATTTTTTTCAGTTTTGTTGTGTTCACTCTCCATATCCAGGTCAGAAAATGTCCCTATATTACATGTCTCTGGCAACTGGACTCTTCTGTCAGTGAAATTTGTTTAGTGTTATTTTTTATGCTTTTTTCTCCTCTGATTTTTTGTATTATTTTACATAACATATAAAGGCTAGCCAATGCTTTGTGAACTTTTCAAGGAATCTTCTACCGCTCACACTCTTAACAGCACATTTGCAGTCATAAAAATTGGTCAAATTTCCCCTTAACTAATTCAAGGAAACAAACTTTATTTTTTCCTGTGACCAAGCTCTCTCTTCCTAAAGCTTATTCTAGAATAGACTGGCACTTAAACATGCCATTTTTAGATAGGATTTTCTCCTAAGCTTAAATGCAGGAAAGGCAGGAGGGGCTGCACATCAGGTGCAAGACCGTCATTTAATTCCTTGTTTATGACACCTTAAGTGGGTGAACTCCGTATTCGTAAAAAAGATGCTAGTTTTGTTGTTGTTTTCTGAGTCACGATTGTGCCTTGCAGCAGATGCCTGCAGAGGCTGCACAGGAACAGGTTCTGGAGTCTTATTTTATGATGATTAGCACACAGTGGCAAGAATTTTTATCTAGTTTAATGCTTTACCCTGTTCCTGAATGATCATTAGCATCTCTCTTCACACAAACAGTTCCTCTGCAGGAAGATCAGCTTTATTCCACCTTCTACTTGTGACTCATACTGGCAATTCTGAACCTAATTCACAGAGAAAACGATCAGAGGGATTATAAATTGACAAATACACTTGGAAGTGGAAGGAACACGTATCATCCTAAAAGAAGAGCCTTGGTTCTTCAAAACAATATTCACCTTTATCTGCTAAAAAGCTCCAGTTTCCTAACAATGCCATAAATATATCAGACCATGTTGATATAATTACAGAAATTCTTCTTACCTTGATGGGTTACATATATACATACAGAGATGGAAATTGAAGCCTGGCTCTCTAACAATAGGGGAAATTCTCCATTTCCATAGGGCCTTATGAATGCTAAGACTTTCCAACTAGCCGTTAGTGGACATTTAATTACCCAGCAATCTGGTATCTTTTAAGAAAAGCTGCTACCATTCTATTTTAGATTAGACATTGACAATGGCAGAATAGCCAATAAATATTCTACTTTCAAATGTTTTCACTGATCTGTAAAACTAGCCAAATATGCTTTGAAAGATCAACAGGAATTATAGTGAACATGTCATACGTATTTATAAAATCTTTCAGAGATTTGAGGTATTTTAAGGTGTAAATTGGTTCTACATTCCAATTCCAATTTAAACAAAAATGATAATTTATTACACTATCTAGTAAATATTCCTCTCACTTTTAATTTTCCATAAAAAACATAATCACTGTAAAAATTGTTAAACTTGTCATACGTCATCATAGTGAATGATTTATTTGATATTTTTACTAAAGCATACATTTTAAATTAAGCTCTGCTTAGTTAGTAGCATATAGATTTGCAGCATTTTTTTAATTTTTTTTCACAATATACCTGAACATTTCTTTCCTGGTGGCCAGTATTACTGTTCAGTTGCTCCACCTATGAAGACCAGAACTTACAAACAAATATACACACATTAAAAATTATCAAGGAAAGTAAAAAATTCATTAATCACTTGGTCTTACAGTTGCCTGCATCTGATACCTTATACCGTGCATGCAACAGTAAAATCAAGCTATGATTTTGTGACTGCCACTCTCGGTTCTCATCCTTAGCATAACAATGAATCCCATTGTTAGTTCCCAAAGATGCTTTTTTTTCATACAAATGCACTTGCTTTACATGTAATGGATCAAGAATCTCTTTCTAAAAGAATAGAATTAGCAAACAAGGACAGATCCTGCAGTCATCCAAAACCACTAACTCCCAGATCTAACTCAACTGTTAAACTCTATTAAAATACAGCTTTACTATTCTTTGGTTCATTCACTTACTATTTACAAGTTTGATATTCTTTATCACTCTCAACTCATTCCTTTTGCCACGCCTCCTTTTATTTTGCTTTGAAAGAGAAATTTGCTTGCCTTAAACTTTCAGCCTCACCCCACTTGCACATACTACTCAGTTTCCTTTCTTTCCATGACTATTGTATTACATGGATGGATTGTTCTCCTTACTCCTTCTTATTTGGCTAGTTCCAAGTTAATTCCATCACAGAAACTCTTCTTTCTACACAATGATAATAATCATAACCTCCAGCCACACAGCTCCTTAGTCTCTTTCACTGTCTTTATTCTTTTCCACTGTTTTGAGAGAGTATCTCACCTTTTCCTCCCTGGCCCCATCACCCTGCTTCCCTAGCAATAAGAATTGGTAGGATGTCTCACCTGTAAATGTACAACTGTCTAATTGTCTTTAGAAGCTAAGTTCCTTGTCTAGGGCACTAAGGATACATAGTTTCCCCAAGTCCTTTTGGCCCATTATTCATTGCTCCTATAAAGGCTTTTCCATGGGTTTTCCCTCTCGTTGAATTAGGATTTCAGCAGTGCTGGTTTTAGTAGTTTTTCAAATGCTGCAAACTATGTGTTATGATACTCACCTTTCATTGCTGTTCTGTTTGCACCATTCTTTCCCCTAAATGTGCATTGAGGGTTAAGGTCTTGTAATTTCAGTTTATCACGGCTTTAAAGACTCAAAATTATGTATGTGTGTACATGTTACTGTTCTGGAGACCCTTCAACAGAGCATAGTATGGAGTACTTCTGGTTTGATATGAGATATGCTGAGATATAAAATACACCACCAGGCAGAAGTACTTCAGTTACATTGTTTCTTTCTTCCACTGTGTTTTTGCTTCGAAATAAAAATTAGTAAGAGTACTGTCATACTACGCTGATGGAAGAAAATACTCATCTTGTAGTCCAGACATGGTCCTCAGACTGGGTTATTCACTGGGAGGTGAAATTCTGAACTGATTGATTGCTACTGCTCAATGTACCCCCTTGTACCATGTTATTTAAATGCAATTATAGTATTTGATATCATAAACAGTTTTAAACATAAATAATATAATGTGATGGTCTCAAAGAGCAAGGATTAGGGAAGTGCTGAAAAACTTGTTACAAACTTGCTAAAAAAATTCAGTACACTGCAAAAATATCCCATGCATTCAGATAAACATTTTGTGAAAAGGCAAACTGATTATCCACAGGAATATGAAAGACTGATAGCACAAACAGTTGAACACCACGGGTCTGGATTGTCAGGTCAGAAAAGCAGAGTATACATTAGTGATTAATGCATAGGAACACACATCAAAGTATTTTTTGATGAGCATTTCATATTCTTGAGAATAGAGGAAGCCTCTCTTTTTTCTTAATTTGCATTCCATTTTTGGTTAGCCCAAGTCTTGTGGGCAAACATAAAAACAGCACGGGAATGAAAAAAAAAAAAAAAGACAAGAATGACAAAACAATGTAATTTTCAATACAACATACTTAATGGAATGAATGATGTTAAAAAGTTGTGCTAATGATACATGAAATATCCTCTGTTTAATATAAAATAAAATGAAGATCTAGAAAAGCACAGTTCACTTATTAGTAACTGTAAAGCTCTGTAATCACAACAGTGTCAATTAGTGGGGAATAAGTGAGATCCTCTGAGGTAAGCATGTCCATTTAAATGGCTTCTTTCAAAATCAGCCTTAAGAGACCTCAGGAAAACATAGAGATGGGTGGGTAACACAAACTTGTAGCTAGGAGTTGGTACTTAGTATTTTGATCTATTTACACCTGGGTAGCTGTTGGCAGCCTATTTTATCTTGCAGACTTTGAGTCTATCTTTGTAAGAGTGGGTTCTAATGAGTCAAACCATTAGCAACAAATCTCAGGCAGCAAGAACAAGACAGCAGCAGCATTTCTACTCATTGTTCAAACCCTTTTGGGTGTTATACTCCAAAGACAGACAAGGTCAAACCTGAACATAAAGACCTTTCTGAAATATTATTTGTACACAGTACATTCCTCATTAGTTATTTCAAATGCCAACCATATCCATGTATTAATACAAAGTCTCATGTTTGTTGTTCAACCATTTTCTCCTTTTTGCATGCTTCAAAGCTCAAAAAGCATCAGCAGTGAGAAAAAGGTCAGATTCATATATAAATTTAGTCACCACAGAAAATCAAAATGTCTTTTCTTGACAGACTAACAAAAATTTATTAATTAATACATCAGAAACCTTTACTGATATTTCATTAACTATTCAGTCCCTCCAGTGACTCAGAAGAACAGAACAAGGTCTTCCTTTCTCCTGCTGCTTTTCATTTGCTCTCACAGAGAACATTTTTGCAGCGTAAATCTTAGACTTTCCTTGAGCTGTTGTTGCCTTGTTTACATTCTTTGCAAGCCTGCCCTGAATTCTCCAAAGTTTAAAGAACCATTTTGATAGAGGAGTATTAATTTATTCAATTTCCATTAATATCCTGAAACCTGCCACAGGAAGGGATGAGGAGAAGATTACAGCAGCAACTTCTAAACCACATGATTCCACCCACAGATACTCTGAAGCAAAAAGCTTCTCCTGGGTAACATGACCTGTCAAACACAAAGATGTGAACTGCAAGCAACTTTTCCCCTATTACCAGAAGAGTAATACTCAATTGCTAGTTTCTCTATTTAAATTCTTCACCTGTCTTCCCCAGTAATTCTCTGCTATCCCTTTCAAAATCACATCTATAAAGCTAAATGAAAAGAAAAAAAGAAAAAAAAAAAGCAGCTTTTCAATCTAGACCTTGCCCTGTGTTTTCTTTTATTAATTATTGGGTTTCACAGCCCATCATGTTTCAGGGTGTCTGGGCCAGTATATTTCAGAACACTTGCTTTTTTTTTTTTTTGCTTTTTTATTTATTATTAGGAAGGGAAAGTCATATAGTTATGTATAATTTTGTATCTTAGGAAAGGGAAGTTACCAGACTTCTAATTCTACCAGGGAAATTGTACGATCCAGTAGCAGATGTAGATACCAGAGTTCCTCTGAACCCATGAGATTAGCGCTTTTACCTGACTTGATTTTTCCCCATACACTCACTTGCTTCTCCCCAGTGTTACAGTCATCGGGTCTTCACGCCCCTTCCACACAAGGAGTTTGCAGCTGGTCCAGGAAGGTTGGTTAGAAAGTCGTGTTGGTTTGTGCTGTGCCACTGCTGGCAGTTACCAGTCTCTGACATTACCAGCCAAGGTCCCTGGACATCCCCCAACATCTCCAGGATCCTCCCACACTCCCAGGATCTTTCCTCCAGTTGAGATCTTCATGTTCTTCTTTCCCAACCTCCAAGATCCTGAATGTTCTAACTAGTCTACATGCAGGACCACAAGAAGTGATCAGCTTCCTGACAGTTTTGTGTCACATCTCTTTATTACCTGGAGGTTTTAGGACTTGGCACTTCTCTTTAGTCCACGTATTATCCAAACCTACACTTAGCTTTCACTGACTGCAGCTAGCAAGTAGCTAGCCCTCCGTGGGCTGCAGGGGTGCAGCTGCCCCACCGTGGTCTTCACCCCAGGCTACAGGGGAATCTCTGCTCTGGTGCCTGGAGCACTTCTTCCCCCTCCTTCTTTACTGACATGTCTGCAGAGTTGCTTCTCTCACATATTCTTATCCTCTCTTCTGGCTGCTGTTTCCCTGCAGGTTTTTCCCCCCTCCTTAAACGTGTTATCACAGAGATGCTACCACTGTCACTGATGGGCTCAGCCTTGGCTAGCAGTGGGTCCATCTTGGAGCTGGTTGCCATTGGCCCTATTGGACATGGGGGATGCTTCTAGCAGCTTCTCACAGAAACCACCCCTGTAGCCCCCCTGCTACCAAAACTTTGCCATGCAAACCCAATACAACTGCATGCAGTCCAGCCTGCTCAAATCTTGGTCTAGCCAGGTCTTGAAAACTTCCCCAAAAAATACCTGAATTAAAACCAGATGTACAAGGCAAGAATTGTACCTACATGCAGTTTCAGGAATATATTCTATTTTTAAATGTGTTCATTTTCATGTCTGGAAAAATTCAGTGGAGAAGGAGAGTATGTTATAAAGTAATGTGTCACAGTAAAATACATCTAAATCATCATGCCATTTTATCTTCTCTTGCTCCATTAAAGTTATACCTAAATTTTCCTGGTAGTCTCCAGTCTCCTTCCACCCAGAGTTCCTTTCTCTGCCATCTAGCATTTTCCTTCCCCCTATTTTAGAAAACTCAGAAGTAATATTCATTAATGGATGCCCTGGATACTGCAAGCACATTACCCACGTATCTGTGAGTGTATGGCCCTTGTGGTGCATCAGCACTAGTTAACACTGCTACTCTCCATCTGGAGACTCCTAACAAAGTGGTTCTTTTAGAAACAGTAACGTAACCCTTCCTGCAGCCTGGTTTCCACCCCACATTTGGGAAAGAGATATAATTTTCTTTTCACACTCAAAAGGAAGAAAGCAGCTTTGAACACTGTCTCTCTCACTCCAGCTGTGACGTGAGGATAGAACCCTTTACAGCTACCAGGAACTCAAACATAAAGGCAGCAAATGTGAAGGAAAAGGCATTTCTTAAAAACAGAAATCACATTCCCAGTTAAAACAGAAAGCAAGTCTCCTGTCCCCCAGTGATGCAAGATGATCTCCCCTGTGTAAAAGGATTTTGGGCAAAGATTCAAAAAACCCAACAAAGATATAACCTACAACAATACAGAATACCCAATTTCTACAATTATTATAACTTAATTTCTAGGCTTGATTATCCACCACTGGATTACTCCTGTGATGCCCTGAAGCACAAGAGTTGAAATTGTCCCTGGATTGAAATTTGGGATAATGCTTTTATTTGTGTTTTCCTTGACAAATTTTCTTCTTCATAAATCTATCTAGTCTTGTCACTACCTACATGAAGTATGGCAATATTATTTCCATACTGATGTAAGTCAGGAATTATTTTCTGCTGTCCTTAGGCTGATTTCTTTCCACTATGACTCAATACTCTTTCTCTTTTCCTATAGAGCTGTTTTAATGTTCAGAATTTGTACTTTGCCATTATTCTCCTCCAGTTTTATTGACTGTCATGTAACAGTGCTGTTCTTCTCAACTTGGTCGCTCCCACTTGATTTTTATTTTCAAGAATTTTCTTTGTTCCTGTTTTATGCACTATGTTGGATTACCTTTGTGTTTGTTTACCTGCACTGGCTTTGGGAAAAAAAAAAAAAAGAATTGCTGTGAAAAATCTCTACCCCACTTCCTATTTTTATTTTTATCTCAGCCTGGTTTATATTATTCATTTTTGTCCCTCAGACAGTGTTTGGATTATATTTCAGTGAACTAGTGGAAACACTTTTCAAAGGAAGTGTCTCCCTTCAAAAATGAATCAGCACATACAAATTCATATGTTTTTACTCCTTAGGAACAGATGTTAAGGGAATGTAGGTTAAGCTTTAGATCCAAAATAGTCTCTGCAGGACTATAATTTGCTATGATAAACAGAAAGATGGAAATGCAAACCAGCAGGAGCATCCCAGATTTAACATCCCTTCTGTTCTGGCTGAGATGCATTTGACTCTGTCACTTGTGGATACACTTTCCTTCCACAGTAATCAAAACCAACACAGAAATCTCTCTTAATCACTAAAAGATTGCTAGTCTTGTCTAAATCCATAAACATGCAGTTCAACAGAGACTGAAATTTCTAAATATTTCAGATTGCCCAATACGGTAGTTTTTCTTCTGTGAAATATAAGAATACATGTTTATAAGAATATCTGAGAAGTCCGTAAACGTCACACAAAGGCAGAAATAGACAAAAGTTACATAAATATTCCATGAAGACTAACACTACCTTTAATTAGATACCAAGAGAAGGCTGACAATTTTTTCATTGCCTTTGAAAACAAAACAAAAAAAAAAATTGTTCTTACCTCCAGTCACTGCTCAGTTCTGCTTGGTACCTCCCGCAGACTTCTGGAGCATGCTGGATTGGGGTCAGCAGCCAGCCTTGAAAAATTCTCTCATTCACTTGCACCTGTTTTTAGGCCAATAAACTATGATTAGTTTTTCATTATCATAATTAATGAAGTATGGATTAATTAGTTGATTTAGGCACCTGAGTGGCAATTTTTCACTTGACTGTGGCAGGATATACACAACACACCTCACCTGCAGAGACTTACTGTATTTAGTACTCATCTTTGTTTCTGTAACTTTTTTGACATAACCTTCCAAGCAGACAAGTCTTAGGGGAAAAAGAGTCATAAGAGTCATGCAAAAGTAACCTGAAAAGAAATATAGATAAAAAGAGAGCCCGACCTGTGAATTCTACACAGTTTTCCAGTATGATTTTGCAACACCTAGATACCACAAGGCATAGACTGGTATCATCCCTGAGCCAATCCTATGGTCCAGGTAGAGGAAACATGTCCAGTAAAACATACCACGGAATCACAGGCTGATTGATGTTGGAAGACAGCTCTGGAGACTATCTAGTCCACAGCCCCTGCTCAAGCAGAATCACTCACAGGAGGCTGTTTCCCGGAGCCATGTCCTCTCAGGTTTTGAATTCTCTGAGGATGGAAACTGCAGCCTCTCTCAGCAACCTGTTCCAGTGTTCAACTTCTCTCACAGTAAAAAAAGTTTTTTCTTATGTTCACAAAGAATTTCATGTGTTTCAGGTTCTGCCTATTGCCTCTTGTCCTGTCACTGGGCACTGAGGGGGGCCTGGGTCCTTGTTCCTTACACCCCCCATCAGATACTTATAAACATTGACAAGATCTGAACTGAGACTTCTCCAGGCCAAACAATCCCAGGTGTCTTCAGCCCTATGCTGAGATACTCTATGACCAATACTATTGAAAATTAATAAAACTGAAATAAATTATCATCTTCATATTTAGCCTATGTTTAAATACTTGTTAAATCAGGAGGGAGGACTCACTAAATCCAAACTGCTTTTGTAGAGCAGGGTATTCCCAAAGAGGAAGCAAACAATTTTTAAAAAAGACACTATCCCAAAGAAAATATAAAACGCAATGATAAATATCCAAATTTATTTCAGAGAAGTTCTATTTCTTGGATTATTTTGTGATTGTTTCCCCCAGATTTAAAATAAGTATGTTTTCATTTGAAATGTCCCCTAGACAGGAATAAGATTTTGCAAAGCACCAATATGCAATCTCATTCCAAACCTTATGTCAAGGGAGCAGCACAGGAACTTCTACACAAGCAGCTGTGAAGCATCGAACAGGACTCTGCTGTAACTGCCACCCCAGGAAGATTTTTAGGCCGACAACATGCCTTACATAGGCAAATAGTGGCAGCCAAGAGCTGTGGATCTGCAGAGAGCTGGTGATAAGGACCTGACACTGTCAGGAAACATATTCTGAGGTTTTTGTTTGGCATAGCTCTGTGCTGGACCTTCTCATTGGAAAGCATTTGTGCACTCCCACAGCAGCTCTTGCTGCTTAACTTCATTTGAAAGGAATCCACTGTGCCTGATGCGAGACTGCACTGAAATGTGGGATGTGAAACAAAGCACAGTAAGTGCAGATGATCAGATGTTTCACGGGTGCATTCCTCACCCAAACTGAAAAGTTAATGCAGATTAAGCCAGTGTTTATGAGTATCTTTTCTAATATGCAAAGTGACAGTGTGTGGTACAGAATGTCTGACCCTTTGCTTGTAGCATTATCCCCGTTCAAAAGAAGAGACATCAAAGCAAAAGAGCCTCAATGTATGCTTTGTATGTCTCCAGAATTAGGTGTAAAAAGGGTCTTCTGTAGTGCTAACAAAAGAGTCATTTTATAAATAAAAGAACATGGTAGCTCACTTAAATATCACCCATAACCGAATACAGATATTTTCACTGACCATTACTTTTTTTCAGAAACAATGCAAAAATAATGCTTTTTTGAAAATACAATTCTATCTTGATATAAATTTTTGTAGTACCTCATTCAGTCCCAGGCATATGCTATGTAGTAATTCCTTTGTAAATTTATGGCAATTATTCCTTAGCAACTTCTTTAACATTTAGAGCTTTTCCTTGACACATACAAAATAAATGCCATCTACTTTCTGCAAAGCACAAACAACCACCAAATTACTTTGCAAAAAGACTGCAATTATCATTTAATCATGCTTAATTATATGGGCAATGTACCTCGAGCAAGTGTTACAGAAACTGAGAAACAGATACTTCATTACAGTTACAAAAATGGTATTAAATCTAACAGAATATTGCCTGTTGTGTAGTGTTGCACTACTAGCATGCCCAGAAGCATCTGACTTTACTATTCAGAAAGCAACTCACCCTGTGGGTGGGGGATTTTAGCTGCTTTCCAGCCCCCACCCCTGACTCTCTCAGCTGGGACAAGGTCTGTGATTTACAAGAAATTTACAAGAAAACAAAAAAAATGCGAGCTATGACATAAAAGCACAAGTTGAAATCTAGTATCTTTGGTTTCAAGAGCTTCAGTGCTGCATATCTAACATTTAGGCTTTCTTCGTTCAATGTTTTTTCAAATTACCTAGAAAATTAATAGAAAAAAAAAAAAAACCTCACAAAAACATACCCATGTCATCAGCACCAATTACACTGTTTAATACATAGAAAAGCTGAGGGTGGAAGACTTGTTGTCTCTTCTAAGGGTTTTATAAACCAGGGGTTCTGTGCTGCTGCTGTGGAATGCCATTGCCACAGCACTCATCTCTTCTTCCCTAAAGTAAGGGATTTGGCAATCTGAGAATCAAGACTTGCATTTCAAAGCAGCAGGGATATACACAGAATTGATTTTTCTAAGGTAAGTGCTCTGGGCAGGCCTGGGTATGTTAAACAGGACTGCAGATTCATTTTCAGAAGCTTGGTGAAAACACAGTCTGCAGTGATTTACGGGGTCTTACCCATCACAAAATCACTTATTTGACTTTGTAGAACAAAGCACATTTTTCATTTTACTTACATTTTCTTCTCATCTATAACATGCTAGCTAAGACCTAGAGCTAAATCATTATCAATATTTGTGAAAAAAAATTGCTATATAAAAAGCAATTCCTACAGTTTGTATCTAAGATATTAACCGGATGCTTTGATAATATAAATGAGGAGGATCTCATAGGTAACATATAGTTGATGCTCTTCTAATTTAATGTTGGCAAACAGCAATGACATATGTAAAGATCTTTGGACAATTAACACTACCCATTGCAGAACAAGTAATCTTAACCAGCAAATGTGAAGGGAAAAACATTATATACTTCTGTTCTTAAAAAAATCATCATATTTTTCTGGAAGAGAAGTTATTCAGCTATTATTTGTCCAGCTGTACACTAATATGAGCTACTTCAATTTTGCTTGTGATGAAGCCAAAGGCAAAGATGCCCCATGGCCAAGATTTCCTGTAACTTTTTTTGCACAGTCCTCTGGGGTAGATTTTACCTATCCATTCAAAGGCAGCCTGCGTTATAAAAGGGGTAAAGGATTCCCCACCAGGGGGATGCACAGTTCCAGTTCCTGTGTTTACCAGCTACAACACTGAGCGAGGAAGTTAAATAAAACTGCAGGTGTCAGGTTAAAAATTGCTTTTCAGATCCAAGAATAGGAAAGTTGATGGTTCCACTGAAGTAAATCAAAGTTTTTCACTGACCTCAGCAGAAGTTTTGTTGTTTAAATCTTGTTCAGCCCAGGACACCAGCCCTTCTGGCCTCAAATTCACCAAAATAACTGGCAAGATATTACAAAAGTAGTCATATGAGATGATCAAACACATTTTTAATTAAGTGCTGTTTAGTGTCCTATGGTTCAGGAAAGATATTTTCCTGCTAATGATTTCTTTAAATTCTGTTTGATAGTATGCTTCATCTGCTTTTGTTTTTCTTTTTTGATCTTGGGCCATTATTTACCTTACAAACATTTCATGCCTGCTTAGCATTCTCCAGAGCTGTGAATCATGCTGCTTTACCCTCCTCAGAGGCAGTCATTCCTACTTTTTTATTGATGTTCTACCTTCTCAAGGTACCTGATCTTTGTCCCTTTATTGATGCCTCATTGCATGCCTTTTTCTCCATAGTCAAGCAGGTTTTTTGAAGACGGCACAACACAGTCAAAGCAAGACATCTAAGAAATACTGAGAAAGACACAGGGCAGAGGTTATGGAGTGCAGCTAAAAGCACTGGCCCTGGGGATACTGAGAATGGCCTGGCAGACTGATTAGAGTGTAGAGAGGAAACATGGAAAAGCAAAGGACCACGTGTAAGATAAAGCAACAATGTATGCGAAAAGAAAATCCATGGTAAAGTGAAAGCTGAAGCAGAATCAAACATACAGATCTATTTAAAAGAGATATAACTAAATGCCTACCATCTTATATGCCAAAAAGTACTGTTAAACATTGAAAATGGGCCAAATTTTGTTCACTTAAGGCTTCTGAGTTACTTTATTTATAGCAACAAATTACAATCCATGTACTCAAGCAAAGAGATACCAGTCCTCTGACAGGAGGAGCCCTTGCTATTGATCACATTTATTGTTCCATACAGTGGGGCATCACCATGACCTAGCCTGTTGCTACTTTTCTTCTGCATGATCCTCTTAGTTCAGGTCTGACCTTTAATTGCTGGATAGACTCTTGTGGAAGTGTGGTAACCAGGCAAAGGTGAGGGCCTGGGCACAATTCAGCCTGTTAAACCCTTTTTCAGTGCAAAGCCCTATGAAGGTCTAAAGGATAAAATGCTTGTCTGGATGGAGGGTTAATTTAAATATAGTTTTGAAATTATCAGTTGGATACTTAACTCCCAACAGAGACAAATCTTGAGAAGTTTATCAGCAGGGGTGTGCTGACTTGATTCAAACTCAGTGAGTCAAGAGATTTTCCTGTTAGCTTCAACGGGTTGTGGAACTATACCCAAAGGACCTGTCAGCGAGATTGCGTTACCCGCCAGATCTATTGAGTTCCTTCTCTCTCAGGATGCAAGACTTCCTGTACAGGAGCATGTTACCATACAGGTCTGAGTGGCAGAGAAGAGATTACAGTAGCAGATAGCAACTGGAAAATGGCCCTTCTAGAGCACAGGGATGTGGCATGCTAGTGATGTGAAAGCAGCTGCTGCAGCTGATTAGTGGCTAATGGATGCAGTTGACCAGCTGCAGCTGGCACATGAAGAGTCAGAGCTGGAGAAAGCCCACAGCACAGTGCTGCAAGACTTTGCTGCAAGGAATGTGAGAGTGAACCTAATAGCATAAATATATCCCTTGGATGGAGAAAGTTCTGTGAGGTGACCTTTGAGCGAGATAGCCCTATCACTAGACTTCATGTTTCATAGCTTGAAAGTGGGTAGTTCTACGTTGTCTCTTATAAAGACAAACTGCACACTAATATATAATTATGGGAGCAGAATCAGACCAAATTTGGTCTAGATAACAAGTGATACTTATGAGAAACTGTTTTCTCTCTGAGGGGGTGACTTTTTTGTTTCCTTTTTTTTATTTAATACACTGTCAAATATCCAGATATTGTGGATATTGAGAATAATAATTAATACTATCTGCTGTCTGCTTGTGCTGTGTAAATAGCTATCAACACAGAAATAAATTAGTGGAAACACATTTTCTCATTATTTTAAAAAAGAGTCTGAAAAGATTTGACTATATTCTCAGGCTGTTTTTAGTAATGTTGATCATCACAAAAATGGCTTTTTTCGTGTAATGTTAGGTTGTCTAGAAGACGTAGTATGAAGCATATGAAAAGTTAATTATATTATTTACATGTTTAATAAATAACATAGAATAAAAAAAGGCTTCAGGACTTTAAGCACTCTGGCTACTCAAAAACTTATAACATGTTCTGATTATGTAAGTACTAATGTAAAGGACCTCAAAATGGCAGGTTAGTTTGTAGATCTCGTTAGCATTTCACCTCCTGTTTTATAACAGCTGCTTGACATTGTGGCTGATATTTCTTTTTACAAAAATCATAGAATCACTAGAAGATTTGTGTTGGAAAAGACCTTAAAGATCACTGAGTTCCAACATCCCTGCCATGAGCAGAGATGCATCTTTGAGCACCCCTAGACCAGGTTGCTCAAAGCCTCATCCAGCCTGGCCTTGAACACCTCCAGGGATGGGGCATCCACAGCTTCTCTGGGCAACCTGTCCCAGTGCCTCACCACCCTCACAGGAAAAAATTTCATCCTAATATCCAATCTAATCTTTCAGTTTAAAACAGTTACCCCTTATACAACCCTCTTGACTTCAGCTGTGGGACAGTGTGCCTGCCAGGACTGACTAAATCCATCAGCCTCAGAAGTCTGTATTCTCAGCTGGCCTGACAGAAACCAACCTGCAAGTTTTTGAATCTCCACTTGATTTCAGTTGTAGAAGTTCACTGAACTAAAAACACTTACAGGAGAGAGAAAAAAAAAAAATCAATTTAAGAATTTTCCTGTGGAAATTTAGCTGACATAGTTTGCTTAATACCCACAGAAATACACTAATAATCAGGTACAGGTCTGCACTTCTCTGAAACAATTTACACAGGTGACACCTCCAGATCAACTACATTTTCACATACAAGGTCACTGCCTCCAGACGTCAGAAGAGAAACAGGGACCCCAGCCAGTGAGTCAGAACTTTTAAATTGTATAGCCATCATCTAATTTAAGTCTTTTCACTTTCTTTTCCTACCCTTTTTCTGCTGTGGTTTTGAAAGACATCTTCAGGGAAGGCACCAATAAAAGACAGGATGACAACTCTGTTTCAAATGGACATTCCAGATTTTCAAAGATATATTGAGCTCTCCAATAATGCTAATAATAACAAGTAGCATTATCTTGGTTGAATAAACAAATTATGTTCTTCTGACCCTTGATTTGTCAGAAGTCAAAACACGTTATAGCACTATATATATATTATTCAATTAAAATTAATGGTTTTAAAAATGGAAGCATCGATAAAATTGAGGGAAAAATACAATGGGATAAACTTCATGACAGCACCATGGTAACACTTCCTCCTCTACTACAGCTGAGTGCTAGGATTACATTGCAAGGGAAATAGCTTTCACATCCAGACCATTCAATCAAATATTAAGTTATATCACCATTATAGGCAACTGTGGAATATAAATAATAGGAAATGTTTGTTATGCCTCTTCTGGTACCTTTAGTTATTAAGCTATTGTTTCAGCAGTAACAATAAGCAGTATGTATATTTTGGTTCTCAAGTAACTTGTTGGAAATTAGGTTTCACAGTAGTACTTATATATAAGTCTGATCAAATGCTGCCTTATCTTCTACGCTTCTTGATGGTATTTATGTATTAAGCTTCTTTTCATTAAGTTTCTTGCTGAAATATGATGTATTAAGTCTCCCCACAGTAAATTATATAGGTTTCTTGGTAATATCACCACATTACCCTGCTCTGAATGATCTTATGTGCCTCATCAGCATAACATGAATTGCAATAGGGAGTTAATCTCCAGTATTACACTTCTTTATGCTCATCTTTTTCTCCCCATAACTTTTCATTACCGTGGGCTAGGAGTTTAGGCTGATCACCAAACAGCATGGGGAAAAAAAAATTCCTATTCCAAGTTGAATGAATGTAACAGCCTACAGGAATAATATCTGAATGCTCTCTCAATGGTGATAACAAAGTAGCAGAATTGAATGAAATTTCAAGGCACACATATATCACTTTTACCTGCCCTGCATACCTAATGACAGGAGAAATGAATCAACACTTTGCCATAGTGCCATAAACAAAGAGTGCAAAGACCCAGATACTTCCTATGGATTTTGTGGATCTCACTAAGCCACTCAAGTCAGGAACATAGTTCTTTTGTGCCTCAATGTGAGAGAAAACAGCAATTACATGAAACAATGTAGATCCTATAAAGAAACTGTTACAACAGAGCTTTTTATCAGTGTGTTACCTTCTACTGCCACTGTGTAGGCATATTTTTTCATATCCATCTTTGATATGTTTATATGGGAACATTAATTGAGACCCATGGCACCTATGCATAGACCTTTTTAAAAGACAGGCATCTTATGCTCTTTTCCTAGAGGCAGAGCAAACTACATTGAAATAGATTTTGTGTAAAAATATTCTGTTATATATGGCTCTGCTTCAAGGGAAGCAATATTTTTTAATATTTTAAAATAAGTTTCAAATGAATGACTCAACCCAAGTGTGTTCAATGCGCTGAGCAGATGGGTTAAATTAATATAAATAAACAAATAAATGACAATTACGGATAGCTTTTATCTCTAACCTTAAGATCTGATGAGCTCTTACACCTGCACTTCATAATTAAAGAGAGGGAAATTTAGATTTTGTTTGACTTTCAAATGACAAAGACTGATTCTTCTCAAAACTGGCTCAAGTTGTTACAGATATGATTGATCTTCTCTGTTACTAACTTGCCTCACTGCAAAGTAGTTTGGATCAGATCAGACACGTGATATCAATTTAAAGTGCTTTTAAAAGGTCCCTAAATGCAAATTGTAGTTCTTAAGGTCTCTCAAGGCAAAAAAATAATTGTCCAGGTACATAGTTAGTGTTTCTTAAAAGCTCTAGAGGGTGTTCATACAAGAAACCTCCATGGCTTAGTAAGAGTTATATCCTTGCAAGTAGTTATGTCATTTTCAAGAATAGATGTTTAGATATTAATGTAAATGGAACTGGTAATATATTTTAAATGTATTTTTTAAGGAGCTTGTTTTTTATACTTGTAAAAGTTACTTTTTTTTCTTTTTTTTTTTTTTTAACCTGAAAAAAATAGAAAGAAAATACGCATCAAAAAAGCAGCTCCAGAGACTACTTTGATAAGGCACACATCTACCTGGACAAGAGGAGACAGACTTCAAGGTGTGAGTAAAAAAAAAAAAAAATACACAAAATGCCTCAAAATGTATGCTGTTATTTATTCTAATCAGTGAAACTTTTTTTTAGTATTGATTACTTTGTACAGCCTTGTTCTGAAAATGAATTATACTAATACATACATATAAATGTATGGTATTTTATTAGTGACTTGAGTGATCAGAACTTCTGAAGATTTCTGCCTGGTTGAGCCCAAAGCACACATCACAGGAGAACAGAGTTAACCTGTCAGCTGTGTGACAATACCGCGCTTTGTAAATGCACCGCACTTCAGAAATGTTTGGTATCACCACACCGAATGACATGCTAAATAAGAAGTTATGAGTATTTTGTTTCTGAACTTGTGACGGGTTAGCGTAAACAAACAAAAACACTCGGAGTTTTTGATTCAAGGTATGATTTCCTAGGAATTCATATCTTAATCTTTAAAACAGAATCTTCTGTGTAAAGAGGCTGTAACCTGTGTTTTACTGGAAAAAGCAGCTTTTGGTAGTTTCTTGTCATATTGTGATCTCTCAACTCACAGCATGTGACTCTGGGTCTCCTTAGGGTGACAATGTTTCTGATAATATGAGGCTATAAATGATTATATTTGTCTAAATGCTAACACCAGAAAGGGAGCTGAGCCAGCACAGAATCTTCTCTTACAGCCCCTCTGGGCACTAGCCTACCGCCTTCTGGTTGGCAGGCAACCTCCCTGTAAGAACTCCATGGATTTATTTATGTATTTAAAAGCTACATTTTTTGTAGCAGTGTATTCCAGAGATTTTCATATTCACCAGAATATAATTTAAACAGAGACCAGTCCTCTCTCACCCTTTCTAACAAAAACAGTCACATTATTAATTGAGCTATGCCACAAACCTGAAATGTGTCACCAGCTTCTACTGTAGGATTTATTCGTCTTTACTTGTGGATGTTTAGTTATGGATCTTTACAACTATCTATAATTACATTTCAGCAAGACCCCCATATTCCACTTCGGAATTTACAAATTTTTTGTCCTTTTAAAAAAGGATTTAAAACATTGCTTTTGAAATGCCTTCATGTCCCAGTCAAATTCAAGTTTGCATTTCTTTGCAGTCTAGCAGAGGTTCCATTCCTAGTGTCTCATCCATCTTCCAACCACATGACAAAAAAGCAGCATTGTGGATACAGCCCCACCACAGCCAGTGCAAGCTGTACCATTAGTGCCACAGTCATTCCTGTTTGGATGGAGTATCAGGTCAAATTCAGGCTTTTGGTCGAAAACACACAAAAGCAGAGCAAAATGCAACTGCTATTTAAATTTACTTAAATAGAATTGTAACTGTCTTCAACCGGGCTGAGTTTAATCCAACATCTCAAAATCCAGAGGTTAATTCTAGTGTAAATATATGTAATCAGAAACATATTTAATACGATGGTGATGTTCAGATAGGTAAGAGAAAATAGGCATTACACTTCCTGATGTTGTAACACTTGCTTATTATCTGTATTCTATAGAAAGGTAGAAGGGAGAAAAAACACTGGAAAAAGAAGATCTGGAAATTTACAGGGAAGTGGCAAAAATATTTATCAAGCCGCTGACATGCCACTTGTCAGATGACTTGGCAACCGGGCACTGTGCTAAGCAGAACATTGCCTGGTATTCATCCACTGTGGGGACTTGCAAACCATGACTGAAAAAGATCAATTGGAGTGTCTGAATGTATTTGGAAAAACTTGAGGAGTATATCAATTCAGTCCAAAACAGCAACACAAAAGCATAAACCCATGGAAATATCATAGTAGATGTAAGTGAGCAGAAGCAGAAATGTGTGGGCAATTTCACTGGTTGCTTCTCAGGAAACAAAGAAGTGCAAATAACAGAGTATGTGTGAGCGAAGCCAGATAAACTGTTTTGCAGGACAGTGGTAGACCGTTACTGATGCAAACAAAAGACATCAAAATCTGGGGCCACTTAGCATCATTCAGCAGTGCTCAGCACCTGCCCCTTTGCTTTGGTACCTTGGGATTATTATTTATGACTCAAAACATCTCGGACATTTCATTAAAAACAAAAAAGACAGCATCTCCATATACAGAAACGCTCTGCTGTGGGACCCATTTTAGTTCTGGAAAAAGCCTTTGCTGCTTCTGTTATCTTTCTTTCAACAGGAATTTTTGTTAATTAAATTCAAAAAAATGTGTTTTTTCGCCACCTGTATTTAGCATTAGACTGTGTCATGCAGTATTATAAAGTGTGCTCTCCTCTAAGGAATTAATTCACAAATACATTATTAACCTTTACTTGCCTTATTCCCAGCAAACTTTTCATTCTGTTTATTTAACTGATGTAAGTAAGTAGCAGTGGACTACAGAACTGTCTAGAGTCAGAAAAAATATTATAAAGAAAAACATTTATGTTACATATAACTCATGACAAACACTAACGTACTGATGCAAAAAAATACATGACAGTGTGACTCAAGGCAACAGTAGATCTTCAGTGGAACCACAGTGGTAGAGAGTCTACAAACAAGTCACAGAAAAGAAACTGAAACTTCATGTCAGTTAGCCATAACTTAACTCAGCTTAAACGAGCAACCGTAGTTAAGGCATAACGGTTTTTGTACAGCATCCAAGAGAGCAATGCGTGGCTAGCAATGTGTTCATCAACCCTTTACTCTTCAAGTTATATATACAGTTAGGTCCATTCCTGGTTGGATCAACTACAGTTGGCTCTTAGTGTGCATTTGAAATGAGACAAGCTCCTGCCTTGGTGTCAGCAGTGTCTTACTCTTGCTCTAATAAGCCATAACACCAAAAGAAGAGTTAACCTGATTTATAGTTATTTTTGTGACAGCAGGTTCAAAACAGATGCAAATGGTTCACTCTTCCACTTTCTGGTCTTAAAAAGTTACTCCACTGTCTGAGCAAATGCTAAGGAGAATTATAAACCCGCCATTAAAGGAAAAAAGAAAGTTATAGGCTAATAAATTTAATCCTTTTTCATTTAAATGGAAAAACTTGCAGATTGAAAAATGCTTCTGCCAATTCAGATCAACAGAACATTCACTTTACAAATTATCCTTTTGATAGCAAACATAAACGATATGTGAGAGACTATAAATTGAAAAGATCAAATGTCATTAAGCTGTGCACTCAACGAGACAGCATCAGAAAAAGCAGCATGTATTTGTGCCATCATACCAACACGTAAATCACTCAAATTATACAATGATGCAGTAGTAGTTTCCCCCTTTTGACTACTGATGATTGTAAGCATGTTTGTCTCCAAGCACTAACTGATCCACCTGATCAGTTTCCTAATTTATGGATCAAAAATCCCTAAGTTTGGTGAAATCAAAACCATTTCATTGAAGAAAAAAGAATCTTAAAGATCAAACCAGTATTTGGGGCAGGGATGTGCAGCACATTATAATACACTACCGCGGTGATTATCTTCAGCCTTCATTAAATGTGCTCAACAGCCTTCAAATCTTAATTGTCGTATTGTGATAAATGCTTATATTCTTTGTTACAGCAGCAATTATCTGAAATGTCAGCTCCTCCTGCTATGCTACTGCAAACAGTAAAGTAACTGGTCTTAAAAATTGAAATTTTCTTTAAAATTGTTATGGGCAAGAGCATTTATTCATTGCCAGAATGCTTTGACTGCATTTTATTATTATTACATTTTGAGGCTATTATACCTGAAACCTCATGTGCTTTTGCTGACATTATCTGACAGTTTTATTGCTTATTTTAATCTTATTAAAATAGATATCAGCTTACTGTATATTAAAAATTTCCTCTGTATCTATTAACTTCTCAATTTGGTCAAGCTCGGTCAGTACATCACAGTTTATTTAAAATTAAAAAATTTTTGTTGTTGTTGTCAAAACTACATCAGAGCAGTACAGTCTACTGGTAAGACTGGAGGTCAAAAGTCAGTACACTAGGCTTTCTACTAGTCTTTTTTCACTCTCTATACAACCCTGAACAAGTTGCTTAATCTCTCTGTCCATCTCTTTATTCATCTTGTATATTGGGCATGGTAATAACTTTACAGCCAGTCATCTTCAGTGCTCTTAAGAGGGCACAAGTGGAAGTCATTATTCAGATGCAAATCCTTGTTCTTTTCTCATAAAATCCCCAAAGTGTGTCATGATGATTTTAAGAATTTCCTACAGAACTGCAACTGCCAGTCCAACCTCCTCTGACAGCTTACTCACTTCACCTAGTCTACAGTCCCATATGAATCCTATTTCTTCATAAGTGTCCTGATCGTTTCAACCCCAGCATGAGAAATAGTTGATTCCAACAAAATGGCCCAACTGTATCTTTTCACAATAAGCAGGACACTTGTAGACGCCTCAAGAGGGCAAATCAGACCACTTGAGATCTGCGCCATTGCTTTACGAGAGGTTGGTGTATTTGGATGAACGATGCAACGTATACAATTAATACATGATAATTATAGTGCATGACAGAATTGCACAGACACCACAGCCTGTCCAACATCCTGTTTCACTCCTGTCCTAATTCTGTTTTGACACAAATATTAATCAAGATATTTCAAGTGGAACTTGATAAGCAAATTGAAATGGCCTCATGTATCTTATGAGCTGTGAAGTCAGTACTAACAACCGCTTCTGTGCTCATAACATTAAGTTGAAAGCCTGTTATTTACAGTCTTGTCTCAAGTGTGAAGCCTTTATAAATACAATGGACAAAACCAAAACCAGAAGTTTAATTTATTTTTAATTTAAGACCAGAAATCTCATTATTGTTACCCTAAACTTTAGTAGCACCTTGGTGCTCAGATATGGCCCACTACAGGAAAAAAAAAAAAAAAAAAAAAAAAGCACCTATGAACCTGTCTTCAGATTAGTAAATCAGGTCAGGCTCATCTCTACTGTGCAGAAAAGACAGGGACTGGATTTTTAATATAATGGGCCCAATTCAGTAAGTCATTATTTTGGTCTTACATCAGTGGAACTCACTGTAATGCCACAAATTCAAGATATTTACATCCATCTTTTTACATAAAAGCTTAGAATAGTCTCAAAGTGCACACGTGAGGAACATGTAAAATTACCAGATCCTGCAAAAATTCATGCAAACTCTCTCAGCATGCATTACTAATGAGAAACAGGACAAAAGGCACACATCTCCTCAAACTGGCATAAAACAAGCAGTAACTCTAAACAGCACCTCCAATTTAAACCAAAGAATTTTAAAAAGCTGATGTCACTGACTTATACCATAGATTAGCATGTCCAGTGACACAGGAACATAATAAAGGTAAACTACTAAATCGTCATACTCTAATCAGTTAATAATTTCAGTTAGAAATATTGTACAGTACCCAATTATAAATTAACATCAACAATTCAGTGAAGCAGGTGTTCCATTCTCTGGACTGAATTGATGTACTCCTCAATATCTTGCACTAATATTTACAGACACCAGCTCACTTCAGAAAGTTCAATCTTCTCTCTGTCAGCTGTAACAGCAGCAAGGGCTATAGTGTATGGTTCCATGTAATGCAAGAAGGGATATGAGAGTCATACGGTTTGAACACAAACAGAATGTGTGGGCTAAGTCAACCCAAAATAATGAGAATCATCCTTTCTGAGCATAAAGAATTTAAAAACATTGCCTTTTTAACCTCCGTTTTATTAACCTTTATCAGCTGCTGTGAAACCAGCACATGATGAGATTTTTGAACTTTGCTGACAGTAGCTAAAGGGTAATGCTTGTAGTGATTGCTGGTTTGCAAAATTATAATTCTTATATCCAAAAGGTCTTCTGTTGGATTTATTCTCAAACGATTAACAAGTGGTACTGGGAGAAAATGAGCGTGCTCTGGCCTTTGCATCACAGGACAGTGCTGGGAGACTAGCTACAATTACTGACTTTCTGCCCTGCCTCCAGAAACTAAATCAGGGTCAGCAAATTGCTTCAGGTGAGAGGGCTGTTTCCATTCATGTTTATGGTCAGTGCCCCAGCACATAGACGTGGATCTATCTGCTCCCAGTAGCCTACAGCCAAGTCTCTACTGACGTCAACAGGACAGATGAGCAAAGAGCTCAGTTAAAACACAGCCTTTGTGAAGTAAATCTGCAGTTACAGAGAGGGAGCTGATCAGCATTAGGTTGAGTGAGACAAGGACAGAGCTGCGGCTTAACATTTCCATCATCTTGCAAAGCTTTCTAAAAGCTATCCTTTGGGGAATAATGTGCCCCAGTAGTCCCAAAGGAACAATCCTTCACTACAGTGTTACATTGGGATGATGTCTTAAGAAACCTCAAACATTTCAGCAATATTGTTAGAGACTGCAGGATGCTAATGGGGACAGACAAAACATCTACTTATGAACAGAATTGCGGCAAAATGCACTAAACTTAGCTTTCAAATTTAAGGTTTTTGCCTGTATTGAGGCATCCCTCTGAAGACTTGAGATAAGAGAAGCTCCACAGAAAGCATCCAAAAAGGAAAGTAATCACAACCAACTCTTTCCAGGATTTCTCATAACAGATTCAAGACTCACTGAGGGAGTTGGGCTGATGTTTGGCAGGTAGATAGAGCCAGGAAGCAGAAAGATCAGGAGAAGTCAGGCTCACTGGTTGTTAATGAAAGATTAAAAAGGAGAAACCGCCTGAGCAGCTTCTTATAACTGAGACTGGGCAGCTAGAATCTATCAGGGAGCAAAGATGCCCTAGGTGCAGGGTTAGAGATCCTTAAATAAACCTTGAACTTCATCAAGAAAGACGTGAGAGACAGCAGCTGAAAGAGGATTTTCACTGGCAGGTTGGTCACTGAGAGTTCCCTTCTGCTGCATTTATCTGTTTGAGAGTGACAGGTCCAACAACACTCATTTCAAGCGCTGTAGGAGTACTGGTAACTAAAATAAATTAAAATCTACTACCATCCAAAAAGCGATAACTGTCAGCAGAATACCCCAAGTAGAAAGTAAGTAACCAACTGAGTAAGAAGTGTCAAAGAGAGTAGCAGGCTGTTGGCAGAGCACAGACTATTGACTAAAGGATTACCATGGCCATAAAGTAGTCCTGAGTCATTTACGTTTCCCTTTTATTGAGCCTCAGCACTACAAAGCAGGGACAGATGATGCCCCATGCCCAGGCAAAGTAGTGATGCTTAGAAGCAATGGCAACAATAGAAAAGTACCAGCCAAACTGGCATATAGTGACAGCCTTTCCCGACTTCTAACACAGCCCATCCGTGGATAGATGTAATTGCTTAGTACAGATTCTAGAAAAGATTTAACCAGTCTCACAGCTACCACAGATCTGTGTTAAAAGATTTTTTTCCTAGATGTTTTGCAAAGTAGAGACTGTTTCCTTGCACTGTATACATAAAACATATAAAACTAAGCATCCTTTTTAAGAGGTGCTGAGAGTGGATGAGCTGGAATTCACCTCATTGTACTTATTTATAAATTCCAAATCTGTGGACCCTCTCCTTCTCCTCCAGCAAACCAGCCTATATAGTCAGACACATATGTAAACACGTATTTATATTGTCTATAGCATCCTTGATAAAAGAGAGAATGCTGGAATGAAATTAGAACTATGTAATTGCATCTGCTGCAAAATAAAACCAAATATAGGTCCAAGATAGGCATCCCACATTGGAACATGTCTGGAGGGGAAAGCTGAATCTAAGATACCTTGCCACTTTGTGCCACAATGTTTTAATTATTGCTGAGCAGTATTTACAGAGAATCAAGACCTTTTCCACTTCTCACACCACCCCACCAGTGAGTAGGCTGGGGGTGCACAGGAAGTTGGGAGGGGATACAGTTGGGACAGCTGACCTCACCTGACCAAAGGGATATTCCGTAACATATGGTGTCATGTTCAGCATGTAAAGCTGGGGGAAGAAGAAAGGGGGGACATTCAGAGTTATGGCTTTTGTCTTCCCAAGTAACCATTACCCATGATGGAGACCTGCTTTCCTGAAGATGGCTGAAAACCTGCCTGCCAATGGGAAGCAGTGAATGAATTACTTGTTTTGCTTTGTGTTTGTGCACGGCTTTTGATTTACCTGTTAAATTGTCTTTATCTCTACCCACAAGTTTTCTCACTTTTCAGATTCTCTCGCCCATCCCACACGGTAAGAGTGAACAAGTGGCTGTGTGGGCTTATTGATGTTTGGGTTAAACCATGACACTGTGTAAAAATCATTCCCATTGATCTACATTTTACAGTTTAGCACCTTGTCCTTTTCAGTCCTACAACAATCTCTTCTTCAGTAAAACAGTCATAGGCCCCCCTACAATCATTAGAAAGTTTAACAAGAAATAGGACAGAAGAAAAATATATTAAATATTTCAAATCTTCTACAAAAGCAAATGTGCTCCAGTTCTTTCTTCATGAAGAGCTTCTGAGACTTAAGAGAAGTCAAGGGAAAAAGTTGAATTCATTAAAATGGACTTCAGATCTGATCCAGAATCCTTCCTCGGTGTGCCACTTTATTAAACATGATATGACTGCCAAAGTTTCTGGTTTTGTTGTTGGGGCTTTGTAAAATAATTAAATCTTGTGGGAAAACTAAAAGGAAAAAAAAAAAAAAAGCATTCTTTTAAACTATTTCTATCAAAGCCACCAGAAGTAAAATGTAGTCTTTCCTTTATGTACGTGAAATAGCAGTTGATCTCCTCAGAGATGAAAACCAGACAGTCTGTCTAATTAGCGCTCACTTTGTAACCACTTTCATTCTTCTTCTGAGATCTAACCAATATGAGAATTATTATCCAGGTTTAGCTCTGAAAAGCCACGTCATTCTCCTTTCTGTACAACACCACCTTGGGACTTAGCAGAGCAGCAGGCTTCTATTCTGTCAGTCTGAATCTGCTCCAACACCAGTTTTGCCATAATCTGACTGCATTTGTTGCAGAGTGGTGACTTCTGCTTTAGACAAGTAAAGGAGAGAACAGAATCAGACTCGGTGATGTGCTGTCAAACTTGCTTGTGTCTGACTGCAACAGTAAGTTACTGAGATTTAAAAAATAAAGAAAGAAAAAGGGAAACACCTACAGTATCTTTTTTACAGAGGAATAGTTGACAGAAAGCTACTATCAATTGTAACTTGAACATCTGTACGTGGTTGTAAATGGCATATGTAGTAATGTCTTAAATGCAGATTTTTCATTAAGATCCCCTACTAATAAATATTTAGATTCCATCTACCTCCATAAAAACCACCTGGAGACCCTAGACCAGCTATGGTGCAGAAGTGCAGTACCAGTGTCCCCATATTCAATCGAACTCCAGATTGATTGGTGAACACTCAGGAGATGTCTTCCCCTAATCATAGTATCATAGAAGAAATGTCTCTCTAGTCAATGCATTTAGCTTCACTGGCTAATATGTTTTCTTCTGGAAGGAGAATATCGTAGATGAAATTTAAAATTTAAAGGACTGATGAAAAATTATTCTTTATAACCATGATGCCACTGCATTCTAGCAGGTTTATAGTTCTTTGGACCAGCTGAAGTTAAGCCTCAGATTAGAAGTGTGTCCTTGCTGTAAAGTAGGCCTGTACCTCAGGGTTTCAACTACTAAAATTGAAAAACTGTTCGAAGAAAATACATGGCTAAAAAAGAATTACGAGACAAGCGAGGCCTGTGCTCTAAGTTCCCAAATCTCTTTAACAGTAAAGTAACAAAAAGACTGATAAACAACAGTACCATTTTCTAACTAGAAAATATAATGCATCCTCCTTCAAAATGTGTCATGAGAACTTGCTCATTTTTATGACAGCTTTGGTGGGAAAAGTCTACATGAAATCTTGGCTGTTGTTTCATTTTGGAAATGTCAAAATGCATTGTTTTAAAAAGGTTAAAGTAATTTTTCATTTCAGTTTTATCAGGGTGATTCATCACATTTAGGCATTTGTACCATGTTCTAGTATGTTAGAAATATTACATGAACACTAGGATTGTACTTAGTCTATAAGCTATTAATTATTTAGGGTTTTAAACTGCCTATTTTACTACACTAGGGTGTTTTGACACTATATAATTTTTGAACATAAAGAGGATTTGGCACTTAAAAAAATTTAAATTCAGATCAAATTACTGAATAATCTCATTGAACATATGGAGAAAGAAATTTCTGAAACATTTCAGATTGATTTTTTTCCACTTTGAAATAGTATTTTAATTTATTAAAATTAAAATAGGAAAACAACCCAAAGATGCATACTTTGCATACAGAACAAGGACCTTCAGAGTGAACTTAAATTTGTTTTCTTATTTCAACAGAACAACAAAAAGAACAAAATATACTAACAGAATTTCCATCTGAATCTATTTTTTAATATAATTTTCACTGCTTTCCTCCTTCATATACTTATCCCTCAGCTCTAATCAGAGTTAAACAATCCCCAGCAGGATTTTTTACCTAGGTTGTTTTCATTCCTAATACAGAAGATCTACAAGGAACATAGAGGACGCAGGCATTGTATGAAGAATAAAACATACGATTCATGTCTCTTGTTTCCTTACTCCTGGTAAGTACACCCACACACATTGCTCAGTTTTACTCACCTAATTACTCGAAGGCAGTGCAGGGGATGCTAGTTCTGAAGGATAAGTGGAAGCCTTGTTGAAACCTGAGAGGTCATGCTTTATGCACAGAGGAAAATGGGAATACTGCTGTAAGAAAAATGAGAAATGAATAATTGTGTGTGGGAAGAGGGAATAGAAGACATCAATCAAAGCAGAAGGGAAAGGCACAAGAATCAATAACTGCTTTTTAACAAATCTGTCCCTATTTTCACTTGGCATTTGTGACTAGTTCTGTCATATGTCTGCTTTTTCCCCAGTCATATCTCTTTTCTGTCCGGCAGTCTCTCTGGAATGATTCTGAAGAGCTAGATTTGTTGTACTCCCTAGGTGTGTGTTTGTTGAGCTTGGTTTTGTAGACTTTTCTTAATGGACATTCTTTTAAACCACTGTACATTCATATGCTGTGGTTGAATACCTGCTGTGGATCATCAGATGCTTTCACAGCATCTGCTATCAGCCTGGAAATCCCCAACATGCTGCAGAGAACCCAAGCAGTGGCTGCAAACATACGCATGATAAATATACATTGATCAGACCTCTTACAGTATACACCTTATAGTAAACCTCCACAAAGAGAGAATCACCGTCTTTAACCTTTCCGGGCATCCACAGTCCCCACTGTCGTTGCATCAGTCACAGAAATTTTTCCCTGTGTCTTGTAGAGAGGGAAGACTAATGCAGGCATATTATGTGGCCATAATATAGTCTGCCAAAATTTCAAAGGCTAATTTCCTTGTGAATTGTGCTATATTAATTTGAGACAGATGAGGACTCAAGCCACTGACATCAGTCAGATTGTTAAGGTGAAGAAGGACTTATCACAGGACAAAGGGTTTAAAGGACCGAGGCTAACACTGAGCTTTCCTCTCTGAACTCAAACACTTAAAGTGCAATTTGATCAAACTTCAAGTCAAAACAAAGTTCTTTAAAAGCTAAGGATTTATACCATTCTATTTTCACATGTTGTAATTAGATACTTCTTATATGTACTTTCATTTCAATATTCTTTCAGGTAGAAAATTATGCTTTTTAAGCTTTGCTTTTATTGTAAGGCACAATGAAATAGTGATTGAAAAATGCCAAAAAAATCTGTTACAAAAAAAGTGTTACATTAAAGAATGTTTCCTGAAAACTCAGCCATAGTAAGAACTTGAGTAATTTAGACAAATACTCACAGTTAAGAAAGATTTTGTTACATGTTTATAAGAGAAAATAAATTACTCAAAGTACTCAGAGCACATTAATTAAATGGAAATTGAACTTCTGTTTGTTGTGATGAATTGAACTGTAACTACAAAACTGACAAGTTGCATGAAACATCTGCATCTATGTTTCCAATTCAAACACTTCAGAGGTTTAGCAAGACAGGGTAATCTCCATTTCTAGAACATATGCACGTTCTGTGATGACATTTCAGGACTCGCTCACACCAAGCATTTGTGTATATGAACTGTGGAATGCTTACAAATTTGCTATCTAAATCCAAAGTCTTCCAAGGGAAGCCTTCATTAACTACCATAGTATGATCCTTTATATTTGTTGGTTTATTAAACTCAGATGCCACTAAGGCTTGTATTATAGAATGGTTTGGGTTGGAAGGGACCTTGAAGATCATCTAGTTCCCCTGCCATGGGCAGGGACACCTCCCACTAGACCAAGTTGCTCAAAGCCTCATCCAGCCTGGCCTTGAACACCTCCAGGGATGGGGCATCCAGAACTTCTTGTAACTGGGTTTTAACAGGATTTTTTAAACAGAAATTTAGCACTTATAAAAATCTTCTGGCATCTTCAATTTATATAGAATCATTTTTTTTTTCAGAAGTGGTAATTACAAATAAGAGCATTAGGGTGCCAATAAAGTTTAATGTTAGTATCAGGCAAATTAATCAGTTCATGAAAATCAGTGTAACTAGCAGTTGTAATAAGAAGTCCTAGGAAATCGAACAGTTGCTGTCACTGGTGGTTGGGAGTGTGGGGGAAGACCAAAACCTACAACACAGTCCATGGCACCACTATTCTAAAATCCAGGTTGCAAATACTAATACAGTACATTCATAGACCATACATAACTTCAGTTCCTCGATCAAATTATTTATGCACCTTTTTATACCTTCTCACAACATCCATCTTGCTTACACAGGGAGCAGAAGGAAGCATCAGAAGAACCTTTACCCCCCACCACACTGCAAAATACAGTATTATCTAAGTAACGAGACCAAGCATGCACATACATATACTACAAATGACAGAAAAAAAGGTTTTAGGAGGTGCTGCTCCAAGACTTACCGGACAAGGATTCCATATGTGACCTTGAGTGGATTATTGCAGAACAAGTCCATAATGTACAAAGAAAGAAAGGAAGGTAGTCTGAAAATAAGATTCAGGGTAGCCCACTTTTATACTTGAACTTTGTTTTTTGGCCTATATTCTTAAAACATGTGTGAACTCCTTAGCGTTATGTTCAGTCTTGTAGAAACTGTCCATTTTCTGATTATCCTGGAAAAACCTTGTTACATTTCCTAAAGGTTAAGAGGACCTAGTACAGAAGCTTCCTTTTTTTTTTTTTTTTTTTTCTTGAGAATCAAGCAAAGACTACAAAGCAACTGGGTGTGGAAATATTTTTGGCTGCTTTTATCTTATGTGCACTGGGAACACATTAAAAGGTAAGAAAAACTTCAAAGTCCTTCTCTTCCTGCGATTTCACATTTTGTATGTATTATATTAAAATGATCAGCAATTCACGAAATATGAGGTCAGATATACAAAAGTTGACAGAATATAAGAACACACCAAAAATGAGTCATGAGAAAAAGGTGAAGACAACAAAAAAGTCAAGTTTCCAGTAGTAAGCTGAGAATTATTTCATACAGATATGATATTTTCTATTTTCTTCTGTTCTTTGATGTTATCCAAGAATTTAAGAGTGCATGGATAACAAAAACATAGGTTCCTAAACCTGAAACCCACTGAAGGCTGAACCCACTTTAAGGCTAAAACACATACAGAATAATAATGTCTGATAACAATCCTGAGTTTTATAACAGAATATAACATAATCCAGGAATTATGCATTGACACAAAATCATAATGGAACATCAGTGTTTTCATTTCTAAGCTGCAGTACATAGTCTGGATCGCATCAGTGAGTATCTGAAGATAACTATGATAAGAGGCTAATCAGGCCACTGGTTAATTGGGTGGGTTCACTGGTACAGCTCTGTATTCTAGCATCTGCATGCCTGTTTATATTGTTGTGGATAAGAACTGACATTTGAACCACTCTGCAAGATCACAAACACTTGTGCTAGCATTGCAATGTGGCAATTAATGTTTTACTGTTTGTTCTGCAGTTATTTGCTTTTGTAAATTGATATTTGTATTTTTATAAAGTGCATCAGTTAGCATAAGATGTGTAGGCACCAACTCTATTTTGTTAACATTACATAATGCTTAGCATAATGACAGGCTGGCTCTGGATAAGAAAGTTGTGAATAAATGTGTCTTTTTTGCATCTGTGTTAAAACACTAATTAAAATATCTGTTTGAAATAAATTATTTCAACGAGAAAGATTTAGAGTGCTGCTATTTTTACCAACATAATTACTTCCTTCTCATCGAGGTAGAAGGCCTGCAGGTAGAAAAATTTCAGCTACAAAATTATTATTAATAAGCTTCTCTTCTGAAATAGTTACAGGGGTTCAACCATACATTAAGGCTGAGTATCATGTTTGAGGGTGTCACTCCCTTCTACACACTAACTACTGTCCCACTTTTCAGGTCCCCTCAGAAGAGTCATCATGCTCTCTGCCATGCAGCCCATCACCTTTTCTAGTCTGCAGGAAAGGGAGACTGTCACTGTCACTCAGAACCATGGTGGCATCTTCAGTTGTGTATTGTAACTTCCCCAGCACTGACCAGTCTTGTCTGCCTGTACCGTGCATATGATACCAGTCAGTTCTTGAGGCACTGCTAATTGCAGTTACCATTGCATCTCATTTCTTAGCTATTCAGAGACTGGTTGCAGTGTCCAAGTAGGAAGGCTACTCTGGCTGTGCCCCCTCCCAGCTTCTTGTGAAAATGAACCCATCCCAGCTGAACCGAGGACACAGTGATACATCAAAAGCTCTCTCAGCTGACATGTCATTTTCTTCCCATTTTCATTAGATTTCCTTGATGGATTCTTACCCAAGATAAGAGGGTTTTCTAGTTGCTTCTATTGGCTCTATTGCTGCTTAGGTAGTACTGGTTCACTGCTTTGCCGAATATTTTACAGAAATAGGATTCCTGCCATAAGGAATTTACAGTGTGTACATTCACTTACAAGAGTAAAGCCTCCCAGCTTGTCTGCTCTTACAGAAGGTAAAGGGTTGGGAGGAAATTCAAGACGAAGCATCGTCCAGCATTATGCTTTACTTCCATAGGAGTCTGTATTTATCCTTCACTTTAACACTGTCTTCCATAGCACTAATCAGCCAAACTCACTTGATCCCTCCAAGACAAAAATCAAATGAAATATGACATGAGGATCATTACATTCATTTATACTTGCATGCACTTGAAAATACATGTGGCTTATATTTCACAAGGATTTCTTAGTCTTCCTTATTGACTCTATGACTTCTGCACATTCAGAATTCATATTTTCAAACTATTTCTTGTAACCAAGGTGACATTGCTGCAAAAAAATGGACTCTACTGAACTATGCACATCATGGAGTAGATGAAGTGTTTAATGCCCTTTAATTCCTGAATATGTCTCAAAACTACATAATTGCTACTAGTAATCAGGAAAAAGCACATTTCTGCCAAGGTACAAAAATAAATCCTAAACTCCAAGTTCTTCTAATCTTTTAGTAGAGAAAAAACTTATTCAACTCAAAAATCTCACCATAACGCATTTTCAAAAGGAAGTCTCGTATATTCAAAGCCCCTTGTACAAAGGTAATACTTTGCCTATCAAAATGTGTTAAAAATAATTTTCTTTAGTCAGAAAACATTTTGTTCCAGAAACAGAGATCTGTATTTGAGTATTCATTGTACGTGAGCATTTTATTCATAATATGTACAGTAATAGCAAAGAACGGCCCTATCATTGTCTTTAGGGGAATAAGAAGCAAGATATATTCAGAGAACTTAGGTAAGTAGTAAACATCCATATTTGGTAATAACTTGCATTGAACCAGATTACCTAAATGAAAACACAGATTTCATATCACTTTTCCCAGCCTTTTAAAGGTACTGTTTTAGTCACCTACGACAATGATCAGAACACCAGGGTGAAAAGATTTTAAAGAGTATATTTGACTAATATTAAACTAAAATGATTATACCACTTGATTTGTTACTATGTCCACAGCAACATTAAACTAACTCAGCTTTAGCAGAGCTCAGACAGCTGAATATCTAGTGCATAAATGCTGTGTTGTTTAAACCAATACAAGGTTGACCATGGTCTTTTCTCCATGTATATCCTCCAGTCCTCTCAGACGTAGAGAAGATGCTGTAAGATAACATATAACAATCCAAACTTCAGCTAACATGAGTTTTGATTTGCTTAATCGTTACATTAGTCTTACTAGTTTGTATGCTATGTGAATAATTTCAACACTCGTGTACTTACTGCAGGATGTAGTACGTATCAGGAGAAGGTCACCTACCCAGCCTATGGGTTTCATTTCTTTATTTCATTCAATTTTTTTCTTTCCTTCTCACATCTTCAACCCAATTTTATCAGAACTTCTCCATTCCCAGTGTTATTTCCTTCAATAATTATTTCTGTAGCAGCTTAGGCTGACTATTTCTTGGAGCCCCAAAATTAACAGACTGATCGCAGGATCTCAATGACATGCTGTACAGAGAATGCATTACTTGCACCCCAAAAATTTGCACCTTAAAGTCAAGTCAAAGCAGCAAGCAGATAGAAACAAGAAGGAAACATGTTTAAAGAAAAATTATAGTAACCATTCTGGAAAATATTAAAGTGTCAACAAGCCACAATATCCATAACTTGAATTCTCTTCAACGAGGTTTCAGATGAAACCATGAGATAAACATTCTTTCAACTGGGTTACATGAAACATAATGAAAATACTGCAATTCAGAATACAAGATGCAGCACTTAAGTGCAGATATATAGGATGAAATCCCAGCCTCAGTGAAATACATGCAGTTTTATTGCAGGTTTTGGTGAAGACTTTTTTTTTTTTAATCTTCAACCTCATACAGCTCAAAATCATGAAACAGCGATTTCCATTGGAAGTCTTGGTTCTAATTTGATTATGGGCACACATTTTATTACACCAGCCTACTCTAAAATGACTCTCAGCTTCATTCCAAAGTACAAGAGAATTTGGCTGTCATGCTGTGGGATACGAACACAAAGAGCGAGGAAGGAAATTGGAAGCAGAGAAGAATGCTTGGCAAAGTTTCAACTTTTAATACCTCTGTTATATCAAAAGAGAGACAACATTTATTTACACAGAAATCTTCCCCTGCCTTTCATCCCATCTCAACTTTTCCATCCAGGCAAAGTCAGCAGAAGCAAAGAGTAGTCAGCAGCATTTTAGCCACTTAGAGCTTTCATAGCTTTTACAGATACGATACACAACATGAAGAGGAACTCAGCCTCCCATAATTTCATCACCATCTCGTCCTATGCAGACAAATCCTGACAGCCCCACACTAAGTACCTGAAGTTAATGGAACTACATATGGAGTAATAAGCATAAAAGGAAGTAAAGACTACAGTATCAGCCCTTGCTCTGTAGTGTTTCATGCTCCTGTGACATTTTAAGAAAATGTTTCTAATACGTACATTATACACCTACCATTTTTCATAACCAGACTAACCACAGAACTGAGCTTTTATCTGTTCTAAAATGTCATTCTTGCTAACATCTCCAGTAAGTTAGTACCTGCATAAACCTTATTCTAGGGAGTATTTTATAATTACAAAATGCTTTATGTAAATGTTTTTGCATTTTGAATTTCAAAGTAATTAACTGTACTACCCCTACATTGCTCACTATGGGTGAAAGGAAACAAGATTTTGTTCCCTAGTCATTCCAAGTTGTTGTCAACCCAGAGAAATTGGCTCCAGTTCTCCTTTGACAACACACTGGTTTAAGTCAGCTGGAACCAAAGATCAGAAGACTAGATCTACTATAAAATTAATGCAAATTAAGAAAAACAGTGCTGACCTGTTTAACAGAAAATATTAGAAAAATGTACTTTTGACAGAGGGGATTTCATCTCAGGTGTAACATTTTCAATGAAAACTCAGGCTAATATTCAGTTACTTTAAATGGTCACTTCATAAGCTTCCAGCATGGAAATGGTCTTTAAAGAGATTAAAATTCCTTCACTTGGTTTACTTTAGAGATGTATCATTGAACTGAAGATAATCCAATTATCATTAAATATCATGTGGATAACAAAATAAATACCATCTATCTCCTCACTCTGCAGTAGTTAGCATTGTATAAATCAGGCAATAAATATTGTAATCAGATATTATAATCCACAAAAGACACTATTGCTGTCAGGAAAAGTCTATTATTCTGTTGTTTCCCTAAATAAAAAATTTAAATGCTGTGTTCTATTTTTCCATCAGTAGTATCAAACTTGTTTTAAGACAGAGCCCAGAGCCCAAAGTCTTTATCTGACGTTGCATAAAGAGGTGGAATTTTTTTCCTGAGGCGAGTCAAGGCTTGAAAATATCATTATTCTACCATGATATGAAAGTAAACACCTCAAAGTTTTGTTGTGTGTTGTTTTTTCTTTTTTTAATGGCAAATTTTTTTCACACCCTCACAAAAAAATGCTCTGGTATACAATAAGTTGTAGGCTTCATGGCCTTTCACTTCAGTAAATAAATAATGGTCTACATAGCCTGTGTTTAGTTCTAGCCCTTGGCCAAAACATGTTTTATCAATGTGAACCTGTTTCCTTTGTGTTCTAGCCTATAATTTACATAACATCTGCTCTCCCGTATATAAAGATACTGGCACTTTTTTTTCTACATTTGAAACTACTGCGGTTGCCAGGTCTTTGACACAGGCACAGAGAGAAAGAGAGCCTTTTTCACGCATTATTTCCTCAAATTACTTGCAGTAGGATCAATAATCTGGTACTATACTAGAAAACCCTCACTACTCTTCCTTTAGATAGGGATATCAGAGTAAATAATTAGAAAGAAAGCTCACAGAGCTGCTATAAACACACGAACTGCACTAAGCCCAAATCTAACTTCAGAAAAAAAGCTACACCTGCTGTATTGCATGTCTGCTGTTGTCAGCATGCTACCTGGAGACAGGTCTTCATGAGAACGAAAGCAAAAATGTTGTTCTAATAACTAGCTCAGTCATTGACCTCAGCAGCAGACTTTTAAGATCTTGACAGGCAGAGAAAGGCTACTGCCTCTTTGCTAAGGAAGAAAAAGCAACTTGTTACCATTTTATTCAGATAAAATGCCTACAGCAGAACTCCAGTTATTATCCATAGCTTCATGTGACATTTCTGGCAGTCATCTATCATGTAAGTTGGAAACCAAAACAATAACTTTAGATATTATTAATTAAAAGTATGTTTAAAACACAGTAGGGTTTTCCTCGGAAAAAGATAAAGGAAGGAAAAGAAAAAACATGTCATACTTTTATTTTCATCAACATATTAGGTGCCAATTACTAGCCCTGCAAAGATTGCTTTGTTGTGTGGTTTTTGATGCTTTAAATTAAAGAGGTCATAGTTTCAACTTATAAATTCATAACATACAACAGATTCGAGATTTGTGAGTTTATAATTTAAAAAATTGGAAAGTTAACACTGGCATATCATACCATTAGGAAGTAAGTCTTCTTAGATCTGGTTCTGTTACATCTCCTGTATTGACTTATGAATCTCATTTGCATTTCGCTGGGGAGGTTTCTGAGACATTTTCTGTAAGTGCAATGACTATGAGCAAGTTCCTTAATGTTGTTCTCCCTGATGCAATTCTAAAAGTAGTTGCAATTATTTCAAGCACTTCAGATTTGTCCATATGTCACATTTGAGAATCTACCAGATAATTTCATCCCTGTATAAAACACAGGCTTCCTTTCCCTATTCTAGTAAAACTGTTTGCAAGTACGAAGAAACTAAAATAAGAAACAATAAACAGGACTGGCCTACTTCTATAGTGCCCAGGCTGCCTAATGAGCAGATTTGAAAGAAGAGGTAACAAAAGTTATTCAAATATAACTTTGGGGGGAGTGCATGTTTTTAGGAATTTATGATTCTTCAGGTATAATCAGGTGAAAAGAAACATTTGAACAGTCATGTTTTTAATGAGTTTATGGTGATTCTGTGCTTTACTTGCCTTTTTATTACCTTTTAACAATACTCAAATAGTGTTCAATGAATTACTGTTGCACAATATTACTAGACTAAATGTGCTGTCTTTAGAATCTCATGTTTCACACTAGTCATCTGACCCAGGTACTAAAAAAACAATTCTTATGCCTCTGAGCAAATATATAATTTGTATCTTACCATATGATATTGTATGTTATATGTTATATATATATCTTTTTACCTACACTTAGCTATGTATTCCTTTTACCCTATCTTCTTGATGTCTTGTTGGGACAGACATACTTAAAGCACAAAAGATTACTGCAGAGGTACACTAATCAGTTAATAGGACAGTGTTGAGTATGTGCATCTGGTACAATAGAGAACTTCCCAGAATGTCCATATTGCAATTACAATTTTTTTATTATTTTTTTTTTACATTCAAACCTGAAAGAACCCTTTCAGAGACCTTCAGTACATTTTTATTTTCTGCACATCTCCATCAGGGAAGAACTGGGTTAGATTTGTGGTCTCACTGACTTACTAATAAACTTAATACTAAGCAGTATTAATCTTGTTTAAACCAACACCCTAAACCACAGCCATCCTCTTCTACCATACTGCACTAAATGTTGCGGCCATAATTAATTTCACACCAATATAAATGGAAGTAACATACCAGTGAATATGGTCCAGAAACTTCAAAGTGTGCTTCTTTCAAAGGCATTCTGATGCAGCACAGTTTTAGTCAGCAGTCTAAGCCAACCAATATCAGAATAATTATTTTATTACAATAGCATCAGTTTGAAATACTTCTGACTTTAGCCACTTCTAATGCTTTCTTAGCTCACCCTGAGGCTTGCCTGCATATGAGGTCTCTTTAAAGAGAAAAGCGTATCTCAGGGTTTGGTTACATCAGGTCCCACATGGCCACTGTTTAACAGCTATGCCGAACCTGTCCAATACTATAATACAGCACAGGCAAGTGATCCATGGAAAAATACAGGCAGGGCATATACACAAGAGACATCAAAAAGCACATCTGGTTGCCCCACATGCTTATTTAACTGTGGAAACTTAATTTGCAGCAGATATTACAAAAGGTTTGCAGAGAACACAATTGTTAGTCACTGATGAAGTCTTTCCAGACCTGTTAGGTTCATACTCAGCGCCCCAGGCTGACAGACTGTGCTGAAAGTTTTCATCCTTCTCTTTTCTTCCTCTACAGTCTCATCTCCACAGCACTTTGCCTAAGGCTACCATCGTTCTCTTTGCTGATTCTTCATCTTACATCTGGGGAGAAGGGGCAGTGGGGGGGAATAAGGAAGAAAGCTGCAGCTGTTATTCATGTATTTATACATATATATATATACTGCTCATGAGTAATTTCACATAAGAAATGTGAAGCCTGCTCAGGTTCAGATCTGCCTGGGCCTTACAGAGGGTCTGGAGACCCTAATGCTTCACCTCTTGTTTTGCAACTCCTACATGGGCATCCTCACACTCCCAGCAGGACACACTTGGCATAGAGGGAGAGGGAGGAAATTCAAAAGAAAAGAGAGGGCACTATGATAAGAGGGTGATAGCTGTTGCAGTAGTGGTAAGGGATCAGCACACCAGTGTGCACTTGGGCCTGTGATGTCTGAAGTCAGCCAGGAGCAGCCCACCTTCCCTTTTCCCAGGCAGAGCTTCTCTCCCTACACAACAGGCACAGGAGATGCTCAGCAAGGTACAATTCTGTTCTCCTAGCACCTTGGCTCCTTCAGGTCTGCTGATTCCTGCAACGGAACACTCCTCAATTTGGCCATTTTAAAGTAAAATACTTTCCTGAAGAGTCCCGTACCCTTGTAGCTCCAGAGGAAGTCAGAACAAAGGAGGAGTCTGCTCTGGTAGATGAAGACTGGGTTAAGGAGCAATTAAGTAATCTGGACACCCATAAATCCATGGGTCCTGATGGGATGCACCCGCGGGTGCTGAGGGAGATGGCGGAAGTCATTGCTAGACCA
>WKFP01015274.1:2246915-2320613 GCA_011057875.1 Pterocles orientalis | reverse complement strand
GGAGTCTCCTTCTCTGGAGACATTCAAAGCCCGCCTGGATGCGTTCCTGTGCAATCTGATCTAGGTGTTCCTGCTCCGGCAGGGGGATTGGACTAGATGATCTTTCGAGGTCCCTTCCAATCCTTAACATTCTGTGATTCTGTGATCTTCTTTGTAGCAAAACTTTTGATATTATTTGCCTAGCTGTTTTAAAAACAAGCAGAAAAATACGAATGCTGTTCCTCCTCCATTTTGTCAAAGGATCACACAGTTAAAACTAACAATTCCTATGACAAGAACAGAATTTACAGTGAGGCTTAAGGACAAAGAGGGAGACATATATGGCATAGGCCAGATTTTTGATTCTTCCTCTTTTAGCTATAATCCCAAAGCTGCATGTTCATTTATCTAGACAGTGCTGGAGAAACAAGACAATTTGTCGCTCCTGCCAGTCCAAGGGACTGATGGAGAAAACAGGCATCTCTGGGACACCAGACAGCCTGTTCATATCCACCACACCTGTCAGAGAAGCTGTTTTGCTACCTTTGTCATCCTGAGCATTATTTTGCAGGAGACTGTACTTCCCCAAGGGGGTTCTGCACTGCAAAAAGCCTGAGGAGGGTTAGAAGCCACTTCTGATCTGCAATTTCTTTTACAAAGTTGGCAAAAAGTTGCGTTTTGATTTTGTAGTTCTCTTCCTCTATAATGAGCAATCCAGGATGCAGTCAGGCCCACGAGTACTCTCTATCCTACAGGCAGGAGACTGTAGCAAGAAAACAGATTTTAAACAGGCTTTTTGCAAATGTGTTGCATCTGTGTCTAAGAATACCCAAGGACAACTTTCTACATGTACAGATCAATCAGCATATGCCCAAAAATGGGTGAAAAAGAAACCAAACTAGAGAAACTGTAAGTTAGTATTAGATGATTTTGTTACTTAGTATTTGCCTCCTCACTGTATAAATAAGGATCCTCCTCTTTAAGCAAGTCAGTTAGCTCTTGTGTTAGCAGAATGATTTTTTTTTATTTATCTACAATTCAGATTTTGAATCTATGGTCAGCCTAAGTTGTCCTTTATCTCTGCACTTTCTTCATGAAAGGTGAAACAAGTCACCCAGGGGAACAGCCTTTCAGGAAGAGCTCATTTATTTCTTTGGTTTTCATTTTGCCAAGTCCTGTGAATCATAATTAAATCCTGAATGAAGCTACTGTGGAGATTTAGCTAGCTGAGCTTTCTGGCTCTCTCACTCCAAATGAAGAGTTTGATCCACAGAGAAAGCACAGAGAAGAAAGGAGGCAGGCAAGCCTAGGGAAGTAAAATTTGGCTAATTGAGTTTTGCTGTGTTCAGAGCCAAGCTAAAGTTACCAGTCAATATCAAGTGTAATCTTGTCATAAGAAGCCTGCTGATCAAATAGGAGAGAGAAACATACAGCCACATTTTCAAAGGGTGCTAAGCTCCCCAGTCATTTCCCTGTTCTACAAGGAACTATCAGTGTTCAGTAGCTTTGAAGACTGGCACACAGCGCTATCTAAGAAGTTAGCTGGGGGGAAAAATACAAATCAAAAATCCCATAAGAATGCTCATAAAGTTAATTGGTATAATCCACTCAAATTGGAAGGACCTAGAAAAAAAAAAAACTGGAACCTGGGGACAGAATATGAAGTGAAGGGACTGGGAGAGGGGGGCAGTAAGTATAATTCTTGCTGAATTTGTGTATTACAGAAGAATGATACTTTCCCTCATAATAAACCCATACCAGCTGTAGATTGCTTTGCTATTTATGAACTTGAACTGCATTAGCTCTAGTTAAAATGTTGAAACTCTCTTGAAACCTATGGATGCAGTTGGGGAGCTCAAGAGGAATTGTGCCAGGACCTCGTATCCTCTTGTCTCTGACCTCCTAAACCTTTTAAACTTCTTCCCAAGCCATGCAGAGATACTGCAGCTCAGTTTTGAGAATGCAGAAATGGACTCAAACTTTGAGAACTCAGACTGCCTGTTGTGGAAAGAATCAGAGATCTCAAAGGACTGTCACAAAATTCAGAATAATTTTTCTGACACCTTGAAACATTTTAAAGAAAGAAATCAGCAGAACTGAGCAAAAAACCCATTTGTTATATCAAGCAGATAGAAGACAAAGCCAAGCATGTAATACAAAATGTATAAATACATCAACAAGACTGAAATATGAATTCCAGTCTCTTCACAACTTTAATTTCAGTGAAAAAGAACAAGATGATGTATGGAAATTAAGAAGTTTCAAGAATAAAATGAATCACCAAGTGCCTTACTGAAATGCTAATGTGTTATTCTGTCAACTACTGAAGAAAACTTATTTGAAGGTGCCTAAGCTTAGTATACCTGGGTTATTTTCGTAAAAAAATAACTCTGTAATAACTCTGCTCTGTAAAAGCAGAGCAACCAGAGCATAGAGCTGTCAGATTTTGGCCACGTCCTTGCTGTACACATTTGGGAGAACACATCAACAATACCAGCTGCTACCTGATGCAAGTGATAAGCTAGCAAAAGCTTTTGAACCTTACAGGGGGAAGAAGTGAAATGCATGGAGCATTACAAAACCAAGGAAAAGAAACTGCATTTACATTAAACAGGAAAAAAGAAAGACCACTAGTGATCAAGATCCTTTGTAAAATAGGTGCAACAGCACTGAAAGAAATTGGCCTTATCCATGCATGACACTGACTAGAACTAAACCAACTACTGCACAGAAGGAAATGCATTAGCAGTAAATGTGTGGGTGGTCAATTTTTCGATAAAATTAACTTTGAAAAAATAAAACTTAAAAGCATGCTTTTAGAAAAAACAAAACAACATAAATGCTGTTTTTTTCCCCACAATCATAAATATTACAGTCTCTCTCCTGTCACGTCTCTCATTTATGTAACTGTGAGCTGCAACATGAATTACACTTCAATTCCATACAATATCACACGATTAGTAATGAAGTAATAGGTATTTGTCCTAGGATACAGTTACCACTCCAGTCCTGTTCTGTGTAACTGCTGTGTGCGGACAGACTTGAAACCAGAAAGTCAAAGCAGAGAAAGTGAGGACAAATTCTTTCAAAAAAATGGACAAATACTACTGTCTTAATTCTGTCTTTACTTCTGCAAGTATTAAAGTCTTGACCAAAATCAGTTCATTCTTCTTTGTAGCTCTAACCAAGTAATTTATTTCTGCCTTTCTACAGAGCTGGAAGTACTAAAAGTGACCGAGACTGGACATTAGCACGGTGCTGACAGAGATTATCCACACAAGGAACTCGATACCAAATTTCCATTTCGTCCTGTCTGGATAGATTTTCACGTGCAATCCAGGTAGAAACACTGTCAGAAAATTTACTTTAGATAAGATTGAACCTAGGTGGGATTTTGCTGTTAGCTATCTTACTAGCTATGTATTTTATCTACCTTGGAACCTTGAATTGAACAGGAAGAAATGCAAGAATAATAATGTAAGTTTTAGGGGATCAAATGACTAAAAATTACAGGACCGTTTTCAGTGAGCTTGTTTTCAAAGTGTTTCCAGTATCAATAAGGAAGTTTCTACCGTTATTTTGTCACAGACAATGACAAGTCCAGAAGCTACCCTGCCCCTGCCTAGAGAATTGGGTAAAAAAAGTCAAAATTTTTGTTAAATTGGTAAGTCTAATATTTGACTTACCTCTCCACAGTGGTTTGAATATTATCTTCCAAGCTTACAGATAAACATAGGTTGAAATAATGCAAGGGAAAAGACAGAGCAAGAGTAGAAGAGTATGTGCTGTGACAACAGCTTTTTACTTCGACCACCTGTGAATATTAACTTGCCACAGGCATAATCCTCTTTTGTTTATAATCATGTTTTCCAGCATGAAAAGCCAATTATAAATAAACATTAAATAAAGCACTATATTTTCAGTGAAGCTGGTCACAGATATTTCTTTATAGTATACTTATAAGTGCATTGCCAAGAAACTGTGACACAGACACCTTGAATTGCAGTTTAAGTCTATGCAAAGCCACAGCAGTCAGTTCAATCAAAAGTTTTCTGATCATAAAAACATTCCTATTTGGTTAGAACTTCAAACATTAATGCACATATTTGCGCACTGAATAGTATGAGTGCTTAAATGGTTTGTGCAGCATCATGATATATTCTGAGATATTCTGCTTGCTTGATTTATTTATTTATTTAACTTCAGTTGCCACCTGTCCCTCCCCACCTCTGGCTAGCTTAAATCATATGATAACACATTATAATGTGTCAGGAGTGGCACATGAATAATGCAGGCAGACTGTAAAGGCTCAAGGACTTGTTTATGCAGTTAAGTAGCTAAGGTAATGGCATGCAAAACACCTGTGCGTACAGTTCACCCTTCTCATGCTAAGTCTCAAAAAGCATCAACATAAGCAATATAAGAAAGAAAAAAAATCAAAAAGATAAAACCAAATTGGAATGGAGAACGAGTGCAGTGTGAATACTGTATTTATTCTGTCATTGTGAAATCCCTGAAAAGTGAGATTAATTCTTCCCTTCAAAAGAGGCGAAGAATTGTTTCATTTCTTCCTCTCCAGACACATTTAATCATTATCAGGTATTCTTTTACAACTTCCAAGAGTCAGATTATCACCAAAAGCAAGATGATGCATTTTTCTTACTTTTGTCCCCAGCCCTTTCCTGTCTTATTTAAGTGAACCTCATTTAACCTTATTTAGGTTAAAGCATCCTTAAAACAATGTCTCCTCATGTTTGTAGCCTACTAGGGTTAAGGATAGTTTGGGACTGCAGTCCTAACAATACTGATACAAATACGCATGAAGAGCATTTCTTTTACAGAAAGTTAAATTCAGCAGAACACCTGTAAAGCCATCTCTATAAATATTACAAATACAAAGATCCAGGCATTCTCTTAACTATAGGATTTATAAAAAGAGAAGATGTTGCCAATGACTGGTTTTAAATCTATATAACAGTTATCGAGCACATGAGACACACAAGAACGATTGCTTTTTACAATAATTTTCCCTTTTCATAATTCTATTTCTACCATATTCTCTAGAGAAAGAAAAAACCTTAAGGCTCTAATTATGAATGGAAAGTCTGTTTGTCTAAGAAACTAGACTAGCCCTTCTTCCTCCCTACAACAAAACTTTGTTTCATTGTGTGGATAAAATTTCCAGAAATAGATATTAGGGATGGCAAGAAAAGAAAATAGGGTAGATTAATCTAATATAGCATTGCCAAAAATGTCAATAAAGACAGAATAGTCACTATTTTTGTGCACACAAAAAGACATTTGTATATCCTCAGAGACTTCTGTAACAAGAATAACGTCTACCAGAAAAGGAATTCAGAACTATGCCTCGCACTTAATTATGCATAAGCTGAGGATTTTGTCATGATAAAAGACTAAGTTGAGCTTGTAACATAGACATATTGATTATAGCTCTCGATAAAACAGGAGAGGTATGAAAAAGAGTGAAACGATTTATTAAGCAGAAAATAAACAAGACAAGACAGTAACTGATTATTACAGGTAACAAAGAAGGGTAGGAATGCTATTTAACCATGGAACATACCACAACTACTGGCTTTCACCACTTCTACCACTGGTTTTCAAAACAACACAAGTGACCAGCTTCTGCCCCCCAGGGCTCGTACCTCATCTAATAGACTTTCCAAAGTAAGTGCTTATCTCTCAAATCAGACTAATGGAAGCAGGAAGAACTTAACACCTACATTTCCATTTTAAAAATTCCTTTGATTCCTTCTTTTCTGAGAGCTGTGGTAAAAAATAAAGACTGTTAATCTACAATTGCTGAGGAATTACCCAGTCTAGATGAGCAAGAAGACATAAAATTCTGTCTTTTCTCACTTATTGAGCAATTACTGAATGTTCCTTCTAGATATTCAGTGTACTTAACAATGTCAGGAAGAGCATACCTCATTCAAATGGAGAAAGGGAGAAATCTTCAGAATTCTTAATAAAAGCATGGTAATGTGAAACACTAGTAGTTTAGCAAAGCAAAAGGCAATAGACTTAAGCTACAGCATGGGAATTTTCAATTAGACACAAGGAAAAATACTTCACAAGTCAAATGGAACCCCAGTTAGACAGAACCTTGAACCATCTCAGGTACATTTGAAGTAAACTCGAATTTGAGTGAAGGGTTGGCCTCCAGAAGTCCATCCATAATAAATTATTCTACAATTCTGTGACCAGAAAGCTATGACAGCAAAGCACTGGAATTAAATCAAGTGCAAGTATCTAGCTACTCAAAGTAAGAAAAATTATGTCCAAAAATGTCAGCATGACTTAAAAATGCAATGTATTTCAAATAATTCCTGTCTTTTTTGAGCATGCTTTTGTTCTGTAATATTTATTTTCTTCTTGATCTAATCCTTGAGCAGTGACAGATGGATCAAATTCACCAGTGACAAAAAATTCCTAAAATTCAGTACGTTTAAAAACTCACATCATCTTTGCCTATTATAGTAACGTAGTGGCAAGGATGCAATTATTTGCACTGGATATCATTATGATGTTGTCCTGACCAGCCTAAGGCACTCTTCAAAGTGAAATATCTGTTTGAATGCTCCTTCTCACTAATACCAGTGAAAGCATCGTATTCCTGGGACTCCCCCTAGATGGGATTTATAGTGTACACTCATCCACAGTTACATAGTAATTTCTAAAATAATATGACAACTACAGTACCTAGAATCTGTTACTTTTTTGTGAAGTGTAAACTATCAAAAGACAGAAGTAAGGCATGATGTGTGTGACTCATCCCCACGCTGCCTGTCTTCCCTTTGGAATGGTTAAACCCCTTGGTAGTTTTCTGATTTGATATATGCCCTCTTGATGTGATAAATCAAAGAAATCATGGGTATATTGCTGCTGATTTAACAAGAATCTCATTTATGGCACCTTACATTTGGTGATTTTTTTGAGACAGTTGAATTTCAGAACAGAAAAACTATTTCTTTCTCAACCTGTTCATTTCATGGTAAGTCAGAATACTTTAAGGCAATTGAACAAACTGGTTAACTAAAGTCTCTGAAGTTATAACAAATTCACAATATTGTCTATTTAAGTATAAGAGGCAAACCTGGCTAATCTGCTCGAGATGCATACTTGAATTTAGTATAATACCCTCCTACACTGCTTTGTGAAATGACAGTAGGCAGCAAGTGAAAAGGTACCCATTTAAACTGCACCTGGCAAATCATGCTATAGGCAATTGTGAAAAAGCTTGAAGATTTTAAGACACATTGAAAGAGCTAGCCTTGCTGCACAAACCCATAGAAGAAAGAATATTTCCAACTCCACATGATGAATCCTGAAGTCCTTCATAGAACTTGGGGCTGAAGGAATGAGAACACTATTTTGAGTAGTTACACTGTGTTCTATAAATATTGATGCTAGGTGTTCTCTAGATCAACAGTCAGTTAGCTATCTGAACTACATAAAAATGATTTAATTTTCAGATGAGGAAGATCTGCCCCATTTTGTACTGAGAGGATTGTATCCATAACATATACTCTAGAGAATGAGTTTCCTGGCAAGAACAGTTACACAGCGTGGGATAAGTTTCTGCAAACTATGCTGGCTTTCAGGGTCCCAGCATTCACAATGAGTCATGTGGCTGCACATCATCACATTTCACAGATGTGTTCTTGAATGTTACCCCTAAATGAACAGAGATAATTTACCAACAAGCTAGGGATGTAGAAAACCTATTACCACCATCAGATACAAAAATGTGAAATAAGTGGTGCAGACAGCTGGTCGTACGAAGTACACACATGCAAACATCTGTACCATGCAAGCGTGTCACTGACGATGTTTTTTCAGAACTGATAAGACTATTCTTAAAAAGCTTTTGCAAGCAAAGTCACTTGAAACAATTAACTATTCCAAAATTTGAATTTACTTAGAAACTTAAACATTTTTTGAACAAAACCAACCTTACTATATATTGATTGGCAGCCTTCTCAGCTTCGATGAGACAGGTATGTGCATATTTGTTAGCCTCACAAATATGATCATGAAGACTTATTTTTGTTGTTGTTCTTAAAAATATTTTTAAAACTTGCATTCACATCTTCAAAAATTAAAATTAATTAGGACTTTCCCCATTTATAATCTGTGCAGGAAAAAATTTTGCAATAGATAAGGTGGCCAGTACTGAAAAACGCAGAACTCATGCATCAGTGGGCATGGCATCGTTTTTTCTTCTCCCATTTACCATTAAAAGGCAATTACCCTAAAGGCAGTAAATCATGATGCTAACAGTATATCATCCACTTGTTTGTGCTTATTGTATTTTCCAGCAACTTAGAAACTTAGTAACTATGAGTTCAATCTATTTCCATTGAAACACATACTTGGCCTCCCAGTTCTTCAATGGTCTTTCTTTAGCATCCTTAAAAGTCAAATCAAATAAGTTAAGCAGAACTGGAATGAAGAGCTGGTTGTACACAATCCATTTCTATCATGGAATACAAAGCCAGTTTCTCCACACATGTATTTATTCCAAGGCCACGGTGGATTGCTCTCAGATTACGCATCCAGCAGGGTTCCTCATCATCTGCTAAACGACAAACAAGCACAAATTCAATTTATTATATCTGAGACTAGTTAAATGTGAGCTGCTCAGTTTTAGGTGCTGTACAAAGATACCATGAAAGGCAGGCAACATTGCTCTCCATAAAAAATTTTAATTGATTGATTTGTCTTTGCATTTCAAAAGCTGCTCTTCTAAATTCTTTCTACTGTAGAGACCTTCTCTAGAACATCTAAAAGTTAAAAGATCATAACTGCAGAATGCCTGAAAAATGAGCCCTCTCTAGGAGTTTTCTTTCAGGTTCATGAATAGATGAGGTGGTTGAGAAGGAAAACAAGTATGTCATGTTGGTAATATTTCAGCCTCTGTTAACCCAGCACAAGTAACCTCATGTTCACCCACACAGCACTTTTTTGTTCCGGCTATATTGGGTTTGGCACATGAAAAGGCAAGGGCTTTTCAGGGAAGTGACCAATTGCAGTTCAGTGTGGTCTTCCTTGTTTTCTTCAATTTTTAATATAACATGCTTTATATTTTGAAATTTAGTAGGTTGCTTCAGGGAACAGTTTCCTGAGCACTGGAACTAATGAAGACCAATTTCCAACAGATTTGAGTCTCTTGATTGATTGCCTTTTTAAACTGATTTATACCAATTTTTTTCTGACATTTTCATAAATCTATAGCATTTTAATGGAAATACATGAGCTGCCAACCTCAGCTATAGAAATAAGGTGACAGCATCAAAAAATTATTAGGGCAAAAACTTGAAAACATTCATACCGTGCCTCTCTGTCAAGTATGTTTGAAATGGATCATGAAGTCAAGCAGTCCGGATATCTGCTTCTTTTTCTGCCACACTCCTGAATTTTTAAAACATGCCTTTCATGATAGCAGTATAAGGAATACTACATTTTTTTGTCAAGATGCAGTACTCAGCTCCATAGCCAATCACCTCAGAATAGTTTCAAAGTCCTTGGAGAGGCTAAGGAAAAACAACATACCCTCAGGGGATTGTTACCTTTCTTCACTTAGGAAGGTTCTTCCCTACAAGCCTGAGACTCTGGGGATGTTATCAGGCAGCCTGCAATACCAAGGGGATTCCAGAAAGTTTTGCAAACTTCTCTAAGCTTCACTGGCTGTCATAATAATCTCTCAGTTGAGTTTCATTGTGAGCCTTGCTCAGCCACCCCATGCTGCCTTAGACTTCCCTTCAAGTTTTCTGACTCGTGCAGGTTTTACAGGCTCTTCTGATACTCACTGCTGCATCCACAGACTCAGCAGTACACAGGCTGGTTTTGAAACTAGGTGTCTCTGAGATGTCAGAAAACATCCTGTTCTAGAACTATACCACTCGTGACTCTATTTGTACGTTTTGTAAGCTTGCTGTGTACTCTTCCTCTCTCTCATCCCTTGTACGCAGCTCTATTTTTACTGTTCTTCCTCAGGTTCAGTTAATCAAATTACACTGTCTTAGTATACACACCTAAATCAAGTCACAGAACTAAAGTCTTTTCTTCTATCATGCTTCACCAGCTACATTATTCTCCATATTATCAGCTTTCCACAATGCTGTGCCTTCTCCCAGTGTTGACCCCCAGTACTTTTTTCCTGGTTCTCCTATCAGTCATTTGTCAATTTTACTATATGCTCTAAATTCCTTTAAATTGCCTTAGACTTATCTAGCCTGCTTTCCAATTTCAGCTCATTCATCCTCTCACTACTGCTTGTATTTCCCATCAACAGTCTTTTACTACTATATTTCTCTCTACTTCGAAGCACTTACTACAAGGAATTTATCAAAATCAAATGACAGGTGTCATCTTGAAACATCTCATACTGCTGTTTGCAAACATCAAGGGACAGAAGTACTAAAATCTTGGGAAACACTTTCCTTTTCATATATATTTGTTAAGGTTCAGTGCAAAGCCTCTTGACCTAATCTACATTTAAAAAATTACTCAGTACTACAATGATTTTAAAAGACTCTCAAAATTGCCACAGGTAATTCAGTTTTTGGTTCTGGTGCCTCCTGAAGGGCATAGGAAATATGTGAGGTCTTTCAGGCACAGATTCTTTTGTCTCACCTCAACTGCCCGGTACTCAAATAGTATCCAGTACTACAGAAAACAACTTTAATAATACCCACAGAGGTATTATTCTGGCTTCTGTTATATGGGTTCTGTCTCAGCCTGTCCATGGTCAGTTGTTACTGTGAGGCAAAGAGGTAGGTACAGATTGAGAATGTAATGTATTGCTTTGTTTCGACATGGTTTTCTTCCTATGTACACATTATTCTGGACTTACTCTTCTACTGGGACATGTCCAAACTATCTTCCAGGTGGTGCAGAAGTTTCAAGAATTTTTAAGAATTCTTAACATCCTTTAAGAATTTTTTTTTTCTCACAATGTTTTTGCAGGGATTTTAAATGGAAAAGGATAAGAAATTTTATTTTCTCTGATTCTGCATTGAGAGGAATTTATGTCAGAGATTCATCTCAAGGCTGATACATGAACAAAGGGCTGGCTTGGTCTCCCATGTAAGATTATACACAACAAGTTTCAGTTCATCTTTACTTTCTCTTACCCACAGCAACTGTATAATAACCTGCCCTATATCTTGTGTCCTTGAGACACTCAGTTTCCAAAAAAACCCAAATTATACCTGGTTTAAAATACTTTTTGGCAATCTGGTTGCTCTAATCAATTCCTCTGTTTCTCTAGGCCTATTTTAGCAATGTTTTGATAAACTTTTATTTCTTCCATACTGGTTCAAGCTACTCAGCTTCTTGAATCAACCCAGTAACAGACTGAGCGTGCCAACTCTACCCCCAAGACTTGTATTACCCTGTACATAACACTCTGTCTCTTCTCTTTCTCTGCATTCTGAAGACCTTGGTTTCTCTAACTTTTTTTTTTTAAGGCCAAATGCAGCATCCTAACCCCCAATGACATATAATAGGAGAGAGCACTGCTTCAGCCAAGCAACCTGCATGACCTTTTTGTATTTCATTTTTATCTGATGAACAAGATCAGCCATAGTGATTGTTTTTGTCATATTTGCTGTGCAGTTAATATCTTTCACAGGAAAAAATATTGGTTTATTAATTGTTGATGTCTGATTGCACTGATGTTCAAATTCTTAGTGATGAGTTCATCCTCATAACTACACTCTTTTTCTTTAAAATCAAACAACTTCAATCAAAGACAAAAACAATGGTTCAAAGAAAAAAAAAATGAGTCAAGCATGTCTTATTTTGTAAGCCAAAAGTTATCATGATTCTTCAAGGAGGAAATAGGAAAGATCAACACCAGTTTTGCAGGACTGTAAGTAAATAACTACTGAAAGCAACTCCAGACATTTAGTACTAATTGTTCATGGAGCAGATTAAATTGGATTTATACAGTGTCAAGAATCGGTGTGGGAGGAAGAAGAGCTCTTCTGCAGGTACTCAACAAGAAACTCGTTACAAAAAAGAAATCTACCAGAGCACATAGGATTAAACATTATTTTGGAAACCATTATAAATGTTAAGGGGAGAACAACTTCAGACCACAATAAATAACCGCCTGCCACACGGTTAGGTCCTGAGGCTAACAGAGAAAATAGAAAGGCTGCATTAGAGATAAAAGCTACATTTGCTTTAATGTTAACTTTTAACTAATCAACTCTGCTGCACTCTTTGACAGAACAATAGTAGAACCGTAACCACATATTTGATATGCATTGCAAAGAGGCAAAATATACATGTTCTTTTGCTGAATGTGTGACCCACTATCTACAGGGGGCAGATCAAAGACAAGAATTCTCTTCCTTGGCTTGAACATGAAAGAGCTCACTAAAAAAGCGTGATGGTTTACCTCATTTTAACCGTTCCCACTGAAGCATTATAGAAAGTATATAGAACATAAAAGATGCTCTGCTGCTTTGACGGTCTCCAATGATGAACAACAGAAGCAGGAGAGTAGATCCCTTTGAGCTACTGTTCTGAACAAAACAAAAATCTTTTTATCCACATGCAGAAAAGAGAAATAAGACATTAATCTTGTGCCCCAATCCCTACACTAAGGCAGAGCCATGTCCCAAACCTGTAAAAAGATCTTCAATACGGCCCTGATTCTATAATATGACAAAGGGATTGCAAAAGATTTTCCTTGCAGAACAATTATAGTTGCTTAGTTTTTCACTTCACCAATGAAATTTTGGGAGAAGAATAAAAAGAATAGGATTACTCTAGATCATTCGTGTTACTTAATATAGAAAAAAATCCCTGTTTCTGAAGTTAACACTAGCTGTGAAAAGTTGGTTTAAAAATACATAGGGCAGATGGGGGCATGGATTTTAATCTTGTCTCCAAATTTGTGGAAAAATGACATACCAGAGATGTGGACTTTACTTTATCATCTGTTTATTAGTAGTTCCCTTAATCAGATGCTTCCAGAATTTGAAATAATTATACGAGCAGTTTTCCAATAGGCATACTTTAGTTCCCTGAGAAGACTGCCATTGCACAGCTCATGACTGTAAGACATTTAGGTTTGAAGAGTACTGTTTTACTCAGCATCTTAGAATATTTTTTTTCCAAAATTTCACACCACCTTGCAAGGAATTAAGCTTCAAGTTGTCTTTAAAAGAAAGTGCTGTTATCCTACTTTATGGACAGGCAAAGTGAATCCCCATGTTTTAAGTACTTTTTTGCCAAGACCTAGCAATAAAGAAAAATATTTTCAGTTATATATCTCATCTACTGGAAACACTCTGCTTCATTATGGGCTGTGCACTTTGTCTGGTACTGAAGAAGCATACAAAAAAAGCATCACTCTCACAATAATCCAAAAACTGCTTCTTATGTCACACACACCACACTTAAACATAAATCAGTGAAGACTTCCCTCCCTCCTCCGAGTCGGTTCTGAGCCCATGTCCCAACACAGTGCAAGAGATCAGTGCTCTCACTGACCTGCCATCATTCAGTTGTGACATCTGCCAGGATCCTGACTACTACGAGTCATTTAAGACCCTGTAATATTTTTTTAATTAACTCCAATGTCCTAGCCAAATCATATTTTAGCTAATGATATTCAGCCTGCCTGACATACCCCCTGTAGTTTCAGTCTAAATAGCTTATTCTTCACTTTTCTGCTCAAAAATTTATCTAGGTATCTTGTGCAGAGGAGTATTTAAGGTTTTTAAAAGTGGAAGTTGTTACAGGTCAGACGTGTTGCATTAATCTCTCCTCTCTGTAGATTTAGAAGTGAAGACAGTGGTGACATCACTGTATTTTCTGTTTGTGTCCAAAGCTTTTTACACTCCTCATCTTTTAAAAGGCCAACATGGGAAGTGATGCAATTTCCTGATAAAGTGAAAAAGATTGAGTACCTACACAAGACCTGAAAGGGACATAATTTTCTGCAGGAGCCTTCAGCTGCAACACCTCTAATCAGGAACAGCAGCAAAGAAAGTTTAACTGAATTTTGTCTGTCCACTGTTAATAGATAAGTATTGACCAGGATATGTTCCTCTATCAAAAGAAGTGTCCTGATGATAACTGTGAGATATTTTGCTCAAGCAGGCCCTAGCCAGAGATATTGCTAACTGAAACTTAAAATCATTACATTATTAAACTGTTTCCAGGTTCTCAGTCCACTAGTCAGTTGTGAAGTGGCTCTATCCCTTGGTATCATGTAGGCATAATAGGTAAGATACAACATACTTTGTTCCCAGTTACCTACGTACAACTTCATCACTCATCATCTTAGAATAAAATTGTTCAGTCATCACCACAAACTCCAAAATCTCAGGAAGCTGCATACCTGGCTTTGCTCTCCCACAACATCAATCTCTCTGTTTCACTGACCAATGAAGAAAAGAAGCAAAGAGCATCAAGGTCCTCTCTTTGAACACCAAGGAAGGATTTTTAAATCCATGGTAGACTGACAGTCTGGTTTACAATGAATTAAGTTATATTCTAAGTAATGGTGAGAATGCACAGTCCCACACTAACACAGGCTGCCACGTGGAACTGCATTCGCATCTTGGATTTCCAGGAAAAGAATGTTTCCTGCCATTATCCCCAGAGAGGGCAGACCGGTTCTTTTGCAAATTACTGTGAACCAAAACTGCAGGATGAAACACAGAGCTATGAATCATAGGGATATGCTTCCAATGAGCTGTTCAGTTTCTCAGGGAGAGAATGCTGGCTGGCACAGAAATAAGGCATGACAGTAGTACACTCTTAAAAATAGCGTGAATGCATTTCTTTTCATTAGGCTCAACCAACCCATGACCGTTTAATCTATGGCTCAGCTGCACTGAAGCCATATCTCTCTCATATATTGTCTCATGTAAGAGCCAAAAACTTGGTTTCTGTGATAAACACAAGTCATTAGGTTAATATCCCAACACATTGCTAAAAACACACAGTTTGTTTCATTTTGTTTGACTGCTTTTAAACTCCATTGCTGGCTGGTCAACAAGAGAATTATTGTTCCTTGACAAGTTATAAGGTCCTTTCAAAGCTACATTTCATAAAAACCATTCCCAGCACAAATTGTTCTCACGTCAATTATGAAACATTTATTGCTCTTCATTTTTTTTTTTTTTGGACAAAAGATGCTGTATGTCAAGATCAATTTTCCTTCTAGAATGCTTTCACATCTATTCTCCTGTTAATTTCTTTTAGTTCAGGCACTGAATTTCTCAACTGCCTTAACCAATCCCCTAGGATGCTCATGCACACAGGGGACTGCAAAGTTTCCAGTCTTTTCCTTTAAACTCTTTAAACAGCTACAGAAGACAGATGCAGCCCACTTCAGTCGTAAGTCATTAAAAATATTCATCTAGGCATGATGTGTCCTTTTATTTCCCCCATGAAAATTTACAGTAAGTAGTTCTGCATCTGCCCAGTAATCTGTGTAGTGCCCTCACAAGCACATTTTGCAGTTTATCTTATTTTCAGTGGACTGATGTTTTTAATAACAAAGGGTCATACGCTGATATCAAGCAATACACGAGAACCTGGCTGCTCTGATCACTCTTATTCTGATCCACTACAACTTTTTATCATAAACTCACAGAAGTGACTTCTACCCATGTCAGCAAGCATCTCACACCTGGTTATGCCCCTTTCCACAAGCATGGGGCTTATTTCTTCGGTGCCATCTAAAGCATTTGTCCAAAAAAGTTGTCTACAATCTTCACCCTGCCAGAGAAGTGGTCTATAAGCTAGGTTTGCAATCTAAGCACTTGAAAAGGCAAATGGAGAGAGCTTCCCCTCCTTTAAGGGATTGCTCTGGACCTCCAATTGACACCTATCTCCCCTTCTCAACTGACAGGTCTATATATTCCTACAAATGTGTTGAGTAACTAGACATCTTTCTTTATGATATAGATATTTTATATAGATAATGGTATATTTTACTCAGGAATATGCATTCCAGTCCTGTTAGTCTGTCTGTAAATGCACATAAAGAGCTGGACACATGAACATAATTCTCCTGGATCATATACATCCGTTACTGGAGTACCCAATTGCCTTTGAACTTTGGTTTGTGCTTCTCGAACATTTTACCGTCCAATCTATTCCTGAAAATAGAGGAGCAAAGTAGTGACTTATCACACATTCACAAATTTTCCTAACATAAAACATAGCAATTTTTCAGAGACCCCTTTTTTGCCCACTATGTGAACTGACACACATCCCTTTCACCATCCTTGAACTATAGTGCTGTGAATACTGGCGAAGTAGTAGTTACATATTTCTTCTATCCTGGATGCTATGTAACTTTGTGTCTGAAATTGTTTGCAGCCTTGTGACCAAATGTAAACTTTGGTGGCATTCTGTAGCACTCCACCTTTAGGATTTTGGATTGTTATAACCCTACAGCTGCTGAATCAGTGGTGCTTCTGCAACACTATCAACATTTAGCACCTCCAAGAGCAAGTAATCTATAATAAATATCAGCTTTTTAGAAATAAGATTCCATAAGCAGGAAAAGGTTGCTTTGAACAAGTACCCAAAAGACAAAAAACATCTCACATCTTCTTCCGAAACAATCAGCATTGTTCAATAATGAGACAGAACTGTACCTCTTGATTTTTGCATTTCCAGAAGCAGATAATAATGTTTTCAGAGTAGTCTTCAAATGTGCAGCTCTACATAACAATCCTAGCCTAAAGAATTATTTTTTCTCCATGGAAGTACTAGCAACGTGCTAGATTCAGGAGCAACCCTGAGGGGAGCAAATAGGAGTGTTGTTAGGGTGTAAACCTGTTATCAGTCATGGGGAATCCCTGATGACTGTGTTTTTGTCTTTATCCATAGCAGACAAGTATGAGGTATAACTGAAAATGACAATACTCCACCTTCAAATACCTTGGGAAGCTAAGATACCTACAAGTCTGCTCAAAAGCTTCACACTTGCACTGTTCCTCAAGAAAGAAAAGGCAAATGTGTAAATTCTTTAAGTGATTACTGCTTAGAAACTTTCCTTTGTTTTCAAGTGTTGATATGATTCCTAAATCGTGTTAAGAAAAATTTTAATAAAAAAACTTATTGTGTTTTATTTAAAAATTTTTACCAAAATATATAAAAATGTCTAACTTTAGCTTTGTCTTATATTGCAGTAGCTCATCAGGAACCAGGAAAAAGTATTACAGAAAACTGAACTGTATTTTCACCTTTTGAAATAATTGTGGGTATTTTTCAGCTGCCTCTAGAGCTGACAACATCTGGCATTCGTCCATTCTCACTGTCTCAGAGCTGCCTGTTCTGGTTGAGCAACAAGACAGCCAAACTAGCTAAGTAAAACTGGAATCTTCAGTACAGCCCAAGAAGTCTTTGCAAAATAGGCTGCTAAAGGACTGTTATCTGATATGTTTTATACTGGAGAAAATCTGATACTATCTATCCCAGTACATGAAAGCGGGTGTGCATATTACCTCTCCGAGCAGAGCATCTGAATTTTTATAATTGATATTTTCCTGCTACCAACGGAGTATGATGTGATTTGCAGAGTTATTTGAGGCAGTGGGCAGTCCCTGTACATACAGAATTTGTTAAAGATTTCTGTGGTACAGAAATTAGTTTTTTTCATGGCCTTTTACTCTTCATAGTTAATAACATTTTAGACAACTTCAGCATGAAATTTAGTCATGTATTGTCTATCTACCTTTGGTTTAACACGTTGAGTACTTAATAAGTTCATTGCCATCAAGCTCTTATCATATGTTGTATTCTAGATGTCTGAACATACAAATTTCATATACAATTACTAGAGAAAATTCAGACCTTGGTGAAATTATATTATTTGCATTTATAGTAATTTTAATAACTAAAGACAACTGGTGATACAGCTGAACGCATCATAAACCAAATAGCTCCCTTTTACAGTTAACTAAACAGCTTCTTCCTCCCCCTCCAGTAACTGAAGAACAAATTATCAATAATAGGCAGATGGCCATTAGCATAATCCATAAAGCCAGAAGACATTACAGTACTTTGTATCTATCAACACTGATTAGCAGCATAACGTTTAATTAGCCTCTGTGAAGAGAACAGTGAGTAACAGGGTAGGGATGTAACAAAGGAAATGGTGTTAATAATACTCTGGATATTTGTCAAAGTGAAATAATTTCCAGCTCACAGGCTCTTCAGCAAAGGGTGGTTTAGCAAGAATTGGTTCAGAAGGAGCACACTGATCAAAACAAGGAAAATTACAAGTTTTCATAAGCGTAAATTTAGCTAAAGTATTAGAATCTGAGCAGAAATAATCTTGTATGAGCTGAACCAATTCTAACTTCCTAATAAAAAAACAAATGGCTAAAAGGATAGAGGAATTTTGTGACTGCAGGATGAAAAGGTTGCATATTAAATGCTGGTTAGCCTTGAAAAGTTTCCCTTGAATTATGTCCAATAGGACTTTAAAAAATCTTTTGCTGGACTTCATTAAGTCTAACTATACAAAAATATAAACTCAAAGTCTAATGACACAAAGCATAACAGCTTAAGTCTCAAATATTTATTAAGTAGCACAGGAAAAACAGTGACTTAGCCTTAGCAATTTCCTGTTTCACAGGGTTTTTTTAGTGGTAACAAATAATGTAATATAGATAACTTGCTTTTCAGGTGAAAAACCTGAATTTAATGACTATGTAAACATTGAAGGATGCATGTTAGACCCAACAATATTTTCAAACACCTTTTATGCTCGATGAAGAGATCTGAGCCCTTTCTCACAAAGTTTAATATAGCTCCATATAAACAAAATGCATAAAGCACACAGAGAAGGCAATGACTATCATTAATATGAATTGAAATACACACACTATGAAGTGGAACTTAATCTCCAAATTCAGCAGAGAGAGACTCTGAACAGAGAAGACAGAAGAGCATCATTTTCTTCTGTCATCTGTATTTAATATTTTAGTATACCACCATTTCAATCTCTTCCACTCTCAGGTTGTCTGAATGAGAAAACGTGCATCAGCATGGCTGCTGAAGGCAGAGATGAAATTGTAACACAGATACTGAGACAGTTTGGACAGGTGTGGCAGGAACACAGATGTGGCATCAAAGTAAATAATTCAAGCTCTTGCAGTAAAATAGTCTCTATTTTGCAGTCCGTAAAATTAGTCTGTTGCTATTAGCTATGCTGAAGACATATCTATGGAAAACCACGCAGTAATACCAACGGCTATGGAGCTAAGGTATTTTCTTTCCTCCTCTGTCTGGCTATTAGACGGTTATTAGCTCAGTGGAGAATGGGAACAGTTGGGACAGCTGGGGCAGAACTGTCACTCAGAACCATGGACAGCATAAGAGACAGAAGGAAGTTCCTACAATTGCCAGTAACACTGACAAGTGCCTGCAAAAGAACAACAGAGTGGTATATTTTGCTCTTGTGATTTGAAACACAGATGGCTCCTGGTGTAGACAGTATATCATGGGAGAACATGAAAGTTTCCATGTGGGAGCATCCACTTCAAGAATCCATTTTCTCATTAAGCACGCAATTGAATGAGATAAACGTCTGTGCAGAAAAGAGAAGACAGTCACAAGCCACAAGCACAGCAGGGGACTAGCCTAAGGCGCAAAGCAGAAGTGAGATACACTGTTTGTCAGGGACAGGCTCTGTATCTGCAGATGCCTCACTGAAAGGCATAACCTTTATCTGCTAAAACATACCGCCACCTGTTACTGGAGAAAACAGCACATACGCACGAGGTGCATCAGATGGTATAACCTACTCCAACAAAACCTTTTGGAAGGGAAATATTGCTGAATTAGTTTGAAGATTAAATAGGATTTCAAATCCCTATCCCTTCTTTGCAACAAGGACAGTCTTTGAACAAGTAATTCCAGTATTCCAAGTGGGAAGTGCAGGAGAACTTCCTTTTCTCCCTACTTAAAAAGAGCTTAAGAAAACGGCAAGTCATATTACTGTTCAGCTTCATCAAGCTGTTTCACTAACTGTGCCCATCTCAACTGAGGCTCAGTTAAACCTAAATTATCAGCTTCATGAGATTACAAAATGTGTTTCTCAAATCCATTTTCTACCTTTCTACCTCTGCAGGCCTCATAGTGGGAAAAAAAGAAAAAAAAAAAAAAAGGCAAGATTGCCTAGACATTGAAAGAAAGTTTCTTTCAATTCTCAAGTTGTTTCTGTTAAAACACCCTGATTGCAGTCTCTCAGTGCCTATGTATGCTGTACAGAATATCTGTGAATGGACACAATACAAATTCACCTTTTGGTACAAAAATAATGGCCTTGACTGTGCTATATGGATATATACGGGCACTTCTTTCTAATTAATTTCTTTAGCACTAGACTGCTTGAATACATAATTAGATAAGTTTTATGGACTTATCTATGTTTGGCCCTTTCTTTCCCTTTCTCAGTTCATCTTTTCACTTTGTATGCTGATAACTCCGGGCATCTCTCATCCCCCATTCAACAGCTTCCCTCTTTTTGATAGAAAAAAAGCATACAAAATATTATAGAGGTAGAGCATGCTATCTTAAACATCAATCTTTTACATGGTTCCATTTCTTGACATAAGCACAGCTTGCACTTTTATTTTGCATTTTAATATGCTGTATGTTTTCCAACTAGTCATGGCACATTAACTGTCCTTGTCTTATCATAGCCAAGGACAGTTCAGTTGGCCTTGCTGTAGCATTTAATCTTGTGAATTCTCAGCTAAGAACAAAGGTATTAAAATTAATTTCTGAGTAAAGGTCTTATTAAGAGGATCTCTTCTTGCACCAAAGTCCATTCAGATGGAAAGATGCCCACCTGTGTGCTGCTTAGAGAATTCTTCCTACATTGAAGGATGAAGAAATTCAGTGAATTTTAATTCAGAGAAAACACAAGTAAATATGGACATAAATTTTATCTACAAAACCTACTTTAATCCAGATATCCCTGAACATTTTGTTGGCTTTTTTGCTGTTGTTCCACTCTAAGCATTGGTTTCACAGAACAGTCAGTCACGACTCCAAGATCACTATACTGAACAATAACGGCCCATTCCAAGCTCAGCACTGTGTAGGCCTAGTTTAAGTTCTCTTTGCCCAGATGCATCACCTTATTTTTGTCCACAGTGAACTTGACTGATCTCTTTTCTTGCCCACTAAATTTTGTAAGTTCCTTCTGGAATTCCTTATCATTAGGATGGTATAATGAAAAAGGCTTAAGGTCATCCTCAAACCTCACTGGTTATTGTCTTCTCCAGTTCATCCATGAAGATCAATTGTTACTGGTCCCAGACTGGTCCTGCACTGATCCCTAGTCAAAGCTTTTTCATAATGAAAAGTGATTCCTTGTTTCTTATCCTTTAGTCATTTTTCAGTGTACCAAAGAACACTTCCACCAGTCCTAAGGCAGGTTAATTTATTTAATAAGTTTGGAATTGGAAACATGTCAAAGAACAACTACATAAAGTCCACTAGATCCTCTTTATCCATTTTTTTTTCACTGATACCCTCACAGAAACCCAGAAAGTTGATGAGGCATGATTTTCCTCAACAAAAAGTGTGCTAACTCTTTCCCAATTGACTGCTTTTATCTATGCACTCAGTGACCTTGTTTTTTTTATAGATTCTACCATACAGCTGGGATGGATCTCAGAGTCACTAGTCTGTAGTTCACAGGATTATCTCTCATGTCCTTTATGTAGATGGCAATTACTTTGTCTCCCCATCTATTCTCCGGTTTAATAACTGTTCTTCATGGTAGGTTAAACACCTTGGTCATCAGTTCTGTAATATCCTACCTGTATTCCTTTAGGCATCTCAGGTGAATTCTGGTAACATATTAGCATTAAACTTACCTATTTGGTCTAAATTTTCCTTTGAATCAACCTAGCTTTGCTGGTCTAGAGGTTGCAAAGACAGTAGTGCTGTGATGGGTATAAAAACATCACCAAAATCTTCATAAGTAAAAAACAATGTACAGATTGAAGGAAGAAGATTCTCTTCTACAGCTTTATCACTGTGTTTTTCCTCTATCTTGTTATTGGCTTCTGGCTTTTGCTGGATTTAGGAAGTATTTCTCTATGAGCTTGCACACCCTCTGAAAGGCGGTCTTCAAATTCTTTTTTTGGTCTTTTTACTGTTCAGATCCCATTTGACCTGCCATGTTTCATGACTTTCTAGCTGTCCTCTTTAAGGGAAGTTTTCCATCCTTGAATACTGACTTGTCCACTAGAAGAATCTCGTTAATTTTTCCGCTGAAGTACAGAGAGGGCTTTGGCCTCCTTTTTGTTTTCTGTTGAATTGTGGTACACAGTTTACATGGGATTCTAATATTTTAAACAGCCTGTAGGCTTCTGGCAGGTCTGTAAGGCCACTCTCTCACTAGCAACTCTTTGAATTAGTCTTTATCCACTACTTAAGAGCAAAAGCACAACAGCATTCTTTTCTTCTAGGTTCTAAGGCTAGTTGCTCTAGAAATCACCCGTTTACTGCATCCAAAAATTGCATCTCTATGTCTTGAGCTACCAATTCAGTCTACATATTCAGTCCATAGTTGAAATATTCCGTTATTACTCCTTGTCCTATATTTGCAGCCTTGCTAGTACACTTAACATTTCTGTGTCACTATAATTATAACTGACGGATTTATAGTGCAATAATCACGATACCTTTATTTTGCAAGAGTATGAGAATTCTTCCACAAGGATTCTGTAACAATTCTCTTTCACTGTAACGTTTTTATCCTGTTGCCCTTTCACATATTCTTCACATACAGCACCACTACCTCACCAGTACATCCTACTCTACTTTTACTGATTATCCCACTTCTAAGAGTTCTCCGAGATGCTTATGTTGCCAGGGTTGTCATCTGAGGCCATGCTTTCTAATTCCCCCATTTTAATATTTAGGTTTTTAGCACTGGTGAAGAAGTATCTGCTCTGACTTTGTTGCAAGTGCCAGTCAGTGAGTATTCCAACCAGTCTGCATTTCGTGTTTGTTGTGACTGTGCTATTAATTTCCCTCTTAGCTCTTTCAAAAGTGCAGAAAACACTAACCCTTTTCCCCTCATTCGTTTTGTTGGTCCAAACCAGAGGTGCTCTTCCACAGCTATTGGCTTTCTTCCTGCTTTTACTTAAATACTACTTCTGAAGTTTTAATTTTTAGTGACAGCAGAACAGTTCCATTTTGATTTAGGTACTACTAAAATTTCTAAAATCCATAAGTAAAGCCACACTGGCTCATAGCTTTCTTATGTAATCAGCATCCATACTTCTGCAAAATATATATTTATTACTTGCTTAAAAAAATTGAAAGGAAAGTATTTTAGTCACTAAAAAAAGTATGAAGCTGCTCTTATATAATGGACATGCTTAATCCTTTGATGTTTGACATTTGTATGTAAATAAAAAAGTTTAACAGAAAATACAAATCCCTTCAGGCAGTATCTCAATATGAACTGTTATGGCATATATTTTGATACCTGCTGTCCTGTAATATAGAAAGGAGCTCAAATTAAAGTAACATCAAAAGAGGGGACAATTACATGAATAAAGGTAAATTCAGAGTGGCTTACACTATGTTGCTTGATAACTATTCTCAAGTTATATTTTGATATTTTTTCTCTTACTAGAAACATATTTACTATGGCAGCTACAGGAAAACAATTAACTTCCTTCAAAACATTTATTAAAGGTATTTATGAAAATAGTTACTTGTTTTTCAAAGAACTAGGAAAGTATCTTATTTTATTGCCTATTTAATCTACAGATTATTGTGATCTAGATCCACAGAAATCTGGCGTCATAACAACTTGCCAAAAGGCCTCCCTGCATTACTTCAGTTGGTAGAAGTCCCCTCCAGAAACCATCTCTAGTTCAAGGTTCAAACCCAACTCAGATCTAATTATGCCCAGACACGCAACTGCAAGGACGAAACTGATGCTTCCATTTCATCCTCAATTCAGGACCTGATTCAAACCTATTCAAAAGTAACTGTAAAACATTCCTTGATGGTAACAGGTTTTAAATCTGTCCTGGATTCTCAGTTTATCTCAGCTAGTCTATCAAGTAAAACATAGTGGTGTCTCTACAATGTCTCCATGTTTTCACTTAGTAACCAAAACGCAAAGTTTTACAATTAGCTCTAAACAGGAAGAGAACTCATTTGTCAGTGAAAATCAATGGACCTCTTGAAATGGATCACAGTTGCAGCATTCAAGCCTGGCATAGTATCGTCAACTGCTTTTAGTTACCAAAGAGCCAGGAATGGGAATAACTTTCAGCCTTTTATAAAGTCAACAAGACCTACAGATGACCAAGAAGTGACAGGAACTGCATTGAACTTTCTCTTAACTATCTCTTCTCTGGCCTGTGAATTTTTTGACTGTAGGATTATTTCTTAGTCAAATCAAGGATTAATACCAAATTTGATATGTTGTCATATGAATCAAATCACATTTTTTCTCAATCTGCATGAAATTAATTCCAATACTTCTTTTGCTTTAAATGTGCAATTAGCAGAGACATTTTTCAGTTTCTCAAGTGACAATTTCAGTTTTCACATTTGACATATTTTTAGACAATAGAACGTTTTAAGTATTTTAGAGTACAGTAATTGCAGTTCTACTGGTGCTAAATCAAATACAGGAATGGCAAATATTGTACCTAAATAATTTGAAGCAAGCAGTGTCTCATGTCTTCTGCCTATGTCAGCTTCAAATTAGCATGTCAGTAAAATACCTGCCTTGTTAAATCCTATGCTTGCTTACATTGCTATGCTCAGCTTTAAGTTTTCTGTAGACATTGCTTGTATATGTGATAAGGAGAGTTCCCATTCCCTAGAATATCCTTTGCTGTTGACATCTCAAGAAGTTGTTTTTCTCTAGTAGATAACTTTAGATTTGCCTTAGCAATGACAAAATAAATAAAATAGCTCTAAGAAGCTGAAAAGCAACCTCAGCGTATCTGTATTCTCTGTCACACAGAGTCCATGCGGGTTTTTAAATAATGTGTAACTCATAGTAGATGAGTCAGCCTGAATATGGCAAGGCACTGTCTGAAATCACAGCAAGAGCTACTTGATCTAGTTTCTTTATTTCTCCATAATTATTTTTTGAAGTTGCAGCTGCACTTCCAGAGGAGAAGGAAGAATACATTGACAGTGACCAAAATACAAATGTCAAAATCATTCTACCACACACTCAAAATTATTATTAGGTTGCAAAAGAGACAGGAAGAAAAGATCATTTGCAATAAGCAGTTCTTAGCAGCATTCTTACAAACTTATGAATGTGTTCTCAATTTACTATTATTTGCTGTCTTTTTACAAGAATCACAGTGATTTAGAAGGTACAGTCTCTTTTTGGAGGATGTGATGATGTTTCTGTGTTAACAATATTTAAACCAAGCTATATCTATTGCATATGTTATTTTTTAACTTATAAGGCCATCAATATTCTTGCACTGCAAGTGCTTAGGTTATAGTTGTGGTCAATTCATAGAATCATAGAATACAGAATGGATTGGAACGGACCTTAAAAATCACCTAGTTCCAAACCCCCTGCCATGAGCAGGAACACCCTCCACTAGCCCAGGTTGCTCAAAGCCTCATCCAGCCTGGCCTTGAACACTTCCAGGGATGGGGCATCCACAGCTTCCCTGGGACAACCTGTTCCAGTGCCTCACCACCCTCACAGTAAAACATTTCTTCCTAATATCTAACCTAAATCTACCCTCTTTCAGTTTAAAGCCATTATCCCTTGTTCTATCACTACATGCGCTTGTCAAGAAACAACTTTCTAGCACACACATTCAATTTTTTTTAACAATGTTGTTTCATTTTTCCCATTTGAATCTTAGCTGCCCAACAAAAAGAAAAAAATATGGAAGAGGACCCTTTGGAAGAAGAAAGTATGAAGTTATTTACTGAAAAGTTATGTCAGACTGCAGTTAATAAGGAAAAAAACAAATTAAAACCTGGAGACAATGAAATGAAGAGTTTAATATAGGTTAGAAACAGATATTTCAAACTGAATGTAAGCAGTCAAAATGTAGTCTTGTTAAAAATTCAGTGACATCAGTAAAACCTAAGCTTGCTTCTACAAATAACAATTTCCATCAGTAGGAAAGAACTGAATTGGTAACATATGAATCTTTACTGATCTGCATTTATTTCTCGTAAAGACCAATTTGCACACACAAATGTAAACAAGTGCCAAACTGTTTACTAGTGTATCAGCTGCCTTTTTTCAAACTTAGAATAGCAGAAATACATGCTTTTAAATTACATGACCTGTTTCTAAGTGTAATCTCCCCAACCAAACAGATGCTTTAAAAGAATATTGAGTATTAAAAGTGAATTTTATAAAGCAATATGTTTATAAAAAAATCAGCATTGCAAAGGAAGGGGATTTTGTAATGTGCACACCTCACTTGTTGATGAAATACTTGTTTACATGCTTACTGTTGCTAATAAGCTGTGCAGCTTAATCTGGAGGCTATGTAGCTTGATCTGTAAAACACTGAATTGGATCAACAAGGTATATTTTTCATAAGATACACAGAGAATAGTAAACTTTGTATCTTGAGTAGAAAACTATGCACTCAATCAGCACAAAAGTGTGACAGTAAAAGTATGTTGCAAAATCAAGGGCACACATAGCTTTACCAGTATATTATACTTCATGGTTGTACAACTAAGCAACTGCCACCAGTGGCTACCCTAGAGCGCAGCAAAAATTTTAATCACAAGTATACAAGATGTTCATATGCACACAGGGAAAAGGTTGTGATTCTCTTTTGCTGCTTGAATTTTCTACTTGACCTTCCTATAATCTAAAATAAGGATGATACTGAGAAACTGGGCAGTGGAATATAACGGGTAACCAAAATTTTCTTCTCTAAACAGCCTTTTCCAGGAAGGCATCCACTTGTTTTGGAGACACTGAAGAACTGAGATTTATTGTTTTTTTTCAAAAGTGCTAAATACTCTTTCTGCAAAGGAACTGTTGGTTTGTTTGGGCTTTTTTTTTTTTTTCACTTGACTAGGTAAAGGTCTTCTAAATCTCTAGCCAACTAAATGTTTTCTTTAGCCTTGCTATTCTGTGGGTCTCTGTACCTTCTCAACTTTTCCAGCATCTTCTTTTAACAGAACTGTTCATCAGATCGGAGGCAGAAGTCCAACAAGAGTTTCCCCAATATTTTTCATGCAGAGAGAAACCATGCCCTGACCTGTTTTACTGTATGTACTCTCCTTTTGTACAGATAGCCCTTTCTTAGTTGAGTTTAAGCGGTATTGAACTCATATCCTTCAGAGTCACTGCTTCTCATAATCTGTAAATCCAAGTGGAATTCCCTGTTCCTGTGGATACAACTTTTCATTTGGCTCTTGCAGGCTCTAGCTTAGCAAATCATCCGATTACCTCTGTCCTCACCATTGCTTATGTATTCTTGTTTATAACATTTGCAGGCAGCTCAGTGACTTCCTATGTCCTGAGCCATCAGAAGCAACATTCTTGATTAGCAGCAGGCCTGATTACTGATTTCTCAAACTCCATGCGGAATACACTCTTACTCGCTAATGACTGTTCCTGAGATTTGTCAGTACATCCCAATTTTATTTAATGTATGCCTTGCTTATATGGTGCAGTGAGTTTTTGATAAGTGGGTATTTCTTGTTTCAAAGCACCAGGTAAACCTTAAAAAAGGATTGATTTATCATATACTGATATTCCACACAAGCTTCTGCACTTGGCGTTGTATTCAGATTTGCTTTTTCAGCACACCAAGAGGCTGGAGATTGCTCTGTTGGCAGAATTTGGGAATAATGTCCTGGCCATTTTCCTTTCCAACTGAACTGGAAGGAAAATAGCAATGTAACAGTGTAGCCCTCAAGGAAGAGTTGTCCATGGAGTTGAAAGCAGCTGTATATTAGTAAGAAAATCCACAGTGTAGTTAACTGATAAATACAGGAAAAGGGCCTGTATTATTTCTAGCATGGTTATACTAGATTTTCTTCCACTGTGGCTGAAGACACCATTTTTCCACTTTTCCCTATGCATAGTATGAGGATGCTTTATATACAGCCTGTTCTGAAATAAATACATTTGCACTCCAATGTGTCTTATGATAGCTGGCCATAAGTGAGGACTTTGAAAAAACATAAGAAAAATCCAAAAAACAGGTAAAACTTGATGAGCATATTTTGTGAGTTTAACTTAAATAAGAGCTCTTCATATAGTTCTGTTTAGCATATTGCCAAGCAATTACATTTTAGGGTAAACAGTTTGTATTTAACATAGTGTTGCATTGCTCACTAGAACTTATACACTTTCAGTCAAAAAAACTTGTTCAGTAAGAGTTTATTATATACAGCCCCTCTCTAGGAGACCCAGTTTCGAATGCACAGTCTTCAGCTCAGAAGTTACAAGAAATTAACTACCACTATCAAGCAAATAACTAGTATTTTCAAAACAGGCTATCACTAAAATATAGACAACAGACCTGGCCAATTAGTCAGGTAAGAAGTATAACTAGCAGTGAAATTGGAAACTTTTCCATCTGACTTCCAAAATAGAGGTGATTAGGCAGCAACTAGGTAGAATTTCCATCAGCAAGATGTGCATGTTTGTCCCATACTTACGATGAGCACCTGCAGGTATTATCATTGTCACAGGACACATTTAGTGACATGAGACAGAGAAATGACACAGAGAAAGAAAACTAAATTTTCAACATTTCAGATTTTTAGCACAATGGCAAACATTCTTTATGATACTGAAAAAAGGGCCTCTAAATAGTCAGTGACATTAACTTTTGAAAAAAAAAAAAAAAATTGCACTCTCCATAGAGTCTGGGCTCAGTTACGGATATTTGCCAAGACCTGTAGTTCTATTACTTTGACATCTTAATTTATGCTATGACAGTGACCAGTCTTAAGATTCCAGAGATTCTTCCTGAGCTGCAAATAACTGCTATATCCCATGTAACTGCATTATAGATGGTCATAGCATCTATATGCTATGGAGATGGAGATCCAAAATATATGTTTTCTGTTGCAAAAATCCAGACAGCTGATATCTTTCCCATAAAGCTTAGCCAATGACTAGAAAAAATTTCCAATTGCATTTCAACAGCTTTGCTCTTTGGTAACTTGAATAGTACTTTCACTGGCCCTTAGCCAAAGCTCATTAGAGTCAGTGGGAATGTTTCCATTTGCTTCAGTAGCCTTTGGATTAGGTCCATATTAGCTTTCAGATTTGTTCATATGTTTCAGATATATCTGGCATTTCTTTTCAAGGGCATAGTGTGGAGAACAATATCCTGTTTGCAGAATGCAATTTGACATAATGTACTTTACCAGGATAATAATTATAAAATTCTTTCTCTTCTTGGTATATTGGATACATTTGTGCTAATCAAACAGTAAAATAATTTGTATTACCCATGTAACAAATGAGTTGCCTAAGGAAGTAATATCTGAATTCTTCATGCATTCTTTTACTGGAACACTTAATTTAGAACATTTTTTTATAGACACAAAGATGTGAGCTGAAAAAACAGTGTTTTCATCCAACTATAACATCAATTTACACATTCAGAGATTATATTTAATGCCTGTAAAGGCCACTAATATTTAATTTCTGCTGTAATACTTAAGGAACGATCTGTCTTCACAGTATAGACTGCAACCTGAATTATTTTCTAGAACTACCTTAATATTCTTAATATGCTGTCATCATCATATAATTTTACCCATCAAATTTACCCATTATTTTGTTTAGTGCTATTGCCACATAACAATTACCACATGACTTGATAACAACTGACATATTGGATGGAAGAACACAAGAAGCTGAGAAACTAGATCCTTCTGAACTGTCTTCTCTAACTTAACCTCTTCCAGCACAATACTCTTCTAGTGCCACACGGTGACAATACAATACCGCTGCACACTGATTGCAGAGAGAGCTGTGCAGCTGTGCCACTGTGGATAGATATAAAAGTGTGTCATCTGTCATATAGTCTAATGACCAAGAAATTAATATACTAAAATAAATGACTGATTAATAAGTAAAACCAAAGTCTCATTTAGTGAAAAAGACAGGTCTGTGCAGGAGGAGACTAAATGCAAGAGGAACTAATTCTGTAATTGTCAGCACTCAGCCCTAGGCCAGATGCAGGGAGGGCTGTCAGGCAGTGAGGTGGGTGGGCTGATCCCCAGCGCATTACTATGCTGTGCCAGAAAAACTGGAGCTGCCGCTTCTCACCAGGGAAGGTGCAGATGGCCGCATTAGCTCACTTGGACTACACCACAGCCATCCAGCTGAGCAGGTTCATTCTGGTTCATTTGGAAAAGGAAGGGCTCCTGAAAACAAGCTGTGAGAAGCTGGAAACCTTTAGCTGGAAAAGCGTGATGAGCCACAAAGGACAGCTACTATGAATCAAAAAACCAAACAACCCCCCTCAAAAAAAAACCCAAACAAACAGACAAAAAACCCCACAACAAAACCAAAACCCAAACACAGAATAGTCAAGCCTTTACTGAAAAGCATTTCCCACTTCAAACACCTGCTCCAGTCCTCCTACCTATCCTGGGTGTAACAAGGTGGGGATATTTTTACTCAAATCAGTTCATTAGGGTTTTTTTTAGATAGAATATGCCCTACCATATTATGCATGTCAAAATACATTCAAAAATTTAAAAGCATAGTAAGATGCAACTGTTGTGCCAAGGTAGACAAAGGCTGGAAGAAAAATTAAGAGGTAAAATTACTTGTCCATAGTAACTTAATGGCAGAGCTGTTAACAGGAAGCCCTGGTTTTCTCCAACTGTAGTGCCCCTTCCCTAGACTAAATACAGTAGCGATACCCGTTATTCTAGGTAGCTCAGGATGCAATTTGGCTTGCTAGCCACAGCCAAACTGGAAAAAAGTTATTATATTTTAAAACACAGTAGAAAGGACAGATATGTTTATTTACCGGCTATTCAATTACTTATACAAGCATAAAAAGCCAGCCAGAGAAAGCCTGTTAGGTGCTAAATTGCAGTGCATCTCCCTCTTTATAAGTGGGAGCAATGTTGGCAAACTTCCATGTTAAGTAAAGCATCTCTACTCCAGAAAAAAAAAAAAAATGTATGATATAAAAAAAAGTATGCCAGAGGGTAGAACAAAATCTAGTAGACACCACTGCCTCTCTATAATCTGTTCATAACCTAATTATGAATAAAACCACTTCTCACAATACCATTATTAAATCATGAGCAAGTTAGTAAACTTTTAGAGCATATTTACTAAATAGCTGCATGTTGTCATATGCAAGAAATATGTCACAGTCTACATGCTAATAGGTCCAACCATTCTTAAGTATTGGGTTTCGTGACTCCAACATAATTTGCTACATCTGAAAATATTTTCCGTTTTGAAAGTATATATGATGGCACTAATTTGAATTCAAGTCCAGTTAAAATCCTGGGGAGCATGTATGTAGTGCAGAACAAAGCAGCCATTTGGAAAACAGGTTTTGAATCTTGTCCAAATGAAACAAATAACCTCTGGCACTATCAAAGCAAACTTCCTGAGCAACAACTTTTTCTGTGGTTTAGAGTAACCATTGAGGTAGCCATATTAAAATGGCAGTGGCACATTCAGAAGCCACCGCCATCTCCACTCACATTTCACTGAAGGCTTTGCTTGAAAAAAATCTCCTGTGCCTTTTCATTGATACGCTTATTTTCTTGTTATTGACACACTACTGAAAGCTCAGTTTGATGAAGTCAAACACAGAGGAAAGCAATTAAAATGTATACAGAGCAAGGGTAATCCAAGAAGTACAGCCTGACAGTCACAAAACACCTCACAACACATGAACAGGAAGCAAAAGAATTTTTCTGTAAGTGAAAGCTCTGCAATTCCATCTTTTACACTGATTTGTGCTGGGTTGCACTTCTAGGACAGGAAATTGCTTTCTACATTTCAGAAATTTAACTCTTTCTCAAAAATTACTTCATTCTGTTTGAGCAAAATAGAAATGCTACAAGAAATGTTAAGTCTGTGGGTAGAAAGCATAACAGATAATCTTGTAAATACGAATTCTTCTGGGGACAGGTTTTGCTATTCCCAGCACTTTATAAAAAAAACCCCCAGAAACACAAAACTCAAAGTTAAACTGTTTAATGATCAGCTCTCAAGGTTCCATGACATTATTGAAATATCTCCCTGGGTATTTTCTGAAAGTTCACACTTTTGATGACTTTACACATTATAATATAATTATGGTAGAAGAGGGACTGGCAAAAACCTACAATTTCTTCAGTTAATAATGATTTCCAACATTTTTTTTTAAAAAGGTCTTATCTCATCAAGCCACGTTACACACCCATCAAATTCCTGTTCTTGCTAAGCCATAAGACATTGTATAATAGCAAAGTTAAGTGCTGTGACTGATCTTCATTAAGCAGTGCCTGGAACTGGCAGCAGTTCAGCACTCAGACCACAGTTCAATTTACAGTATTGGCAACTGTTTCCAGGACATTATCCAAATTCTTGCGACTGTCTTTGAAACAAAGTGCCTCATAGCAAAGAGTCAGTGAACCTGGACACTGGATGCTTCACTCCCTGAACAAAAACAAATCACAAAGCACTTTCAGTGCACTACTAATGGTCATTGAAAAAAAACAGCTTCTTCAAGGTAATGTTTTCACAAACTTCACTGGCTGCACTAAAGATGTCACTCCCTTGCACAATCCCTTTTGATGCACAGCATAGTGAACTATTGCTGTCAGATAGCAGCAACCTTAGTGGTCAATACAGAATACACCAACCCTTTGGAAACTTCTAGCCAGTTACTTGCTGACACCTTCAGAATTATGTGGGATACTGCCCTTGACATTAAATCATCTAATGCTTTTTTGCTATGGTGTACAATCTCCTTGCTGTCAGGGATGTCTTTAAACAAGTTGTTAAAAGTATTCAGCAATAACCTTGTTGATAAACTCACCATCCAAAAGAGAGGCACTGAGTTTTATAGTTCAGTGTAGAAACTGGAATTGTCTTCCATCTCTTGGCTTCAGTCTATGGACAACTTGTAGTCCAACAAAACAGCACAAACTGTACAAGTGCCTTTTGATTATGAAGCATAAGCCAATCTAATCTTTCCAAAGGAAGAATTCAAACAACAGATGAAAATTCTTCAGATGATGAATTTATGGTCACACATGCTGCTCTGGAGTATAAAATAACAAGCCTAGACCATTCTACAGCCATCTATAAATGTCTTCCATTTTTCTCCTTGAGGGCTTAATACTCCCCCAGTCTGCTGGCATAGCCAAGAATGATCCCTACTCTTCCAAATACACCTGAAATCAAACAACAGTTAAAAGTGTTTCAGATAACCCGGATCATTTTCATAGAATCACATTAAGGTTTCAGTTATATATTTCTGCCTTCAGAGCTGATGGGTGGCATGGTGAAAAGTGTTCTACTCATCAGCATTGTTGACCATGATATATCCAAGACTTTATGTCTGACACCAGTGTCAAGCAACAGTGAAGTAACTTTAGTTGCAATTGCAAATGTTTGCTGGATTGGAGCCTCAAATATCCACATTATTTTAATAGTCATGAGTAACCAACATAGGGCAAATGTCTGACCTTTACATACAGTATTAAGTGAATTTTTTGTAGGGAATATTTACAAGGAAAAGGTTTCTCTGAAATTTAAAGAGATGGAACAAAAAATGCAACACAATAAACCACAAGTCCTACCTTTTTGTTATTTTTGAGAACATTTCCTTTAATCTTTGTGTAATGATTTGTATCCTCACCAAACTCATACATTTCTCCTCTGCTGAGTCAAGAGAATGGCATCCAACCCTGGTAAAATAAGGCAGTTTCTGCTTGAAGCAGTCAAATAAGCCAGTCTCTACTCAAATGAATAAATAAACTCATTGGACTAGCAGCTCAGATCTACTTCTGATTCAAAGCCAGATATTCAGTTCTCTTCTAGCCTGCCAACACAATTTTAGAACGTTGGCTTCTTGACAGACCCTGGTTTTCACTTCTCTAACTGTACCTCTAGCTGTAACTCATGGGAAATCATACCAGAGATATCGCATATTTAGATGTGTTGTCCCTGTGTAAGCCAGGGTGGAATCCAGTCTGTGAGACTGGAAAGGGCCATAGGATTATCTGTACAATAATTGCACAGGATGAAGTCATAATGAGCCCTGGGCACTTGCTTTTTGTCCCTTTGAGAACCTGTGATGAGGAACATAATGACAAACTGCCTGTTTGCTGTGAAGCTGTGGATTTTCTGAGATTTTTATAATTAGCTGGAGGAAGTGATTTTAAAATAACAAATGATCCATTTATGCCCTCAGTTTTCATGTATCTTCCACTTTGTCGTGAGCTAGCATATACAGATTTTCCATTAACTCATAAGCACAGCCTGCCTCTGTTAGTTTACGTGACCATAGAGCTATTAGACTGACATCAACTTAGAGGCTGACTCCTCATTCTCTACATGCCTCTCCCTGGAGGAAACTATGAAGAAACTACCTTCAAGAACTTAAGCTCCTTTTTAACTCTGCGCTTAGTTATCTCACTGCACAACGGTGTCAAATGGTTGAACAGATTCTGGTCTTTTCTGCTTTCAGATTACTTTTATCCAGGCAGTTGGCTCTAGAGGTTGTTCTGCTAGTTTGTAATTATTGGTCTTATATCTCCTTATACCTATGGCACTGGAAAACTGTTCCTATTTGGATCCCTTAATAATAATTTGAAATATCATCCTCGTGAAAAAATTCCTTCCATAAGATTTAGGTCCAAGAAGAGGTGAACTAAAAAACATTTTGTCAAAATTTGAACAACCTTCTTTTTAAAGGAGTGATTTATTTTAAATTGTTTCTTATTCTAGACACATATCTTGAGAAACCAGAAGAGGATGGAGGAAAGCAGAATGCAGGCCAGAGACTCACATGATGAGACAAGAAAACCTATGAATAAATGAGTGGGAAAGTAAACCAAGGTAAAAAGAGACAAAATTCTGGTGATTATAGGGCTCATTACAATAAGAAGAGAAAGAAATTGTAACTGGTAGATTTGAAATGAAAGTATTATTAGTATAGTAAAATGAAAATGCAAATAAAATATTAATTTCATAGCTGAAAGATACAGAAGTATAATCTTTTAAGAGTAAGATATGGCATTTGCAATGATTTGCAGACTGATAAAAAAGAATAGATGCAGTTACCTTTTTTACCTTAAATGACTGTCAGAAAAGTAAAAGTGTAAGTAAGTTGACAGGCATTTTAACAGTGATTATAGATCAAGTTACATAGTGCTACTATGCATTTTCTTCCTTTATACTAACAAGCAAATGGGAAAATCTTACCACTTCTCCAACTCTCTTGTGTATTCTGATGGGCTTCTCACCTTCTTTAAAGATGCTATAATTGACACATTTTGAATGATGGTGTCTGTTGGTCTTAGTGCTTTTCTTGACAATTCTAGGTTTGACATATGCATTTCTATGTCCAACTAAGTTACAAAGCAAGTTTGATGGAAAAGATTGTATCATAAGAATAGCAGCTGAACTTAAGTTTCTGCACCTACCGAAAGTCTCTCTCACTGAAAAAAAACTTGTGATATTTAGAATACGAACATGTTTTTTGCAGGATTCACAGTCAGCATTAAGAATATCTTTTTACTTCTTGTTTGCCGGTATCAGGAGACTATCAGGATGCATTTGAAAACCCTATGTTAAAGGGTCAGAATGCATAAATATAAACTACTAAGAAAAAAATCTGAGGGGGAAAAAAGTACCTAATACTATTAGTCACCATAGTACATGAAGTTTTTTTGAAATAATAAAGACCCTGTGAAAAACTGAAGTCTTCTCCATACAAGAAACAAATTCTATCAAGTTATACATAAAATTACAATAAAACAAACCAAAAGTTTGGAGAAGGCATGAAAACTGAACACAAAACTTTTTAAAAATGCATTATTAGGAAACCTGCCAAGGGCTATGGAGGGTGATCTGATGATCACAGTATAAGACAAGTGTCCATGAGAGACACAGCCATGTTCACCATGGAGATGGTACTCATACTGAGAATGTCATTTCAAGGTAACACACTGAAGGATTTTCCTCAAATAGAAATATTAATGTGAAGAGCTTACAGAACCAATGAACAGTAACAAATTGCCACAACCAGGTGGCGTTCACCCAGTAATCCAAAGTTAACAGAAAATAAATAAACTATAACTACAGTGTGTCAATTCTCACTTAAATCTGCCTCTGTAGCAGAGGACTAGAGGAAAACTGATGTGAAGGAGTGTTTAAGAAATGCCATAGAGGGCCTGGTAACTATAAAACAGAAAAAAAAAAAAATTCTTTAAATCAAACACATTTAAGCCTTGAAATGTTCTGCTGCAAAATGCTAAAGAAGGTAAATGTTCACTTGACTTCAAAAACCAATTGAGAAAATTCATAGAAGAAAAATCCACAGTTTCTAATCACACAATTTCTAGATCAGTAAGATCTGAGGCACATATAGGGGCTGAAAAAGTAGCGTGGGAGAGCATCAATGGATGCTTACACTTCTGCTTTTGCCTGTGTATCAAAATACTGACAGCATTCAAGATAATCCTGGGTTATATGAACATTCTGTATGATCTATTAAATTCACCCTTACTTATTTATTTAAGGATTTTCTTCAAATAGAGACCAATTTCACATTGGAAAATCTACAGAAGTTTTTAAAGTCTTTTTTCACAAATTCCCTAATGAGACCACTAAGGCACTTCACACTCACAGAAAATATCTAGATGGATTCAGAGGACTCTAAATTAATTTAAATTCATGCGGTGTGTCACAAAGAATTTAACACTGTGAGTACTGTTACATAAACTACAGTGAATCTGACAGATTAAGATCATTCTGTCTTCACCTGCTTTCCAACCCTCTTCCTAGACCTGGAAAAGGGGGTGAGGTGCTTATCCATCAGATACTCCAACCCAGTGTCTCAGCTCAAGCTCATCTTCCTTGGTGATATAACCTATAACCCGTGACCACGGGCTGACATAGCCAAGCATCCCAGCTGTCAGCTCTGAAGGGGAGCCAGCAGCACCCAACAAGGGCAGAGAAATAGTAATGGAAGTATTTGAAATTTCATTGTAAAGATGCAACAGAAGCTGTCTGGCAGAGGATTAGAAATCAACATTGTGTGATTTCACTGTTGTTATTGGTTGGCTACTTTGGTATATTTTTCTGTACTTCAATTTTCCTTTGATGAAAGTTTCCAAGAGTATATATATTTTCCTGTTGAATCACTGTTGTTCTTTAATAAAACATATCAATAGCATGCATTTACATGAAAGTCGGGGTTTTTTAGCAGTGGGAATTAAAAAAAAAAATAAAGTGTTACATAGAAATTTCCATTTTTATTTCTTTGGTAGATTTGCAACTGTCAAAGCAAATTACTGCCTTCAGCTACTCTGTTCCATTAGATTTTTTTCATGTTTTTCATAAATACACAACAGGAAAAAAAAAATGTGTTGTGCCCTGCTCGCCTTTCAGTTGGGGAAGAAGGGGACCAGATTTAAAAAAAAACATTTTTGCAGTCTGAAAGAAATCTGTACAGATGTACTGACCCACAGTTGCAAGAAAAAGTAGTGCTCTAGTAAAGATAATCCCAACTGTCTTCTTTTGACTTGTTTGGAACATGAAGAAGAAACAGACATGTCTGAGGCAGAAAAACTCAGGGATTCCTTAAACCTTCAGATGCACAGTTTCTGTTAATTTCAATAAAACTTTGTAAACTCTCTTGGCAGTACAGCAAGTTTCCCTATCTTTGCAATGCTAATATAATGGAGATGACAGGAATTGTATTATTCTGCATATGTAATGCATGGGTGTTTTTTGTATATGCATACACCCATATGCTATTATTTATCATTGCAGTTGGCAATTTTGCTTAAGTACAATTTGCTAAAGATTTCTAGAACAAGAACAAAAATGTTGAGTCTCAAAATTAGCCCTTATGATTGCAAATGTTGTGCAGAACAGTTAGCAAACGGTATCTGTATTTTTCTACAAGTTCTTGACTGCTGCCACAGATCCTGCGTTCCATTTCAAAACTTTCACATAACCTGAAGTATCACTTCAGGAACAGCAAACAACTTTTGAATGATTCCACTGTCCGGCCTAACACAAAACCACTCTGTTTTTTTTACCATGCTGCTGCTACTGCTGCCATAGAAGAAAGGAGAGCAAGGACAGAGTTTTGTATTGGTGTAATACCATCTTTATATTCCATTATTTTTATTAACTTGTGCTTCATTAATTTGCAGAAAGACCTGACAGGAGAAAAAAAAAAATTCTCACGGTCGTACAAAGCTCCTAAGTGAAAATAACACAAAGCTGCCATTACGTTGTTACAATGACCTATTCCTGCTTCCTTTAAATGAAAGCACCTTCACGTTCTTGTGACTAACCCATACAGATCCCCAGAGATATTCCCTATGCAGCACAGGCACAGGTGAAATTGATCTATTGTTAAAGGTTAGTTAAAGTCAAGTTAACCAGAAGTAGATTCTTGAAGAGCAGTATGAGTTTTAACCCATAACCTCTGGGAAAAAAAAGAGTCATAGCCCAGAGGATGATAAAAATGAGTAAAGTGAACAACTTAAGGAGGAAGAGATGTATGTGCAGCTGAAGAACTCTAGTAAGAAGTCATTCAATTAAATCAATAAATCTCCCAACAGCATGGGAGAGAACAAAAGTGCTTTAGTGGTCAGGAGTTAATCTAGAAAATCTACCACCTAATCAATGTGAAGTTGCAGACTGAGAAGCAAATGCTGTTTTAAGCTGCTAAAAAAAAAAAATGTTTGAGTACTTCAAAAAGATCACATTTTCAGGGGAAGGTGCTGGGGAATGACAAGAATCAGAATCCTCATTTTCATACCAAAGCTTATAGGAAATCAGCGCATCATATAGACAGAACTCATACTACAGAGGGAAAAATAGGCTCATGTTTTTGATGAGGAAAACTGAGTAACATGTATTTTAGAATTTTGGACAACTATAATGATTTGATGGTATCTGTAAAGAGAGGAATGGCATGTAGATAAAAGAAATTTCAGTAGCAGAGAGCATGCATTTTTCATGTGCAAGCAGAAAAATGGCTTTGCTTACACAGATAGATGCGAACAGATGCCAAACTAGGCTGGCACTGACCAGTTGCATTGCTGTGTTAACATCAGCAGTTTGAACAAGCTGAGAAGCCTTGAAGGAAGCTTCAGAGGATATGAACCAAAATAACTAATGAGTAGGGAGCGTTTCCAGAAAAATAAAGTAAGAGAAAATAAGGATTTGGACATAAAAATCACTGCATTAAGGCCAACAGCTACTCTTCTGTTACAACCTTGCTTTTTTCTAAGGTAGTCTGTGTAGTTGGCTTTACTCATTTTTGCTCTGCTGTGTAATATAACTTATCTTCTGGATGTGATTCTGGAAAAAATGAGACAATTGGACAGGTACGGACCGAACAATAATATTATTTGCCATGTGATATCTTCTTTTTCCTTTGACGGGAATTCTGGAGTTGGAAATATGTCCACCTGGGTTAACAGATATATGACATACTAAAAGCTATCTGCTGTTGAGATTATTTTTCTTTCTACCACCAACTTGAAATTCCCACAGGATCTTTTCTACAGTATAAATTCGCTGGCTGATGCTTTTAGATGTTGCCAGAAACGTCAAATCAAACTTATCTGTCGTGGATTTTCACTTACAGCTGCAGAACACACACTGCTCAGACAGAGTTACCCCTCCAGAGACTATAAATGTACCTGCGTTGCTCAGACCTTCTGTGTCAAACTTGAGAAGCAGGTACTACAACTGAGGTTGGTTGTCCACTACACGTTACTTCCAACATGCACAGAAACATAGACCAAAAGAGTCAAGTTGCAAATCATAATGTGGATGCTACTCAAGCTATGGTAGTATTCCCACATATTCCAGCAGTGGGAGAACAGAGTGTATTCTTTTCAGAACATGAAAATTAAATTAGTGAGGTTTCTTAAAAATGTTCTGAACTAGACAGAAAACTATTGCTATTGAAATCATTGACTGATTTTACTGGAGAAAAGTAAGACAACAGAGACTATTTTAGTTTATTCTTACCTCAGATCCATGCAACAAATAAAACATGTATTTTGGGGAAGGGCAACAAACATAGGAGTATTTTTCCCCTTTTGCTCCTAATTTGTACTGTGTATCTGTTAAAATTATAACAGTCAAAAGCACTGTTTTTCTTTTAGACACCATCTGGCACTGTTACGGTTTTTAGGGAAGGTTTCATTCATCTTAATGAAAGGACTAGATTTATCAATTATGATATGAAAAGCATAGAGGTTATCCTTGATAAGTGAACTTCTAACTGAAGGCAATGACGGGCAATCTTTATAAATATCAAACATAACTTGAGAGCATATAAGAAATATGTTTTGTAAAATATTTGCATTTCAAAAAGGATTATGAAATATACATTTCTGTGCTATTTAATTTTTATCTGATACTCTTTGTTCTTTTTAATTTAGAGAAACCCTGGATCAAACAAAAGTCAATTATAGTCATGCATTGTTATCAAGCAAAAACAAGTCTTAATAAGGTTTGCACCCTATTTAATCAGTGTGTCATAATAATACAGTATTTATTAATATTAAAAATGTTACCTTATTTTAATTATGAGAGTAGATGTGGCATTACTTCTCTAAGCCAATTATGCCACATAAGACCAAAAATAAAGAATTCAGACAGTTTCACTTCAAAGAAAGCCATTAGGGGCTTGTTTGTGAATATTTTGATCCTGTATATTTTATACTTAGCAAAATTTATCTGTGGAGCAATTTTCTCTCCAGACTGCAGTAAATAACTGTGAACAGCTGCACCCCTACCAGCCTGCACACAATCTCACCCTATCATTTAACTTAAACACTGGCAGACTTGGTATCTGGGCAACAGGAATCCTGCAGAATTACTGTGATTGCAAGAGACACTAACATGAGCGGCAAGGAAGCAAGTTCTTTAGAGGAACTTAACTCTAAACAATTTTTTCTCGTGATTAATAAATCTAATGAGAAAAAAGTTGACCAAATCTCAATAAATCATTGCTCAACACCAGTTCAAGCAAATTATTCCACCCTTAAGTGGAATAGCTTTTTCTCTGACCATCACAGCTCAGGCAAAACCAACATTCTAACTCCATAAATGAAAAACATTTCATTACTAAAGGAAGGAAGAAATAAATAAAATCATAGAGTCATAGAATGGTTTGGACTGGAAAGCACCTCAAAGATCATCTAGTTCCAACCCCCCAACACTTCTACTAGCCCAGGTTGCTCAAAGCCTCATCCAGCCTGGCCTTGAATACCTCCAGGGATGGGGCATCCACAGCTTCCCTGGGCAGCCTGGGCCAGTGTCTCACCACCCTCAGTGATCTTTCAGCTTGTAACTATTACTCCTCGCCCTCTCACTACACTCCCTGATAAAGAGTGCCTTCTCTTCTCCAGGCTGAACAACCCCAATTCTCTCAGCCTGTCCTCATAGGGGAGGTGCTCCAGTGCTCTGACCAACTTTGTGGCTCTCCTCTGGACTAAATCTATAAATCATTTAAAAAAATTAAAAATCTCTGCAATAAAAAAGGTAAATTGAAGTAGGAAAAATAATTTGGTGGAAGCAGGATAGAATCTGCCTCCATTTCCTTTAACCTACAGCATTAAAAAACTGCGACAGCATTCACTCTAGGATAATAATCCTGTAGTAACATAGGTCTCAGTCTTGATTTAATTTTATTGTTGTTTGTTTATATGAGCTATGAAATAAACTGTCAAGATATTTTCTGTCATTATTATGACAGCTAATATCCTGTCTCAGCACAACAACATCTGGATACTTGCCTACTTGATCATTATTGAAAGGTCTTGCTTGGGAGTTTTTTAACTTTCTTTTCGAGGGGAGACTTTCTCCTTTTTTTGCAAAAAAAAAAAAAGCTATTCTGTCAAAAATATGTATTTTAGTACACAATTTTAAACTATATTTGTTTTCAACAAATCTTACAGGAAAACTACATATACATCTGAAAGAAGAAAAACGCTGTGATATTCTTAATTCTTGACAATGTGATTTATTAATGTAGTAGATTAAGGCAAATAAAAACACCTAATTTCATTGCTTTTTTGGAGTGATCTGCAAAAATGAACCTGAAAAGGTAATTCCTACTGCCATAATTATTCCAAATCTTACTCTATTTCTTACAATAAGAAGCTCTATTCCAGCGTATTTCTAGTCTGTAAGCAAGACATATGAGGAAGAGAGGAATAAAAATTATGGGAGTCTCCATACAAAATAAGGTCATTAATCAGAACATCTTTGAAAGAGGTGGCAGAAAATCACTGTTAGGTAACTGCACTGCACTGGCAGAAAAATGCCTACATGTAAAGCTTCTCTGTATTTCCTGTTCAAGGGTATTTTAGCCTTAAGTCTCAGAAATAAGCAAATTTTATTTTGTTAAAGGCAAAAACTTTTACTAGATTATGTCTGTTTGTGTATGCACATGAATGCAAACAATGTACTAGAAAACATGATGGTTCTAAAGCCAACAGATACCTCTAGAAGCATCAGTAGCAAATTTTTAACTAATATTAATGAACATTTGTGCACAGAAGTTCAAATAATGTTTACAATACTTCAGATTATGGCCTACTATGTTTGACAGACATTATTCTTTTTCTGTAGATTTTAAAACTTCTTTCTCCTAAACTCCATAACAGGCACAGAGTCTTTCCTTAACTGACTTCAGAAGCAAAAAATATTCCACACAATAATTACTATTTTTCAAAAATTCTACACAAATGGCTGAATCAAAAAGGGAAGCTTGTGCCAAATATTATTAAGTTTACTCTAAAGATTTAACAACTAAATACTACAGTGACTTCAACATAGGGACTAAATCATCAAATAGAATGAAAATATAGAATGATCTATGAACACTCATTTGTCCATTCACCAAAATACATACTTCTACGTGTAATAAAATAACGAGAACTTGTAACACCAAAATCGGAAAAAATAACTCCAAGTATCCCACAGATCAAAACACCTTTAGAAGAAATTTGCCCAACAAACAACACAACAATCAGAATGCTCTTGCTCAAATGCAGACAAACTCTTAAGAAAATAAAAGTTAATCAAATGTCAACACTGTGACAAGAAGGGATGTTCAAAATCTTTGAGATAAATGAAAGGCTACCAACAACTCTATAACTAAAAAGAGTCAGTGGGGAAAAAAAAGATTTCTCTAACAGTGGACAGACTACTAATGATTTGGAAGAGTGGTTTGTGACCCAAAGTAGCGTACCTGAAATTTTTGATGAGAGGTAAGAACCAAAGGAGGTATTTATATAAAAAATGCAGTGTGCTCAAGAATCAGATGCAAATGTTTTATTTACAGCTCAGTATTGTATCAAGCAAACTAGCATCTGAAACACTGTACATGCATCTAAAGTGACTGAGATAATTTGTCAGCCACATGCTATGTGTGATTATTAGCAACAGTACAGTATTCACTGCATGGCCTTTGACAGGATTCTTGGCCCTAAAATAACCTGTTGGCATTCATGGGCCTGTAACAAAGTCCAGCCCTGCCCTAAGGGGTCCAGCTGAGGGACTACTAAAGGAGCACAGGGAGAGACTTCTGGTACTGGCACACCTACTGAGAAGGGATGCAGCCTACAGTCCCTGAGGACACTGGGACAGGATGACATTTAGTGCAGCTACACTAGGGCAGCCAAAGGGATGGCATATCAGCAGTGTCACCACAGGCTTCCCACCCTAGGATGCCTTCTATAGCAGCAGCTAGGAGATGCCATTGCCTTGTAGAGGACTGGTAAGGAAATGGCAATTCTCATTATTCCTCCCTTCTCCGAGATGAACACGATTCAGGGATCCTCACAGGCATTTGGCTTTTCCCTAGTGCTATGGTGGGATTTTGCATCTCTGTATGTTATGTGTGGTGACAGTCCTCGGGGAGGGGGGGGGTCCTCAATATGGGACTTCTTTAGATGCTGCATTTCAATTTAGTGTACCAGCTGCTATGCTATAAAGAAGATTTTTACATCTCACCCTCACAGACTATTCAAGTTTCACTCTTGCTTATATATTGCAAGTTAATACATACTATTTTGTGCAGAGTCAGGATACCCAAGTGAATGAAAGCTACTCAGAAAAAAACAAGTTGCAAATTCTGAATGTTTCTATATGAAAATAAAAATAGATATCTGCTGATCTAATGAGCTAGCAGATTGTTATGATGATGATTTGGTTGAAATTAGATTTCTAAATATTGCATATAGAAGCCTAATAACTGTGATTCAGTTAGTTAGCAAATGAAAAAAGGAGAAATGCAAAAGCTGACCTTAGGCAAAGGAATACTAGTTTATAATAAAATAAACATTTTAAATTGCTCTCTTGTTTTAGAGATATACCATAAGCATTGCTTGGCAACAACTAAAACATCAGTGTATTATCAACATTGTTCTCAGCACAAATCCAAAAACATAGCCTCATACCAGCTACTATGAAGAACATTAACTCTATCCCAGCCAAAACCAGCACAGAGAGTAGGAATAATAATTTCTCATGCTGAATTACAGGAGGCACAAGCTTGAAATTAATGCCCAAGTAAAGCGTGACTACTTTGTTGACTGCTCAGGAGCATGCATGTATTTTGTTAGAACCCCATTAAGTTTTGCTGGTCTTTGCATCTTAAAAAAAGGCTACCCAAATACTACCTAGCTAATACTGAGTACGTTCCAGGAAGTGTAATTAGTTCAGCTGCGGAGAAGGGGAACCAGGACAGGAACATGCCACTAAGCTTGCAGATAACTGCAGTGGAAGAGACAGGAACACAAAGGTCTTCACCACCTCCTGCTCCACACACACAGATTACCAGAACTTTTTTAGAGTACCTCTACTCAACAGTACACCACAGAATAGTTTCTTCTAACCACCTGGTAAATGGGATTGTTTTCTTATGTTACTTTTTTTCCCCCACTTTTTATTTCTTGATTGCACTATACTTCTGTTTGGGATTTCAAAGCTGTTTTTCAGGAGCTCTTACAGTTGCCTCCTTAATTCTTCCTCTCCAACTCTGTACCACACACAATGACTTTCTCATTTAGTTTTGTTTATTTCTTCTAAATCCACAAAGTTTAGAAGAAAAAATACAGAAAGCTGTGTCAACGTGCACCTCTACTTCTGTACACTAAGTGAACCCCCTCTAAAAATGCATCAAGACATCAAAGTATCCCTTGAAAAGAAAGAGCAAGCAAGAAATTCATCACAAAACAGCTACTTCCAGGACTGCTTAGAGAAAGCTATGGTCATGCTCCTTCCACAGACAATAAACAGAGTCCATGCAACTGGAGATGCAGGGTGTGGATTAATAACACCTTTTGTTACAGTAATAATGTCCCCTCCATGTTGTCCAAACCGCTAGAAAAATATTCCATTAGCTATTTTAAATGCTCCTGTAAACTGCCTTTTTTTGTTTGTTTGTTTGTTTTAGTTGTTGTTATATATGAGGGGAACACATAGAAAGTGTTTAAAAGGGTAGTGGGTTTTTGGTTTGGATTTTTTTTTTTGTTGTGGAGTTCTTTTGTTGTTTCTTGATTGGGTTTTGTTGGTTAGTGGTTTGTTTTTTTTTAAACCCCTCATTCATAACGGACTGCCAGTGAAGTTTCTTTTATTTTCTCAACAATACCTGTTTAAAAATGTTTTGGTAATAGAAAAGATGTTGCCAGGACACGTTTTGGTTTCATCAGCTTCTAGCTCAGATAATCTAGAGAGCACTTTGCCCTTAGTTACTTCACCACCACATAGAATTTGGCCAAAGGGCAAACTCCAGAGAAAAGTGTAGATGCTATCAGAAAAATAGAAGGAATAAGATGAAAAGGAGAAAAAAAAATTAAAAGGAAAGTAAAAATGCTGAAAGGTATAAAAATGAAAGAGAAATGGAAAAGTATCCATATCCACAATTTAGCCAACCCATCACAGAAGCAATTATCTAGATTCTGAAAATACCACTATATCAGCATCATAGTTTTCAGATCCTTTTGTTCCTGCACAGGAATCTGCTTTTGTGTTCAAGAATCCTACCTCATTAGCAAGGACAACACCACTATTGGACCTGGAAAGAGGGACATCAGCCTAAGGGCCAGCAAAGAAGCACAAGAATCCAGATGGCTTTCGGGAGATTCGAACGCCATTTAGTTTCAGACAGAACAAGGTCATCTAGAAATGGGGTCACCAGAGAAGGGCTCTCAGATGGTAACTTCACAGAAGCTCCTTCCTCCTATTGCTGAAACAAAAGGGTTTTTTTTCCCCTGGCCTTTCTGACTAATACCTTCTGTACCAGCATATGTAAAAGTAAAACCTTGCACTTAATTTTTTCTCCAGCAAGGCAGAAAATGAGCAGTGCAACTTCGTCATTTTCTGATTGCATAAAGCCTGGATGGATGAGCAGTAGAGTAGAAATTTTGCTGTTCATTTTTCTACCTAATGACATAGGAACTGTGCTGCCATCACTGAGCTGTTATATCTGGAAGTGCTGGTCCCCAAAGATGCACACTCTTGCAAGATTACAGACTAGTCATCCAGAGGAATGAATTTCCTATTCTGGAAGTGACATTACAGATAAACTGTTCCTAAACTCATGGCTAAGCAGGTATACTGAGAGTAATGTGTATTTACCAGCTGGCATATAGGTACGCAAGACTTGGACCATATTGGGTTTGCTCCCTCTGTTTATCATCCAATGAAAAGTAATTATATATATGAATATTCGTCTGCGAACAACTCCATAAATTACTAAGAATGATTCTTAAAGTAATTGAGGTTGGAACCCATAATTGGGTTGAAAATGTTTCTTCCAATCTGTGATTCTTTACAAGTGTTATTATCTTTTCAACACACTTACTGGATTCAGCAGTGTGCATTACTGCATTTGGAAAAGCAGCTGGTGATGAACATGCAGCACTTCTTCAGTTTAATAAGTGTATAGAACCTAATGATTTTGGCAAGCTTTTAACATTTTATTACTGGCAATGTGCTTTGCAATACTCATGTAACATAGCAATTATAAAGAAAACAAAACTGTTGTTCAGATTGTTTACAGAGTGAAGATGCGCAAGTTCTTTGCGTATCTTATAGACATATGGCAATAATCAACCTCTTCCACTTACATTCCACAAGGTTTATCTTAAAACCGAGTAACGGAACTGAATATAATGTGGGAAAGGTCTTTTTCACCAGAAAAAAAAAAAAAGTTTCACTCCCACAGCAGGCTCTCTTTCAGAGACACCTGAGTTCTCCTTCCTAATTGCATATAATTATGAGATTCTGGAAAAGTTATGCCAACTGTCCTTTCAGATTTTTTTGTCAGAGACCCTTGAAGCCATGCTGCAGCTAGAATATTGATGGGAGTGGTTATCATTCTTCTATGAATGCACTGTGAGACTCAGATGTCAGTGCCTCAAGATCCTCAAGACTACTTCAATTCCTTTCCTTACATTTATGGTGATTTCTGTCTGTCTGACTCCATGTGCTGAAGAATGCACGATAGTAGCACGGACAGTTGCTCAAAATGTCTGACTTGTAACTGTTTCTGAATGTTTGGTCTACCTCTGCTAACACTTTATAACTCTTCCACCCACCCACCCATTAAAGTGTAATAAAAATATTTGTCACGTATACAAAGCCACTGACAGACATGAATAGCTTTACCTTATAAAGATGAAAAATTAGCAGAAATTGCCACAATAATTAGTTTTCTAACAAGGGTTTAAATTGTTTGGGGTATGGTGTGCTCTTGTGTTATCAAACGCTAAATTCTGTTGAAGAAGACATCGTGATGTCTGGCTCACCATCTTCCTCCACTAGGCAATGTCCAATGGGCTACTGAACCTAGGCATGGAGGAGCCAAATGGCACAAGATGTGTAACAACTATATGTATGTCCTGATGTTCACAGGACATCTTTCTGACCAGCTAAGGTATTCTTTTTTCATACCCACCATTTCCACACTTTTCCTCAATCTTCGATTAGGGAGAAGTACAGACACTGCAAAATCTGCCTTAATTCAGACAATATTTTTCTGTAGACATCCCAATAATGACTCTTCTTCAAAAGAAGATAACAAGGCTAGTAATGGTGGAGGGAATAGCAGTGGTTTAAAATAATTCTAAGACATGAAATTAAAGAACTATTCAAAGATTCAATACTGTATTCATGGCAAAAGAACAGGGAAACAAACTAGTGATTCAGTTTCTACAAAAGTTTTCTCACATTTAAATGCATGTCATTCTGCTAAAGAAAAAAAAAAATAAACATTTTATTGATATCTTTTCTTCCTGAGCAAAATCACTTGAATTGTTCACAACTCCTTCATTTTGCGATTTTTACACCATTCAAAAAGTTTTTGTTAAAGCCCAGGAAAAAAGCAGTTTGCTTTATTCCATTTTCATCATGCCCCTAAATGACTTGTTTTACTCGTTATTTCTTTTTCAAGTAGAAGGAGAGAGAGTCTAAAAAAGCAATGTTATTTCAAAGAGTAGTGAGAATGGAAGAAGGCTGTAAACTTAACTGTAAAACCTTGCCACTTGCTCTTGCCACTGTAAACAAATTTATAAAAAAGAACTTCTATCAGATCTTTTAGGTGAATAATTGCCCTAATATCAGTGAATCTTCTCTTAGTTCAAGTGTCAATGTGCTCCCGCATTTTGCTGGCAGATTTGACTTAACATATGCAATGTATATGTTACATTTCTTAAGCATGAATTGTACAAAAACACACACTTGTGAAAAGCAATTGGCATTTTACACCTTTAGTAACTACAAATTCACTAAGATATTCAAAAATCAGTGACTTGTTTCATGTTCCCTGATACAATATTAAAAAATTACTGCACAGCCTAAAGTGTCTTGCTTTTCATCAAAAAGCTGATGTTCAGAAACACCCTCAATTATTATTCCTACCCCTGGAAGGTCCCTGGCTTCCTCCCCTTTTCTTTTTTTATCAGAATTATACACTGTGAAATTGGAAATATATTTAGGTGTCTGATTGCAGTGGTTACTTGGTTATAGTCCCTGGGTGTGGTGGGTTGGCCCTCGGCTGGGGACGAAACCACACACACCCGCTCACACAGTCCCTGCCCCCACCCAATAATAGGGGAGAGAATTAAAGAGGTAAATGGCAAAGAGGACTCGTGGGTTGAGATAAGGACAATTTAATAACTAAACTACAATAATATTGGAAATAATACTATATACAAAGATGCAATGTGATACACAGTGATACAGCCCCCCCAAAAGGCTCGGCCTGTTGCCAGCTAATGATCCCCAGAAACCGCACCCACGATTCCCCCAAAAAGGGGGGAGCAAGAGGGGGGGTGCACCGCTCCCGGAGGCACTCACGGAACAGAGATAACAGCCCAAGTGTCCCAGGCTGAGACCTGACCGAAGCAGGGGAAAAAAAACAGCTAATGATCCCCCCGGAGAGGGAGGATCCCGAAACTCAGGGAATGGAGATAAACGAGCGTCCTGGGCCGAGAGCTAACGGCGTCTGTGGGGGGGAAAAAGACCTTGGGAGAGCGAATGCAGGCACCCGAAGCGAGATGATCTGGAGGCAAGGGAAGTAAAAGAGAGCAATCTCCCGGAAGGGTCCTCACCTATATACTGGGTATGACGTGCATGGGATAGAATAATTCGTCAGTCTTGTTCTCAATCTTAACGTAAAAGCAAATCCCAGGCTAGAAGCTCTCCCCCTCGAGGTTTCCCCCCACTCTGTCTGTGGAGAGGAGAGAGGCTGAACGTATTTATGGCAATAACTATAAACATTCCTTCTTATCAGCTTTCTCCTGAGCAGGAATCCAAAACATAGCTTCTTGCTAACTATTTATGAAGAGAAGGAAAAAAAAAAATAACTCTCTTCTGCTTAAGCCATGACACAAGGCCTGCTGCAGCCCCTAGTAATGCATCTTCTAATGAAATCCAAATGACACTGGCTATAAGTCCTATTCTTCTCTTCCCTGTCACAGACCTTCAGTTCCAGCTATATGTATGTATGACTGGTGGACCTGCATTTTGAAAAGCAATTTCCTGGTGCTTTAATGACTGTCAGTTATGATGACTCCACTTCTTATCTAGAAGTTAAGCACCTATCCATATAAAATATTTACATACAGGCCACTGCTGGCTACTGCATAGGTAAGATGGAGTGCAGGATGAGCACATCTAATGTATCTGTTCCTGTCTTCATTTGTGGAATGCCTTGATTTAGAAATCAAAGTTAGCTTGTAATTAGTGCCTATGATTATTCCCTCCTTGCTCAAGGTATCCAGATATATATTCTGTATCTATTCTGTTCTAGCATCATAGAATCACAGATTGTTTTGGGTTGGAAGGGACCTTAAAGATCACCTAGTTCCAACACTCCTGCCATGGGCAGGGACACCCTCCACTAGACCAGGCTGCTCAAAGCCTCATCCAGCCTGGCCTTGAACTCCTCCAAGAATGGGGCATCCACAGCTTCCCTGGGCAACCTGTTCCAGTGCCTCACCACCCTCACAGTCAAAAAATTCATCCTAATATCTAATCTAAATCTGCCCTCTTTCAGTTTATATCTGTTACCTTGTCCTCTCACTACACTCCCTGATGCAGAGTGCCTCCCCATCTCCCCTGTAGCCCCCTTCAGGTACTGGAAGGCTGCTATTAAGTCTCCCCAGAGCCTTCTTTTCTCCAGAATGAACAACCCCAACTCTCTCAGCCTGTCCTCATAGGGGAGGTGCTCCAGCCCTCTGATTGTAGTAAGGCACAGTACTTTTTGTTTGCTCTTGGTACAGGCTTTTGTTAGCCTACAATGTTCTGCATGACTGAAAACCATCGCAGACCATGCATTTCAAATGGGTTAGTAAATCACATGTTCTGCACTGATAACATCAACGGCTCATTGTATGATTAACAAGAATCTATTACTGTATGTGACTTTTATTTTTTAATATTCAATTACAGTTTGTGCCTCCTTAATTACATCCCCACTATTTGTTTTCAGGACTGCTCTGGCATACAGTGACAGCAGAGACCAGACCATTAGCCTTCATTACTGGACTCAGTAATGGAAACACTCAGCATTGTCCTGATATTACCATTCAGCATCATATTGCCAAATGCCTATTTTCTCTGACATTTCTGTTCGTAACTGCAGATACCATAATTGCTGTGAGACCTCTGAATTTTTTGTGTGCTTATTTTTAAATGACAATGTTGTGAAATAAATCTGTTTGCTGGCAGTTTGTCTAGTCTCATTAAAAACCTTTTCAGTATTCCTTACATTGTTGGAAGGCAACATAAATCTACAGGAGATGATGTTGAGAGGGAAATGGGTGAGCGGTGCAACTGTAAATGCTTTACTAGGTTAAGTAAAAAGGAATGACATAAGAAATCTCGCAAACAAAGCCTTTCTTTCTGTACATGTGGGCTACAAGACTTATCTAATTTTTGGTTTTGCCTTGCATGTATTTTTCTCATAGTGTATCTGAATAGAAACTGCTTACGAATGAAAATTAGTTATAAATAGGAAGTGCCAAGTATCCCAAGTTTTGAAGCAAGCATTCATGCAGGATGAGTTAAGCGTACATTGCAGGCAGTTCACTGGGCTGAACTATTTGTACAGCCCAGATTTTCTCAAGTTTGTATTTCTGCTTTGAAGTAGCTTAAGCAGATTTAGTGTTCAAGGAGCTAACATTCAACTCTTTTTAAAAATGACATCCCCTTAAAATGTTAGCATTGAAATCCTGTGAGAGGTCCTGTTCAGGAATGAAGGCTCCATCTTTATGTTTTAGCAGGGAAATAAGCTCCTTATGAAAATACATGCTATTTATTTTCTTATTCAAATATTATATTATGCTGCTAAAAAGACATTTCCATTATGTTAATCTTGATTAAGTGGAATCCTTGAGGACACTTCACCAGAAGTAGAAAAAAAGGATTTTAGACAGATGGAAAACACAAATTTGTTTTTCAGACCTAAAATTGGGTAATGTTGCTTGGTCCTCAGTGTGGACACATTACATGGATAGCTGCTGTAGTGACTGCATAAACAAATATCAGACACTGTGCAAATATCGTACTAATTTATGCAGTAGAGGAATACCAGTCAGCTCTTGGCAGTAACCACTGGATAGCTATAGTTTTAACTCATTGAGTCCAAATCTTTCCTTCCTTTTCTCCTGAGATAAGTGTTTCAACAGCTTCTGCCTCCATGTGTGCAGCTGATCCTGTTTGCCAGTATGTTTCACATGTGTGATAGCAGGAAGGATGTTCATGTTCTCTCGGCTACAATCCAGAGGCTGTCTAAGATGACTTTCTAGACATTTGCATTTTTCTTGGTAGTTATCTTGACAATATTTGGAGTAAAAGATATCCCATCTGAACTAGGATTCATAGTTGTTTTTTCGTTCCTGTTGCCATAAGCCAGAACCTGTTGTTTTGTGTAGCTTTATACAGATGGAATAATTAATTTTAATAGCCTACCTTAAAACTTAAGGAACAGAAGTTGTCCTGTTTAGGTTGGCTGTCTTACATCTAGTTACTGAAGTTTATCACTGATCTGCAATTAGCATACGGTTTTGAGAGTACAACTAAAGTGTACATTTAACAATATCCTGCAGATCAGGTAACTGATGTGAAATGACATCCTCTTCAAATACTACTTTCCTGATGGACAGGAAACAAGAATGAATCCTTTATCAACAGTCCTGGCTAGCAGGGGAGGTCCCAGAAGACTGGAAACTTGCTGATGTGACACCCATCTACAAGAAGGGCTGTAAGGAGGACCCGGGGAACTACAGGCCTGTCAGCCTGACCTCGGTACTGGGGAAGACGATGGAACGGCTCATCTTGAGTGTGCTCACACGGCATGTACAGGACACCCAGGGGATCAAGCCCAGCCAGCATGGGCTCATGAAAGGAAGGTCATGCTTGACCAACCTGATCTCCTTCTATGACCAGGTGACCCGCCTAGTGGATGAGGGAAAGGCCGTGGATGTCGTCTACTTGGACTTTAGACCTTCGACACCGTGTCCCACAGTATTCTCCTAGAAAAGCTAGCGGCTCATGGCTTAGACAGGAACACCCTTCACTGGATAAAAAACTGTCTGGATGGCCGAGCCCAGAGAGTCGTCGTGAACGGAGTTAAGTCCAGGTGGCGGCCGGTCACCAGTGGTGCTCCCCAGGGATGGGTTTTGGGGCCTGTCCTGTTTAACATCTTTATCAATGACCTGGATGAGGGGATTGAGTGCTCCCTCAGTCAGTTTGCTGATGATACCAAACAGAGCGGGTGTGTTGATCTCCTTGAGGGCAGGGAGGCTTTGCAGAGGGATTTGGACAGGCTGGACCGATGGGCTGAGGGCAATTGTATGAGGTTCAATAAAACCAAGTGCTGGGTCCTGCACTTTGGTCACAACAACCCCCTGCAATGCTACAGGCTTGGGGGAGAGTAGCTGGAAAGCTGCCCAGCAGAGAGGGACCTGGGGGTGTTGGCCAACAGCCGGCTGAACATGAGCCAGCAGTGTGCCCAGGTGGCCAAGGCCAATGGCATCGTGGCCTGCATCAGCAATAGTGTGGCCAGCAGGACTAGGGAAGTGATTGTGCACCTGTACTCGGCACTGGTGAGGCCGCACCTTGAATCCTGTGTTCAGTTTTGGGCCCCTCACCACAAGAAGGACATTGAGGTGCTGGAGCAGATCCAGAGAAGGGCAACGAAGCTGCTGAAGGGTCTGGAGCACAGGTCTTATGAGGAGCAGCTGAGGGAGCTGGGGTTGTTTAGTCTAGAGAACAGGAGGCTGAGAGGAGACCTTATCACTCTCTACAGCTACCTGAAAGGAGGTTGTAGTGAGGTGGGTGCTAGCCTCTTCTCTATAGTAACAAGTGATAGGACAAGAGGAAATGGCCTCAAGTTACACCAGGGGACGTTTAGGCTAGATATTAGAAAAAAAATTCTTCACTGAAAGAGTGATCAGGCATTGGAACAGGCTGCCCAGGGCAGTGGTGGAGTCCCCATCCCTGGAGGTGTTCAAGAAACGTGTAGATGCGGTGTTTAGGGACATGGTTTCGTGAGTTAGGTGGTGTGAGTTGACGGTTGGACTTGATGATCCTTGAGGTCTTTTCCAACCTTAATGATTCTATGATTCTAGAATTTATTAGTTCATTGTTTTGCTGGAACATAATATTTTTTTCACAGCCACACAGAATAATAAAGTTTACATAGCTCTCCGGTATACTAGCTCTGGTATTCAGTTTACTTGTCTGTCATATTTCTGTCACCTCATCTTTGAGTGTAAGAAACAAACTGCAGAGGCTAGAGATCTTTTTTATTGCTAACTACTATACTTTGAATGCTGAGCAGTTAGGCTTGCACTTTGTGCAATGGCCATAGTACCTGTTGATTATTACTGGAGTGGGAAAACCTCACTGTGGAGGAAGGCAATTTAAGCTACTCGGGATTTCAAAAGTGCTGGTATATAGGACAGAAGAACAGAAAACTTTAAAATTTGTTAAAAAGATAGCTTGTGAAACTGCTCAGTATAGTGTGCAATTGAACCCAGTGGAACTTCATTGTTTTTTTTTGTGATTTTGTGGGACGATACAATCTTTTAAAGACGGATCTCTCATTATTAACTGAATGCTGGTATGTAGGCTATATGCAAATTCATACCCAGACAATCCGCTGTGGTTCTGAGGACAGATGTGGCCACTGCGCTTGACCACAGACTGGAACAATGCAAGTACCAAAGAAGGGAGACAAAGGCAAGACTTAGAGGCTGGTGGGCAGCAGACATCTTTTCATTCCTCTCATCATGGCCATGCTCCCACCCAACCTCAAGGGAGGACAAGTCTTTTGTAAGTCATGGCTTTGCAGCTGTTAGTGGCACAGCTAACATAAAGTGGGCATCTCTGTCATCAAAATATCATCAATACAAGACAATCTGTCTTACATCATCATGTTCAAATCATGAGAAGCCAGATAACTGGACCTGGCCAATTCGTTGAATGACATGCCCTCAGTGACCCATCATTTTTGGGAACATCTTTTCCTTTAAGTCCTTCTGAAAATTGTGTCCAATGCTTTGATGAATGTGAACTGCTGAGTAACACAAAGTGCAGTGTAGCACTCTAATCTCTGTTATTAATAAGAAGATAATAATTATATTCCATTAGTGAATTGGCAGGATATGTTAAATTCCTTTTGCTTGCAGTGAAATTCATTAGTAGCTTGGCAAAAAACCAGCCTTGTCCATTTCCAAGTAAGTAAATGAATTTTAGTGCTTCAGTCATAACCACAGAAATCTCTTGGAAGAATTAACAAGCGGAGCAGAATTGATTTTTTTACTACCATTTTACATTGAAGGATGCCACTTAAACTTACCTCAAGCGTACTTAGACTCCTAGGATTATGCGTATTAGGATTGGGATTGTAGGACTACAATACACCCAGGACCTGATCATCATTGCTGTTTCACTCACAGTCTGTTTTAGCACTGCTTCTGCTTTTTGTCCACAATATTCTGTTTCAAAAATTCAATCATATGATGAGGAATTTGCCTCTAAGTCCCATTCCAAATCTATTCTGTGTTACTGTAAACCTATTTGTCTTTGAAGTAATGCATTTTCAGCTTAAATACCTCCTCTCACTGTTCTTTGTATATCAAGACAATCTCATCACTCTCAGCTTTCAATGCAAGGTTGTTTTCTATCACTAGATACTTTGTAGTGCTGTATTTATGCACTAAGCTCAAAGCTGAAATAGCACCTTTTGTTGTCTGCATGTTGAAAGTTTGAGGAATTAATGTATTACCCACAAGATCTATTCCATCATCTTTCCCCTACTCTGCGTGAGATGTTTTTACATCTTGCTTCAGTAGTTCTAGTTCTTCTACCTTGTTAGCCAGGTTTACTACATTAGTCCACAAACAATTTCATTGTTTCCTTTTGACCAACCTGATCAATTCTTTCATCCACAGAAGTACTTTTTTTTTCCCCATGCTGTCCACTACCTTACTCTCTAGCATAGCCTTATTCCTAACTATGTTTACGTTGTTTTTCACCTGTTATTTATTAACAACGATTATGGAGATAGCATATGTCTCTCCCAGTCACAACACAGCCCTTTTAACCTAGATTGACATTTTCCTGTATATATTTTTGTAGTCTCAGTTGCAAAAGTTCAGTGCTCCAGACATCTGTGTGCAAACTTTCCCCTGAAAACTATGATCTTTTTGGGAATGCTTCCTAAAGGTTAAACACCCCAAAGACCCTCTCCTAGAATGAATTAATCATAGAAACAGAATCATGGAATGGTTTAGGTTGGAAGGGACCTTAAAGGTCACCGAGTTCCAACCCCCCTGCCATGTGCAGGGTCACCTTCCACTAGACCAGGTTGCTCAAAGCCTCATCTACCCTGGACTTGAACACCTCCAGGGGCAGGACATCCACAATTTCTCTGGGCAACCTGTTTCGGTGTCTCACCACCCTCAGAGCAGAAAATTTCTCTCTTATACTTCATCTAAATCTACCCTCTTTCAGTTTAAAATGGTTACCTCTTGTCCTATCACTGCATGCCCTTGTAAAAAGTCCCTCTCCAGCTTTTCTGTAGGCTCCCTTTGAATACTGGAAGGCTGTTAGAAGGTCTCCCCAGAGTCTTCTCCTCTCCAGGCTGCACAACACCAACTGTCTCAGCCTGTCTTCACATGGGAGATGTTCCAGCCCTCTGATCATCTTCATGGCCCTCCTGTGGACCTGCTCCAACAGGTCCATGTCCTTCTTATGCTGGTGGCCCCAGAGCTGATGCAGTACTTGCCATCTGTTTGGTGTGATCTTATTCATGGCTTAAGTCTCCTTCTCAAGGAGCAAGAGAAAAGAGTGGGCCATGTCTCGAAGATGTTTAAACACCTGTATGGGCATTTCCGTGGTGTGACACATCCCATGGTAACGTGTACATTAGGATGAGATCAGTCATGTTTGTTCAGTGTCAGCTTCCCCCCTTTGACCCCAAAGTAAGCCCAAAAGGCCAGGTCAGGAGTGGAGAACTGCTCCGTTTATCTCTGAGGCTGTATCCTCACCACTAAATTGAAGGTGCCCAGGCATGTTTCTGGGCACTGAAGCCATCTGGCAGGAGACTACAATTGCAATCTCTGCAAGACTTGCAAAGGGGAGGCTGCCTGCAAAGCTCCTGTTGGGAAAGGCCCTCTGGGGCAGGCCAGCCCCCAAGCTGTCCTTGGGCACCTGTTTGGGAGAGTGACTCTTGGCTTGAGCTAAAAGTGCTCTGCAGACCACCTTAATGGCTTGGGAACAGTTCTGGGCATTGTTTCATGTATTGACATTGCCCTCTTTATAGCTCTTGGAAGTGTGTCCCAAGCCTGGTGTAATTGTTCTTCAACCTTTCCAGGGCCAGTCTGATACTGTCACAGCTGGGAAGATCTCACAGCATTTGGGTCTACCCAGATTCCCTCTTTTTATGTGGAAAACTAGTCATTATTTTTGTTCTTTTTAGTCCTTTTTGTGGATTTAAAAATGCGCTTGGCAGCTAAATGTAATTTAAAGAGAGGGAGGCTTCATAAATTTAATGTAATTTCTCGCTGTTCACCTGCCATCACTTGTGTGGCTGTGGAAGAAAATGTTTGATTCATTATTCAATAGTCAATATTGATTAAAAATGCTTACATCAAAGACTTCAACTTCTTTCTCTGCCCACTTAATTCTCCACTGTTTGCTTTTATGCTCACTGTCCCTTTTGTGAATTTGACAGAAAAATATGAAAAAGTTACCTAAATTATTCTTTACAAAAATTAAGCTATTATTGTTAAAAAAATAAAGAGCTCCAAGTGATCCTAAACAGAGTCTTCTAAGTAGGGTTTTGCTGTGGTTTTGGCAACAGCTGGCCTGCATGTGGCATTTTACCTATGATGTTGTGGAAAACTTTGTTAATACTTCCACAGCAATTATCAACACACCCTTACTTTATGCTTTTTCTTGCCTTCTTGAGTCTGCAGGATTATGGACTTGCTTTAATTCTGAGATACAAGTTCCGAGATATCAGAGCTCTTACCTTAAAACATGCTTCAGTTTTTCGAAGGTGTGTGTGGAGATCAAACTCCTGAATTGCAAGAGAGACCAGAGTGTTATGGCCTCAAGGAAATGTCTACACTATTCGACATATTATTCGAAAATCCCAGTCTGTGCTTTGCTCCATGAGTGAGCGCTTCAGTGCCCTGGAAAACAAGCCAGTATGCCTTATTTTCCCCATCCGTGAATGGACAATATTGTCCATATATTTTTGCAAAGCATCTGGGGGATATATACACTGTATATTTTGCACGTCATCGTAGTAGCACTTGGATAGCCACCAATTTGTGTCTTTCCTTTGACTTCAATGAATATTAGACCAAACTCTTACTAGGAGAACAAAAGCACAGATTTAGTTTTCAGTCATCTAAAATGTTGATTTCTAAATAATTGTATTTATAACACATGCAACGCCCAGGATGGCTTCACGTCCCACTACAAGGGTCTCTTCCACTATATGAAAAATTACCAAACCCTTGTTCCAGTCTGCATGCAGAAAAGCTGGAACCCAGCTTCAGTCTCCAGGCATGTGCGTTCCTGCTCCTGTAGCACAATTTTCTGCTCCTTGCCAACTCTGCAGCCCAAACCATAGCCCCTGTTCAGGTCCCATCCTCCCAGTACAACACCTGCAACAGAAAGGTCCCTGGCAAGGGGTCTGCAGGAAGGAGTTCCACTGGATATAGACTTCCCTGGAGCTCAGGATCTTCTGCTATTTAGGTGGCTGTGAGGACAAGGAAGAGATGACTGAAATGAGAGCTCTGTTCCCAACATGGGAGACAGGTTTTGGGACAAGGCTGTCACCACCAGGTGGATCTGCTGATCCGCTGGGCAAGGGCCAGTTCCTGCTCTGCTGGGGCTGCCTCACCTCTGTGGGGCTGTGCCCATGACACAAAACCTTGGGTGAAACTGAGTGATAACAAAATAAATGTCTTTATTTTTAATAGATGGACAAAACAGACCCAAAACCAGACAGTATTTTCCTGAATTTCATGGGCACTGTTGAATACAATACAAATGAAGTTAAAACATAGATATCTATATTATGCTTCATATCTGCTTCGTTAGGTACAGTCTTAATATAACATTTCTGACACAGACAAAAATATACTTTTTTTTAACAACAGCCACAAATACTGCCCTGATTAATAGCAGCATTACAATAATGTACTGTCTAACTGCACATGATACTTGATCAAATACATTTGAAGGGCAGAAGGAAAAATGAATAACATTTTTTTTCTATGATACTTATATTTGAAATGCTAAATTATAGTACTATATGAAAATAAAGGACTAGATCTTTTGCTTTATTTGATCCACTTAATGTTTACATTCAGTTCAGGTTCACAAAAGTATGTTTTATTTATAATATATATAACATCCCATATGGACAAATATAGATGAAATCGTAACTTTTTTTGACATCTCAGCTATGTTATTAACCTTGATTTTATGAACACATCTCATGCAAAGGAGGTAAAAAATCTTGTCAAATAAGTGCTATTCACAAATGTTTAGAATATGTTAAGCAAAATGTATGATTGTGATATGAATATTTTACCAAGAAATCATAGGCTCAGAAACAACCTCAGTGTCTGAAAATGAGCTGTTTGCTTTACTGATTATAGACGCAATTTAGTGCACAGTACTACTGTCTACAAATTGCAGAAGTGGAGAAGGAGGATCTGATGATTCCCATGAAAATAAGGTCTACGTGAGGAATCATGTCCTGTTGGCATTTTGCTCGTGGAAATAACTTGGTTGTATTTTGTTTTCCTTTATTTTTCTTCATCTTCCCCCCCCAGCTATTGATCATAGATATGGCCTTTGGTTATATGAAGACCTCTGTGTAAATTTAATGGTACGATAACTGAACTAAGGCAATAAAACTTGTAAACAGACTTTGCACAGGGCTGTTTAGTTTGGCTTTTGAAGTCATCCTGTCCACCACACAGCCCACCACCACAATCACTGCAGCTGTTGTTGGACTCATGCAAAGACACGCACAAAGATTTGGTATCTGGAAAGTAGAGTTACAGTCACACGATGAGCACTCTTCAGGACCACTTCTTTCCTTTGCATAACAAAGCTTCCATGGTGCGTGACTTGTAAAATGCAATAAAATTTCATTCTCTGCAGAGAGGACTGGAAAATTGGTTTGAACCATTTTCCACCAGAGAATTCATAGCTCCATCTAAACAGGAATCCTTTGTGAAATCACAGTGATTTCACAAAACTATTTGATAGCATAAACAGTATAAAATATTCTGATAATGTTGAAAGCATCTGGCTTGAAATTTTTTGACTAATGCATTTTAATTTTTCACTTAACTTTTTTATTTTGAGCATTTTAAAAGCTTTTATGCTTTTATGGCAACAAAGGAATACAAGGGAAAAGATTTTATCTTTCATTCAAAATCTCTTAAACAATTACAGCTGCATCCCCTTTTCCTTTCCTTCCCCTCCTGCTACCGGGAATTTTGAAATAAATAATACAGAAATGCTGCTGTATTCAAAACCTCTAGCCACTATGCAGCTTCTCATAGTGAAATTCTAGCAAATTCTAGACAAAACTGAAGTAAGAGAAAATTTTCAGGAAGACCCACAGGTGGGTGTAAAATGGGATTCCCTAAATTAATTGTGAACTGTGGCATAAGGCATTGGCTATGTAAGTGGGCAAAACCGTGGTTTGATATTTTCTTGTAAGAAGGGTTTCAGGCTAGTGGGTCTGGCCCAGAAACAGATAATAATTCTTCAGTGGCTCAGTTGTCCCCTCTCTTTCTTCCATATAACCTCTTTCCTCTCCTCTTTTCCATGATTCATGGGGAAATGAACACCACTGGACTCGCGTCTGGTTTGTGAGATCCTCAGCATCCTGAATTTCATCGGTGACTTGTTCACTCACCCTGCATGAATTTTTCATTTCTTCGCTACATCGGGTCTCCTGGGTTTTTAGTGTAGACCCTGGTTCTGATTCCCTTCACCCAGCGAACACTCAATATTTGTTAGCACAGTAGTACCACAGTTCCCCATGCATATTCAGAACTGAGATGCAGTGTTATTTTTAAATGTAGTGTATGGAGAAAAAAATAAACATCTCTAAAATTAACTTTGTCTATGTATAAAATATATATATCTATGCTGTTAAATCTCCACAAAAGGAGCAAAAACATATCTAAGGATTCAACCTTGTGGAAGTTTATGTCAACATTAAATGCAAAAGTTGATGGCTTCTTCCTTTAGCAGCAAAACCTATTCTTACATCTCCTGTCATCCAGTATAGCTCCTCATGCTGTGAACATTAAAGAAGAAATTTCACCAGTGAGCAGCAACAGGATATCTGAATTTCAGCTGAACATTTTGTGTCATGCGTAGATATTAAAAAGAATTGTTGGAGCATAACTCTTGGTTCTACAGAAACCTAGCTATTAGATCTCCCAGTGTGAAGGCACGTACCAATGGGGACAGACACAATCATCTTGGCCACAGACCAATGGAAACGACATTGCGTGTTCCCTGCTGGCCAGGGCAAAGTCAGACGAGGCCTCATCTCCCTGCTTTGTTGCTCCTGGCCAGTGTTGCCATTAATGAGTGAAGTCTTGTCTGCACCTGGCCAGTGCCGGAGCTCTGCAGAGTCACCACGGCAGCCCTGGAGGACGGCTGTTAATGATGGAGCCCAGCATTTAGTGGAAGACAACTGCTATGCCTTTCACTATGCTTGTGGGTTTGCCTTTCCTTTCAGTTCCCCTCCAAGTTGCTGCTGTTTTGGAGGTAGACACTGACAGACATGGAAAGCTGTTTTTCCCACGGGAAATCAAATTTTTGAGAAAATGTGATTTTCCATTGAAAACCTACACTTTCCAGAGTAAACCCAGCAAGTCCAACCCCAAATAATTTTTTATGTCTTTGAGAATATTTTTTTTATTAAGTGAAAAAATGGGAATTTTCCCCATGGAAAATCTTCTCATCTGTTTTTTCAAGCCTTCTTGTCTCTCCTTATTTTTTAATATTTGTTCCATTGCTGCAGTTGCCTGGTGTCAGACTGCTTTGCTCAGCGTTCATTTTGACAATAAGTCAAGATAAGGCTTTTTTTCTCAACATCAAAAAGTTCTATTTAGTTATGAGAGTAATTTTTCACAAGTTGAGTTTCAACTCCAATTATTGCTTTAAAAATTTTGTTATCCTCCATTGGTGACAGCCACTAACCACAGGAAAAAAAAGAACACCAATACCAACATACTTTACTTAAGGTCATCTTGCATTAGGTATAACATCATTTGAAACTGGTGACTTAATTTTGTCTTTTTTAATTCATATAAGATGTTTAGCACTCCTATAAGGAATTTATTACTATTTGCACATTTTGCCATCTTATACAAATAATAAAATACTAGATTTGTATTATTTAAATTTCTTTATGAGGAAAAAAAATGACCAGATCTAGTTACTAGTTGCTTAAGCAACTAGCTCTTTAGGAATAAATAGCTTAGAGCTATGACAATATATTTTCACTTAATGCCAATAAAATGCGGACTGATAGCATTTCAGTGACATCTTCATACGATGTCCTAGCTAAATAACTGCTGCACTTTTTCTGCTACATATATTTTCAATCGTAAATATTTTTTTGATTACACTGTATATAGTCCTGGGTGGAAAGAATGGGATCTAAGTGTATCTTTTGGTAAACACTCCATGATCCAATCCAACATGTTAGATAGTAACAGAAAAGAGTTCCTCCCATGGGATGCTCCTTCTCCTAGAAACAACTTAAAGAATTGTGCAGTGGCATTTTATTCCCAATTCTTGATTTTCTTCTGATAAAATGCCTCATATATTCTTTGTAGAATATCCTGCTTCACATTATTTTGCCTGTGGCTACCAGGTATTTTAATTATCTTCAGTATTGGACAGCTCTGGACTCGAATCAACATAATTGAAGGCTTCCTTGTTTGTGAAAGTTGAGCTCAAAGATAAACTGTGTCGTGGATTCACAGGTGCAAGTTCGTTTAATACAATATTGTCACTTTTTACAAGAGTTGCTTTGTCCATGTGTTCTCTACTGTACCTGGCAACAACAGCATCAAGGAAGTCCAGCTTTGGTGGCAAAGTCCCACTCTCAAATAAGTATTTGGCTAAGTAGGAGACTATAATGTTTGAAAAGAAGGAGGTAAGCATAGCAAGTGTTTTAAATGGGAATCGCTGGATATAGATATTATTTTCATCTGGATAGCAGCCAGGATAGTAGATCAAGGGCTGAAGATAAAGGTACGGTTCTCCTCCAGTTATTCTGAGAACAAGGCCAAATAAGTAACCTGCAATGGCACCATAGGTGTTGGTTCCTTTAATAAACAACACACACAGGAGCTGGGGGAATATGATGATATAAACAAGGTCAGAGCTGAGGTACCACAGGCCATACACCGACGAAGCTAGCAGTGCCATTGCTGTTGCTGATGCTCCAAACAGAAAAACAGTGATTCTCATGACCCACACGATTTCTCTGTCTGAAGCCTGCAAGAAAAGGGCAGTGTTAGGTGGTGGTTTTCTTCATGGTAATACACGTATGCCTATATTTATGGACACAGCCAATATAAGATAGCTGCCTTTTACATTGTAAAAGGAAATTTTTCATTACATATTCAATAATATTTACAAACTCATATCTCTATTTCAAGAGCAGAAAAAAAACCCAGAGGTTATAGTTGCCATTCCCAAAGTTATTAATCTTTGAGCATAAGGAAAAGTTTGATAATGTGTCAAAGAAAAAACTGCTAGAAATAACTTTTAAATATAAGCACAAAATGGCTCAACCAGAAAAAAAATTGTCAGTGTCAAAATTTCTTCTCCATTTCCTAAGAAAAACTCTGACTCGCTAGCCCCTTCTGTCGTCAGGAGATTTCCTGATAAATCCATATTCTGAAAGATGTCTCAGTCTGTTAAGGATTTAAGTAAAACTTATGGTTGAAGCAATAATCAGGACCTGTTTGGATAAACTGCAGTGCCACGAGAACTCTGAAAGCTGCCTGCCCTGAGCTGTTTTTTTCACCTCTGTCATCAATCACAACCATAAATATTTTTATGACTTTCAGTTTATTCAACATACAGTTAGGAATGCAATGCTATACTTTTTCTAGCCATAGGCAGGAATGTGAAAGAGGTGTTTCATTATGAAATTACAGGCTATGCATCACCTAGTAAATGTCTCACCCAAAATTTTCTGTAAAAGTAAAAATGAAAATGTAAATCTCACATTTTGCCGAAAGGAAAGCTGGTAAATGTTCCGAGCAAACATAGAACTTGCTGATAAAATTGAAGAGTCAGCTGACGACATCACGGCAGCAGATACAGCACCAAGGCCAAAGAATGAGATATAGACTGGACAAAGGTACTGGAGCACAATCGGTAAAATCATATCTGCTTCTTTTTTAGTCATGGGGTCAGGGACACCATACTCGGTCTTGTTCCAGGCTGCAATATGTACACCAGCACGTTATTAGTAACATTGGCAGTCTCTTGTTACAACATCTCTTGAGCTCATGAGTAGTGAGCTATTTGTATGACCACATTTTAATTCACATTTAATGACCAAATCTTTACTAGGGCCAGACCGATGGCATTTGAGAGAGTCATTGTCCCACTGGGATTTCTTAGGCACATTTAATTCCTCTCATCATTTTTCCTTGTCTCCAAGACAAGTCTGACCACAACCTGGGGTTATCCATTAAACTTTGTATTGTTCATAAATGTAATTTTCCTCCATAAAACAAGTCTGAGATCCATGTTTGGTTGTGATGAGTTTAACTGTTCTCTTGGATTAATGACTCAGAGCTCAAAGTCATGTGTTAAACATTTCTAACAGAATATTTCTAACAGTTTAGCTACATGGTCTCTGTGATGGGGACCACTCTCACTAGGACAAAGAACTTGACAAGGATGTTTTGGTCAGGATAAGAAATTCCTGATAAATGACTACAATACATACACAGTTATTTTTCAGTTATTACTGTTAGGACCAATTAAAAGTACCAGAATCTAACTCAAACATTAAATAGATATGTCTGTAGATACCTACAACATGCAAAATGAGTTAATCTCCGCCACTGGGGTAGGAGCAATTTCCCCTGGGAGAAACATTCTACAATATTATTTTTCAGTGTAGTGTCTTGTTGAAGAAGTAATGAGTTGATTAATGATGTCACCTGGACAGATTTTATCTAATGTAAGCTTTGTAGGGTTAACACACATTTATTGTACTATTCATATTTAGTCATTTACCTGTAGATGCTCCAATTGCACCAATAAGTACTGCAGGAAAAGCCATCACTAGACAGCCAAAAGCAGCCAGAAATGACAGAACTTGGGCGTATGTGGCTGAAGACGAAGAAAGAACTCGCTGGAAATATGCTTGCCATGGGATTCCTCCTAATGTCTGTAAACACAGTGGGCAGCATACTGTCATTGGGGGCTAACTCTGGATTTTTTTGCTATTGCCATATAGATAGCATGTAGAAGCATCACTTGAATGTTGAATGCTGTGTTGCTGCTCTTTCATTTTTATTTATCAAACGTCAGTCAGCCAGTACTAGGTGTAACTGTTATTCTCACGAGTAATGTTAAACATTTGTACGTCCACTTAAATCCCATTCTTTTAGACAAGTTATTCCTTGGTACAATTAGCAACAACACTTTGCACTTACATAGTCCCTGTAATCCCTAAGTATTGTGAGCTGCATAAATATTTGCTAAAGTCTTGCTTTAAGGCTTACTTACAATAAAATACTATTGTCGCGTTTAATATTTGGAGAATTTGGCTTCCAGTACCCTCCCTCTGCCAAAGTTAGATTAGTCCCTGATAGGATTTGAAAAGAAGATTTTATTTTCCTTTAGGAATGTGTGTGGCCATTAAAGCAAGGGAAAATGTTCCATATACATTGAACACAAGAACCTGAAAAATTATTCTCCCACTGACTTAATAAAATATGATACCAACAGAAATTAAAGACAAAGCAGTAAAAGAAAGTTTGTTTTTATGGTGGCAACCCTTCTCTTGTTTTGGGTATATAACAGTGAAGATCCTGATTTGACTTAAAATTATGTCTGCAAAATACGATATGAAAGAGTATTATCAAAGGCTGAAAAACCACATGCTAACAATTCCATATGGAGAGGAGGATTTGAGTAGTCTCCACTAAGTAAATAAGTGCCTATGACTAAACAGGATGGGAGGAAAATTAAGCAAATTGCTCACTAAACGTACACAGTCCAGTCCTACATGCCAAATGAGACAGGAGGCATTTGGACCAAATAGTGTGTATACAGGTGTCTCGTACATGTTTCATGCGCACACAGGGACTAAATGAATGTTTCACAGGCAACTCCAATTTCAACTTGCTATTTATGACTGTGTTCATTTGCAGCCTTAATAACGTTCCTTTAAGAAAGCTTTCCAAGCATGTGTAAATTTCTTGAGCTATAATGAAACAAACAAGATGAAAAGAAATGTCACAATTTGGCAACAGCAGAGCTTTCCTTTGGTTGTCACGGCATTCAGGCTTATCACGCAGAACACAGCCACTTGAGCTAATGTCATACTTTGGGTCTCTGAGGATCTCTGAAAAATTTAAGCTGGGTAAAATAATAAGTTTTAATAACTCAATTATTAAAGTTGTAATAATTTTATAGTTTTATATCAGTTATATGAGTTGATTAATTATTAGCAAAATCTGAAGATTTTTAGTTGAGATTATTAAAAAAAAATCAGAGAAAGGAATCCCAAATTACAACATGATAATAAAGTCAGTGTAGAGTTGCTCAGGGACACTGAGAATGGAAAATGTTAGCATGTGTTGCTAGATCTTCTAATGGAAAGCACTTAATAACCACCAATCCCATGTGTAATGCATGGGTATTAAATAACAAAAGCCCTCAGTTCATTCTGGCATGTGTGCACATAGGAATTCATCCTTCCATCCATCTCCGCAAAGGTTTTTCTACATCACCTATACATAAGGCATATTTAATAATTTGTATAACGTATTTATTGCCTTCTGCAATATATAAATTCCTCTGCCAAAAATGACATCAGTTAAATATTAGCTGCATACTTTTAATTAATTCTAGCATAAGTCAAGTCTTTCAGCCTGATGATATTTAAATTGCATTCCTGGCAATGCTGACTTTGACAGCTGTGCTACAGTATTCTACTGATGTTTCACTGAAATCATTCAAATGTGAAGAAATATTGAGCAGGAGTCAAGTGAGTAAAAGTTTTCAGTTTGCTGGAAACTCTTAACCAGACTCTATTATTTTCAGCTGTCACAGTGACACAGTGTTGGTGCTTAAATGCTTCATTCCTTCATACAAGCCATCACTTACCAGTAAAATGAAATTGTCCAGCCATGTGTAAATGTCAAGTGAGTTGATAGATCCAAGCCAAGGTGCTTGGTACACCTCCTGCACAGCTGTGAGCCCAATGTCTGTCACTGCAGGATGGGACATCGCAAAGGGTACACTGATCCACTGTAACCAAAGAGAAACACTTTGTTCGGATCTAAAGAAGGCATTCTAAATCTGTGAAATTTTAATATCAACATTGATCTGTTCTTCTTCTTCTTGAATGCTACAAATCAAATTGCTGAGCTGACTAGCAGAAAAGTCAGGTTATGTGCCAGTGGAACATCTCCAAAATCCAGAGAGCTTGGTAATGGATAGCTTACCTCTCTCCTGGAGACTGTGAGTATGAGCAGAGAATTAATCAGTGTAAATTGCAGAAACAGCAGGAAAGACACATTTATAAATCTTCATTTTGTTTTCCCTATGGTCCACGTACGTTCTTTACACCCTTTCCTGGGCCACATGGTAGAGAAACATCTACATATAAACTTGCACGCAACAGCATCAGGATTCGCCAGTATCCAGGCGTGACACCAGACAAACACACCTGCAGGCTTGGGAATTTGTTTTTAATTCAACACAAAACTATATTGTGACAAGAGAGGGGTGCTGTTGGCGAACCTCCATCTCTCTTGCTCCAGAACACCCAGTAGCCTGGTGTTACAGTACTTTTCTGCCCTGTGGGTGATTTCAGTCTGGGCTCTTGACTATTTTCAGTCTCTCTGTTTTTGATCTATGCCAAAAAATCCGTTGAGAAACCCTTCCCAGAGACAGTTTCTCTCAGAAGGCTCCTTTCCTTCACCAACTGACTTTTTGTGTGTTTGCTTGCAAATTCATTTTGCCATGGTGTAACTCACTTTCTAAGAGGAGAACATCAGCGGCTCCTACCAAGATGAAAACCAGGCTTTGAGCTATATGGAGTAGACCATCACAAGCACAGCATCCTTAAAGATCCAATGATCCAAACCCACACAGATTACCACAATGCAACATTTAAGTGCACGGGGTAACAGAAGCAAGGAGGGGAGAAATCAAACATCTTCCTCTACTTCGCTGCACAATTGTTGCAATGGTGTGTGAAGAATATTTTGCAGCACTGTCAGTTATTCAGGCTGTTTATCACGTACTGTAATATTCTGTTCTCAGTTATATGTTAAACTTTTCCAATTTAACTACTCGGGCAGAAAGATTCCCTTCTCACTGTCTGTTTTTGTCTTTTCTGGGAAAGATCACCAAAATGTTTCATCTCCAAGACATTTTGAGGGAAAAATAAACATATAATAAAAATTAATGGATATTAATACTCTTCTTGCAGAGAAATTCATGGTGGACAAGGATGTAAAACCAATTTTTTTATTCTTCTTTGTGAATCTCAAACCTCAGATGTGTCCGAGTGATGAACTTCAAGAGCTGTCGTTTGCCCATACTCAGATGGATTTTCAGTAGGGTAAATTTCTAAATGCCATCTGCAGCATGCACGGCACAGCACAGGATTTAATAGGTACTGTACTGCAAATGCATTATGAGATTTTGTAATCCATTCCATTTCCTGACAGTAACCTAGCTCTTTGTGGTTTCAAGGACTACCTCTACATTAGTGAACAGAACAAGTCAAGACACTTTCTCTGGCCCTGCAGTTCACTGACATGTCATGGTTTACATCCATACGTCTAGGTTCTTTTCCCTGCCAAAAAGACCTGAACTGTTCCTGGGAATTACCTGGGAAAATACCAGTTGGCATGGGCCAAAACAGTGCCAGGACTGCGTTAACAGTTAAGTACTACAGATGACCTAGTGTTTTCACCTTGTCACTGTTTAACTTAATATAGACATAGACCCAATTTCTTCATTGGGTCCTTTCTAATGGGAGTAGAAAACTCACCGTTCTAAATAGAGGGCAAATAAAACCAAGGCTCATGGAAATTAAGCAGAAACTGGGACTTTATGTTGGGACTTGAAGCTTAGGGGTAGAAGCAACAGGTACCTAGAGGGACTTGGATCTCACGGGGTTGGAAAGCAGAAAAAAAAGGACTTCTACATGGTGGCAAAGAGTTTAGGATAGGGAATTAATAAGAAGATGAAGAGTCAGTAAATAGTGGTGATACAGTTCAGGACCAGGGAAAGACTCACTGGTCTAGATAAAGACAAAGAGTGGAGAATTGCAGATGTGGGTACAGGAAAGTGAGGAGGAAAGGAGAGAGACCACATGCAATTGTAAGGAGAAAACCAGGGAAGTATGTGGAGTGGCTAGGGTAAAGGTTATGGAAGCCTAAGGAAGAAGCTATGGCTGAAATGAGGAGCCAAGGTAGGGAACAGAAATGATTACAACAATCACCTTCTCTTGGGTACGGACCTAACAAACTGCTCCAGAGCCTGGAGGAGAAGCTGGGACACCTGAGACTGTGACACCTTCTGCTGTGCCATCTACTGTGAAAGTCCCATTTCATCTCAAACTGCCTCACCCAGAGCATGACTGTTTAGATGCTATCTGAGGCTTCCAGCCCCACTGACGACTCTTGAGGTTATGAATATGGTTTCTTCTACATGACATTATTGCTATTTATTTCAAATGAGAAACTACATGAAGAGCGCAACCTGAACTAAAAGAACACATTTTAAAATTGGATTAAAAGATCCAACCATTTGGACAACTGCTATACAAACTTCATTTCCTTTCCCCTCCCAGTCAGATTCACCCGGCCTTTAAAACAGCATCACACATTGTTATTCCCATGGAAACAGGGTGTCTAGCAATGCATGAGTTGTTCTCATTGGAAAAGCATTTCTGTATTTTGATTTATCTACAATTTTGGGAATTTCTGTAATGCACACCATCTGTAGAAACAGAATGGTTCACAAATATTAACAGGCACGTTAGGGAAGGAGACGGTATCTTCCCCACTGTGCAGGTGAAGAACAAAGGTATAAGAGAAATCTGGAATAACTTCTCATTTGAGGTGGCCAGCTGGAACTTGGATTTGCATTTTCAAGGTATTTAGCACCATTCCCATGAAGTCCGTTACAACAGGGAATGCTTAGCATTCAGCAAATAAGGCCATAGGCCTCCCAGTAGGATGCCACAGAGTGAGGACACACACAGGCTTGGCTAGTGACCACCTGTGTGAGCACTGGCTGAAGTAATTTCCCCGGAGTTGCACCAGAGCTCCAGTGAAAGCAGAGAAACAGCTCTGGGTCCCCAAGGTGCCATTCAGTTCCTTCACCTTGAGCAACTCCATTTATTTCAGCTTGTCTCAGTTCTCTGCACACCTGTGGCCATCTGTTACTGCCACTGCCAAACAAAGACAACAGCTTCTTTGATTGCACCCCTGTGTTCTGAGCCCTGTTGCACTGAAGTTTTTTCAGAGTAGGGCTTAAAGAACAGCAGTAAGTAAAAGAAAAAGCTGCCCAGTAGTATATCATCGATAACCGATGAGGGGATATTCATACCACCGTATTCAAACAGCAGTCTCATCTGGTGAGACTTCCCACAGTATGGTCTCCAAGGACAGTGGAGGGAAATGAAGGAAAAACCAAGAAGGTGATTTAAAGCAGAAGGTTAACTGGGCTGCATGAGTAGGTGACAACTACAGAAAAAGGAACCAGGAGAGCGTCAGCTCTGCAGGTCCAACGCCAGTGTTTCTGGACTGCTTTACCCTCTGCTCCCTATGTCTGATGCCTCCTCCCAGTGCCTGTGCCGCAGTCCTATGGACAGACAGGGGAAAAGTCAGCTGCAGTCCTACCCCGAGTTAGATACATACCCATGAGGAAAATTACAAGAGCATTTGCACTATCAGACTGGTTGGAAATAAGCCAAAGAACTGGGTCTCTCAGACAGCGCTGTCGTCAACTCACAAGCTGTATATTGAGGTAAGTGCAGCCACTTTAAAGCCAGTGCTCTGGTGACCGGAGATATTCCTTCTCTGTGCTTTTAGTGAAGACACAGTTTCAAAACTGGCTAACAGGTCTCAGCAATCATCATCATGCTCAGGGCAAAATCCTCATAAAGAATGGAAAAAACTCAAACTTACCAACCCCAGGAAGATGCAGAAGAGCTGAACTACGTCGGTGTAGGCCACAGAATAAAGCCCACCCACGAGCGTGTACATAGTTGCAATCAGGGCAGAAATAATGACGGAAATATTGACATTAATGTCAATGATCACACTTATAGTGGCACCTGTGGGGAAAAACAAAACAGCGTATGTTAGTGTATGTTGCAGTATGTCTGATGAGAAGGCTAACCTTTGTTAAGTTGCATACACAGGTGCTGGCCTGACACTTAGCAATGGCATGAAGATAGTCCCCCCTTTATATTCTGCACACCCCTTCTGCACCTTCGAAGGGAGTGGGAAAAGGAAGGGTGCTGTTGGTCTGAGTTTAGCATCTGCCATTTCATAGGTCCTTATGGAGGAGGGAAGGGTCCCAACAGCCTTTCCTTATGCTGCTCAAGCTCTGGAAGGACTATGCTTTTCTGTTCTGTCTGAAGAAAAGCAGCCACACACAGACAGCTGAAGCCTCCCTGGGTGAGTTGCAGCCTCACAGGAGCAAGTGAGTAAGGCTGTGCCTAGGGGAGGTCTGCTGCAACGTCACGCCCTTTTGTATCTCACGCTCTGAGCTAGCCCCTTTAGAGTGGGGGAAGAATGGTAGAGGAAGCATCAGCTACAGAGACAGTTGTCCACTGACCCTTCTAAAGTGCCCTCGAATTGTTTACATGGGAAAAAGGTGAGTTTTCTTCCAAACTGGAGAATCCATCCTCCGTTGTTGACTTAGAAACCAAGAACTTTTCCAAGCACTGTCAAGCAAATTTTATTTTCAGAAAACAAACCACAATGTTGAGATGACCCATTAGTCTCCACAAAACAGCTCATAGAATCAGAAGGTTGTTGAGGCTAAAAGGCATCTCTAGAGCCTTTTGTCCTGTCACTGGGAAGCACAGAGATAAGCTTGGTTCCATCTTCTTCATTCTACTCCCCCCACTGCCAAATCAGGTATTTATGCACATGGAGAAGAACCTCCTCAGACTTCTCTTCTCCAGGCTCTCTCAGCCTCTACTTATATGCCAGATACCCCAGTCCCTTAATAATCTTTGTGGCCCTTCATTGGACTCTGTCCAGCATGTCCATGTCGCTTGTATCGGGGAGCGCTGTTTCCGGCACTCCAAGTGTCTCACACCAGTGTTGAGTAAAGGGGAAGGATCCCCTCCCTCAATCTACTGTCAATGGTCCCTCTAATGCAGCACAGGTTGTTACTGGCTTTCTTTGCCACAAGGGCACATTGCTGGCTCATGTTCAACTTCACTCTCTCCTAAGACTCCCAGGTCCTTTTCTGCAAACCTGCTTTCCTGCTGGTCAGCCCCCCAGGTGTAGGACTTAGCATTTCTGAATTTGAACTTCGTGAACTTCCTGTTGTCCCATTTCTGCAACTTGTTGAGGTCCTTCTGAATGGCAACACAGCCATCTGGTCTATCAGCAACTCCTCACAGTTTTTATTTTCTGCAAACTAGATGAAGGTGCACTTGGTCCCATCAGCCAGGTCATTAATGAAGATGTTATACAATACAGGACTCAGCCACCTGGCGGCTTCCGTGCTGTTGGCCACAGCCCTCTGAGTCCAGCAGTTCAGCCAGTTTTCAATCCTCCTCACTGTCCACTTACCTAGTCTATACTTCATGTGTTTGTCTATGAGTATATTATGGGAGACAGAGTAAAAAGCCTTTTCTGAAATCTACAACATGCTCTGCTCTCCCTTCATGAACCAAGCCAGTCAGCTCATCATGGAAGATGTTGGGCTGGTCAGGAATTATTTCTTCTCCATAAATCCATGCTAAATCCTCCTAATCCCCTTCTTGACCTTAATCTGTTTGGAAGTAGTTTTCGGGAGTATTTGCTCCATTGCCTTCCCAGGGACTGAGGTGAGGCAGACCAGCCTTTAGTTCCTGGTATCCTCCTTCTTGCCTTTCTTGAAGACAGGAGTGACTGTTTTTCTTCTAGTCTTCAGGAACATCCTTGATCACCACAGTCTTCAGAAGA
>WKFP01015274.1:2168958-2223285 GCA_011057875.1 Pterocles orientalis | reverse complement strand
AATCATCAAGGCCTCTAAGCATCTGTACATGTCCTTGAAGATGTGAGGACTGAGTCCCCCACTACTTGTTTGCAGTGAATGAAGCACATCAACTCATTAACCATTATAATTTTCTTTGTGCTAGTTAAATGAAGGAGACACGCAAGGTGGGATGTGAAGAAGAACACTAAACATACAGTTATAAAGTCACCCCAGCTGAGAAAACTCAAAGCATTTAAATTAGACAAGAGTTTAATGAATGCCTCATTTACTAGGGCCTTCATGAAGAAAATTGCACTTAAAACCTTGCTAAATTTTAAATTGTGGCTACACGAAGTGCATTTAGTATACTCTGACTTCCCTAAATGCTACATTTCCATACAGGACAGCTATTTAAGTTCTAAACTTTGACTGATTTGTTTCTGTGCTTCCTGAAGACATATTCCAGCAGCAAATTGTGCTATCTGTAATATTTCTGATTTTATCTCTCTAAAAAACAGCAGTATTTTTAATATACCAACCTCAGTCCCTTAATGAATTAATTCTCTGCCTCAAAGAGAAGTTTCTACATTTGATAATTTGTGACCTACAGTATGTATGAAAGTCACCAACACAGAAATGTATTGTGATTACATCTGCAAAAATAATTCATAATAAATGACATAATAAAGTTTATGTCTAAATTACACAATGTCTTTAGAATTAAAGATCTCTGGCAACAAGAACATTACAATTGTTCCCCTTTCAGCATTTTGAAGCAAAAGAATGGACCATTCTGTTGCTGGAAATAGTATAATGGACTTGTATGAGGGATATGCATGAAGAGAAGGTCTGCAACAAAAGAAGTGACCCAAGGAACAGGTAGACTTTGGGGTATCGAGATCTATTGGGCACTTTAGAGACAAGACAAGAAGGGAGTGATACGCGTGTGGGACCACGTAGAGAAGATGGGTGAACACTAATCCTTGACGGGAAGAGCAGGAATACAGAATCTACTTTAAAAAGTTGTCAGACATTTGGGATTTTGTGCCTCATGACAGTGTGAATGAGGGAAGGTAGGAATATGACACTTTGGTTACCAGAGTCCTAGAATCACAGAATCACGGAATCATAGAATGGTTTGAGTGAGAAGGGATCTTAAAGGTCATCTAGTTCCAACCCTTCTGTCATGGGCTGGGACACCCTCCACTAGCCCAGGTTGCTCAAAACCTCATTCAACCTGGCCTTTAACACCTCCAGGGATGGGGTATCCACAGCTTCTCTGGGCAAACTGTTATAGTGTCCAACCACCCTCACAGTGAAAAATTTCTTCCTAATATCTAATCTAAATCTACCCTCTTTCAGCTTATAACCATAACCCCTTGTCCTCTTACTATACTCCCTGATAAAGAGTGTCTCCCCATCTCTCGTGTAGAAGTACTGGAAGGTACTGGAAGGCTGTTATTAGGTCTCCTCGGAGCCTTTTTTTTCTCCAGAATTAACAACCCCAACTCTCTCAGCCTGTCCTCATATGGGAAGTGTTCCAGCCCTCTGATCATCTCTGTGGCCCTCCTCTGGACTTGCTCCAACAGGTCCAGGTCTTTTTCATGTTGGAGGTCCCACAGCTGAACACAGTACTCCAGATGGGGTCTCACAAGAGTGGAGTAGAGGGGAAGAGTCAACTCCTGCTGGCCATGCTTCTTTTGATGCAGCCCAGGACACAGTTGGCTCTCTGGGCCGCTAGCACACATTCAGTTTTTCATCCACCAAAACTCCCCAGTCCTTCTCTTTAGGGCTGCTCTCAATTCACTTGTTGCCCAGCCTGTATCCATGTTTGGGGTTGCCCTGACCCACTTGCAGGACCTTGCACTTGGCCTTGTTGAACTTCATGAGGTTGGCATGGGCCCACCTCTCAAGCTTGTCAAGGTCCCTCTGGATGGCATCCCATCCCTCCAGCGTGTCCACCGCACCACACAGCTTGGTGTCATTGGCCATCTTGCTGAGGGTGCACTCCGTCCCACTGTCCATGTCTCTGACAAAGGTGTTAACTAATACTGGTTCCCAATAGGGACCACTGAACAACACTACTCATCACTGATCTCCACCAGGTCATTGAGCCATTGACCGTTCAGTCCATCACTATCTGGGATGTATGCTCCCTACTGTGTTTCAACCAGCATAGACTTATGGAATAGGTTGTAAGCACCTGCGTACAATAACAAAAGTAAATATTTAGAAAGGGAATTGTATTTGTCTACTTCCCTGGAAAAAGCATGTGCATGAATTCTGCATGAACAATACCCACTTTCAGATAGGAAATGATATTCCATAGTCAAGGACAGACATCCAGCACTGCTACGGCTGTGGTGCAAGGAGGCTTCAATGTCCAGCATTGATTTGCTTGGGGTTGCTGCTGAGGTGGCGGGTATTCTCCAAGGGGCACTGGGACACTAATGTCTAGCTCCCTTACTTTCTTCTGGAGAGTGGCAGGTCACTTCCCTTCTGTGTGATGTTGGAGGGGGCATTGCCCTCCCCTTGCTGGGGACACGAAAAATGCCCTATAGACAGGTATTGCTGGGTAGGGTGGCATGGAGGATTTAGCACTTTTTTCAATTTTATTTCTCGATTTCTGGATTTGGGATTGAAAAATAGCTGCTGATCAATTTTTCTGTGCACATGTATGTTCTGAAACATTTGCCAAGGACCCTAGAGCTCTAGGAAGGTGCTATATGGCCTCTTCTGAGGGGGTGAATGGGTAGTCGGCACGTATACTGAAATCAGTAAATACAATAGAAAATAAATAATGGGATAAGATAGGATGGGATTTCAAACTTAGATATTAATTTCTGATCCGCAGTTTGCTAAGACACAATTTAAAGTTACTTTAATACCGTTTTTGGTGAAATTATTTTTTTTTCTAAATCAGACAAAAGGAATATAAAATTTAATAATCTATGGAAACACTCATGTCGTAATCTATTTTAATCCTCTCGTTGCCTGCCCTCTGAAGGACCAAAAAATGCAGCAAATACCAACATCCATTTAAAATATGCACCCTAAAAAATGATCAGAGAAATACCGAGGATATGGAATGTAATTTTGCTCCTAGTTCATATGACACAGAAATTAATCTCAGAGTTCTTTGTATATATTGATATATACTAGAAAAATCAGGTTTTTTGGCACTTCTTTGTGAATGATCCTTTGTCTGACCACTCAAATTATTGTATCAACCCATCAAGGTCCGCAAAATGAAAATCCTGACCTCAAAAAAAAAAAAAAGAATATCGTAATATTCCTTTTTTTCTTGTGGAAGGACACATAGCTCCATCCAACCAAAATTAATAAATGATATCAGTAGATAATCACCTTTTTGGTCGTGTCTGTAAGCACTTGATTATGTCATTTCAAATATTTCCTTTGGGATTTAAACTCAGTTACCGAAACCACAAGAGACTCAAGTTTATCACAGATACCACTTCTTAAGAATTTCACCCACAAATTAAGGAACGCTAATATTTAATGCAACATTTTAACGATAACTATGTAAAGGCGACACACAATTTAAAGGCATGTCTACAATGGTACTATGTTAGCTCATTTCAATATGAACTGCTGTGATCCATCCCCAATTCAGGCTTCTCAGTCTTTTCATTTTGATAATTGCAGACACACTCAGCCTTGAACGGGCTTTGTGTTTAGACATTCCAGTAGCCAGTCGATACAGCTGCTTCTTCCTGATCATCGTATACTCTCAAATGCGTCCACAGAGTGCACTTGTTTTAAGGCTTTTAAATGCTGTTTAGATAATCAGCTATAATTACTCAGGAATCTTGAGTCCGTCCCTATGAAGTCATGATGCTTATGTTCTGGATTTGATTTTAAATTTATAGGCTGAGTTCTGTCATCCTCCCTACCCAGTAGCCTCAGAAACTGTTACCATTTTTGTAGCCAATACTCATGGAATGTGGTAGTGTTTGTCTTGGGCAAGAAAGACAGAATTCAGCCCTACCTCATAATCCAGAGCACTTCATGTCCACACTAACAATATACTTTCAGGAAATATTTTAAAAATTACTGTTTGCCTTTTATGGGGTAGGCTTTAATTCATATATATACAATTAAAGCAGTAAAATACAAAGGCTGTGTTGGAAAAGCCATATATCTCTCAAGGCATAGCTACGAGGTGCAAAATCTACATCTACCATTCTTAAAGAAGCAAATACGCCCTCGGATAATGTGACCATTTAGTGAAAATTGTGTGGATTTTGATCAGCTTACTTTTGTAATTATTTTGTTATGGCTTTACGAACTAAGTACCCCAACCACCCTCACGAAAACAAAACTCAGACTAACCCCTGGTTCAGTAGACCTGTGCCCACACCTAACTTTGCGTGCCAGGTGTGGTTCCCCAAAAACGAAAGTGTGATTTACTTGCCATCTCAAGCTTTAATTGCCATATGTATGGAAGGAAGAGTTGAGAAAGAATGTGGACCCTGACGGTATAAAATCCATGAGTGTTTTAGCTGTGCAAAGGCTTTAGGATCAGCTTGATATTCTGGTGCAGAGATGATATACTACGCTATCTCTAGAGCTTGCATGGAATGGGATGAACACACGTCGGTGTGAGTTGTGGTTATAGAAATTGCCTGCAGCATAGGAAGCCCCGATTCAAGTCTCGTCTATGCTTTGGTTGTTGTGAAAAATATTCCTGTAAAATAGGATTAAGGAGACCAGAATTTGTGTCTTCTTTCACAGGCAAAGCTCTTAGTCATACCACCTTGCGCGGGGAATTCTTTGTTTCGTCTCCACTCCCTCGATTTAATCATTATAGTTTTGTGACAAGCAATATCTCTGCAAAATATTCCAGTTTCAGTCCTCTTGAAAACATTTACTTCAGCAGAAAGCAGTCAAACCAGCTCTTGTTATGTGCAGAATCTAATCATATCTGATGTTTCAGTAGCCAAAGGATACGTGACACAATAAATTATGGCAAAAGTGTTAAAAGTAGAACGCCTGCCTGGGTTCAAACTTTATTGACTTTTACAAACGTTCTTTACTCAGTATCCAAATACTCCTTCTTTGAATGAGCAAAATGCCTCTGCAAAGGGATGGGAATTTCTCTTGATTAGAGAATACAGAATTTTGGCCCAAGTTTTCAGGTATCTCCTCCTTATCAGATAACTGTGAAACCAGAACAGGCCAAAACAGCAAAACATAAATATAACCTGATAAATCCAATTTTGCAATTGAAAGGGCTTTGCCTGAATAGGATTTAGAATTTAAAAAAAAAATTAAAAAGAAGCAAGTTTAAAAACTAAATTGCTTAAATAAAAATGGTGAACCAATTTCACTCTTCTTATAATGCATTTTCCCCACGTTAGCTGTAAGACTTGAGATTTTGGACCATATTGTGAATATCTTGTTTAACCAGGTGAGACACCTGGTTCAACTGGCTCTGGGAGTCAGAGAGTCAGACAGCAGTGCTTACAAAATTAGTGAAGAACTCTTCCTTCACCCAGGCTTTTCCTACTGATACTGGTGTTCACAGTAGTGTACTTGTTTGTCAAACTGCTGCAAAAGAAGCTAAAAGAATCCACAAAGTAAGTTTACTGAAATCAGTGGAATTACAAGTTTGGACTTGTGCCAATTTTCTTTTAGAAACTTATTCTTAATTGATGCTGTCTTCCTGATATCTTTTTGCTTATAAACTTTTTTTTTTTTTACTCCAGTTAAACAAAAAGAATTCAACAATTTGGATGGCTTTAACAACAATAAGAGTTAATTTAAAATGAGATTTCTTATTAATCTATGTAAGTTCTATACTTCTGTCCCAAACATATCTGATCTACAGATGAATAGGAAAGTAATGAATAAGAAATATAATATATTCTTCCTGTATGATTTTCAAATCCTTTTTGTTTTTATATAGATGCTACATTTGGCTGTTCACTAAACAATGTTAGCAGCAATTGGAAAAAAAGCATATATATTTTCTCCATTTTGCATTATTCAACATGCAGATTACCTTTCATCATTCAGACAGAAAACTGACAAGTTATACGCTGGTTAGGAAAAGAAATAAGAGGTGATTTTTTACATACCAGTCATTGTAAATCCACCAACTAGCAAGCCGATGTCTCTTCCACCGACTATAATAGCTTCGCTGCGATCTCCTTCGCTGCCAGTGTTCTTGGTTTTCCAAGCAGCCCATATCCCAACTGCCAGGATAGCCAGGTAGAATACAACTATGGCCACCAGCCCCTCCACATGGAAAGCCATGTTGAAGTCCCAACTGTTTCTTTGATCTCTATTTCATTAAGACCCCTGGAGACAATGCAATAATACGTCTGTTTTTAACAAACCTGGTAAGATGCTTTTAGAATCAGTGTACAAAGAAAACTCAGATGGTTATTAAAGAGACTACTGTGGTGAATTTATTAATGTTTCAGATGTAATCAAAATTAAGATTACACACCAATTAAAATACCTGTGGAGCAACAAGCAACAATTTTTACCTGCGACTACAATGGGAAATGAATGATGTGGCTGAAAGCTACGCAATTCTTATAAGTTATCAAGTGCAGAATTATTTTAGTGTTACCAAGTCCCCAGTGTCTGGGAACTCTTCAGTCAAGAAATAGTTTGGTACATGGAAGATCTTGGCCATGTGGGCTATTACAGAAGTCTCTAGCTAGAAGACAAGTCACAAAACTATTTTAAATCATAGAAGAACTATGGATAAGTAATAACTACAACAGCAAAACACATATTTTGAGCCTTTGTGTTGGAATGCTGTATTTTCCTCTTTCTATCACCTCCTGTATTTAAAAATCTGTGCTTACTTTTTTTTCAACAGTTCATTGTCCAGCACTGCAAGTACTAACCTATTCTCGTTCGCCATTTGAGAACTAAAGAAAGCTGAAAAGCTGTCGAACGGCAGAAACTACAGCGGGGGAAAACTCCCGGGCGACACAAGCATCGTACCCAGCCTTTCCCGGAGCCGCCACCCCGCTCTCTCCCCGCTGCTCCGACCGCTCTTCCACAGCCACCACCCGTCCGACGGCTCCGCGGCAGCCAGCCCGACCTACCGCGCTCCGCGGGGGCTCCGCGGGGTCCCCGCGCCACCCTGCGCGGCCGCGCACCCCCGCCCCTCGCCCGCGGCGGGGCTACCCCGCGTTCGCCGCCCGCCCCCGCTCCGCGCCGTCGGGGAGCGGCGCCCGCCGCCGCCCAGCGCCCGCCGCCCCACCTGCGCTCCGCCGCCGCGCTGCCCCGCGCCCCGCGGGGTACCGCCACCCATCCCGCGGGGCGGTTTGTGGGCTGAGCCGCGGGGGTTTGGGGGGTTTGGGGGGTGGTGAAGGAGGAAAGGCAGGATCGTCTCTTCCCGCCGCGGTGCCGCTGGAGCAGCAAGTGCTGAGGCTGCGACGGGGGGCTGGTAGGTTAAAAAGAGGAAAATCCCTTTATAAAGGAGGAGGGTTGAGTGGGGTGAGAGGAGTGTGTCCGTCAGAGCTGGGGGGGAGGAAGGGGGAAAGACGTCAGAGTGCTAGGGGACGTTGGGGGGAAGTGAGAATGACTCAAGGGAGAGTGATTGTCGTGTCATGGCAGGGAAACAGGGTTAGGAAGGGAAATCGGGGTGACAAAACAAAAGTGAATGAGGGGGAGAAGAGGAAGGAACAGGATCATGCCCAAACAACGGGAAAGAGGAAGAAAAGAAAGAGCTGATCAAACAAGACATGCTGAAAGGAGGGCTGGAGGAAGGGGAGAAAGCAGAGAGAGGGAGGGGAAGGTGAGCTCGGTGCTCTCACTGCTCTCCCTGGCACCCTTCCTGCACCACCCTTGGGCCCAACACCGGGCGAGCACCAAGCCAAGGCATGGCTGTGTGGGGCTGGTCAGGACCCTTTTTGCCCACAGCTCCCTTCCAAACCTGTTTGAGCAGGCAGCCGTGTTTCCCAGCTGCAGGGCAAGCTGCAAGTTCTTGGGGGTCTGCCTTTTTGCTATGCCTCTTACAAACCTCCCTTGCAGAACTAGGGTAATATCAGCTTTCCCGTGATAGGACTCTTGCCCTCTCTCCAAGGGATGCTGGACAATGAGCCTCTAAGTGCTCAGAATAAGTGAACACATGCAGAGAGGACCCACACATGCCCTTGCCCCAGTTTTTGCAAAGGGAAGAGCATGCTGAGCAGTAGCAGTCGCTGACAGGTATTGAGGAGCAGCTAACATGGGCCGTTGGCTCATGCAGGATAGAAAAGTAGAAATAAAAAGCCCACAGGAGTATGGAACTGTGATTGGTAAAAGAACTAATTTAAAGCAGAGAATCAGAGAATTGTCCTAGACTCAAGAGGGGGAAGGTGGTAAGTCAGCAAAACTCAGCCCACCGCAAGGAAGGACGGACCCAAGGGCTGGCACTTTCCTGCCTATTTGCCAACAGCCTGGCCAGCAGCATGTCTTCAGCTGCCTGCTCACAGACTGCTGAATGTATCACGCAAAGTAGCCTGTCAGCCCCAGACATTTATCGCGTACATTATGTACAATAAATTATGATTGCATACTCATAAATTGTGTGCATAATACTGCTTTCAAGTCCCTGGGCTCAGCTGAAGAAGCCCAAATAAAGGTGGCCAAAGAATTAAAGGTTAGAAATGTTACTATTTTTGTCAGCCAATCTCATGTGTTGTTGAGTGACGCTAGTGATGCAAGGTTTGCTTTGGGAGTCTGCAGTAAATCCCTCATCCCAGTAAAAGGCAACTGAGACACATTTTAGACAAAGGTGAACATCAAGGCACCTTCTGAACACAAATCCTGCCATAAGTAAACACAATATAAATAATAAGTAGAGGTCAGTGACCTTGGAAACAATTTTGAGGGTGTCTCAATTAGGAACACATAAACATGTTCCAGCAATCAAAATGTGATAGAAAATACTTCGATGCTGAAATGGATATTAAATTAAATTCACTGAAATTTTTAATTACATTTTGGTCTAATTTTCTCCAGCTTAATACAAAGAAAGAAGTCATGACAGCACAAAGTATGGAAAATTCTGGGAAAAAGTGCTAGCCAAAGTCTGTCTTAGGCAAGTTCAAGGAAAACTGATCAATGAAAAAAATAATCCTTTCTTAGATTAAATCCCAACTTCAGTCTTCACTGAAGATTATAATCATAGAACTGTAGAATCATAGAATCATAGAATGGTCTGGGTTGGAAGGAACCTTAAAGATCATCTAGTTCCAACATCTGTCTTGTGTCGGGGGGCCCAGGCCTGGACGCAGTACTCCAGGTGGGGCCTCAAGAGAGCAGAGAAGAGGGGCAGAATCACCTCCCTCAACCTGCTGGCCATGGTCGTCTTGATGCAGCCCAGTATCCGGTTGGCCTTCTGGGCCGCGAGCGCACACTGCCAGCTCATGTTCAGTTTTTCACCTACTGACACCCCCAAAGCCTTCTCCGGGCTGCTCTCAATCCATTCTTAGCCCAGCCTGTATTTGTGCTTGGAATTGCCTCGACCCATGTGAAGGACCTTGCATTTGGCTCTGTTGAACTTCACGAAGTTGGCATGGGCCCACCTCTCAAGCCTGTCCGGGTCCCTCTGGATGGCATCCCTTCCCTCTAGCACATCGACTGCACCACACAGTTTGGTGTCGTTGGCAAACTTGCTGAGGGTGCACTCAATCCCACTGTCCATGTCACCAACAAAGATGTTAAATAGCACCAGTCCCAGTCCCGATCCCTGAGGAATGTCACTCGTCACCGATCTCCATTCAGACATTGAGCTGTTGACCACAACTCTTTGAGTGCGACCATCCAGCCAATTCCTTATCCAGTGGGTAGTCCATCCATCAAATCCATATTTTTCCAATGTGGTCACCAGGATGTAACGCGGGACAGCATCAAACACTTTGCAAAACTCCAGGTAGATGTCGTCAGTTGCACTTCCCTTATCCACTGATGCCACAACTCCATCATAAATGCCACCAAGTTTGTCAGGTATGATTTGCCCTTGGTGATGCCATGCTGGTTCCCAATCAATGGATTCCTGTTGTCCTTAGTGGGCCTAATTTATACTTGTTTAAGGCAGTGGAGTGGGAAAACTATTTTTTCATTTCTAAAAATGAATTAATTCTAAATTAATTCAATTTTAATGAAATTCATTAAAAGGAATCCTAAAAATATTTTTTTTTTATTTGTGTAGCCTCTTTTGATGAGTTTTGTCTCTTTGATACTCAGGAGTGGTTTGCAACCTTCCTCTCAATGAATCAACTGTGTTGGCCAAGTTTTACCTTAAATGTGTAGCTACTCCTGTAGTTACTTAACCACAAGTAAATCATACATTCTCTCATGAGATGCTAATTTGAGCTATAGGTTCCTTGGGTTGGTATGGCTTTAGGTTTTGAAGCTTCCTTCACCTTGATGTAGCTGGGAAAGACTGAGACAATAATTTTAGTTGGGTGTAAACATTAGTTGGTTTAATAATTTCCTATCCCATCTTTACTCATCCAGTATTACTATTTCAGGTAGTTTTCTGGTTCTTTCTCTTGGGAAGGGACCCTCCTGCACTGGCTCCCTGTGTGCATTCTGCCAGCTGCACCCCGGCAGCATCCATCAGCCACAGCCATACACAAAGCTAATTTCCCATGAGATCTGAGGGTGTGCACAAATGACTACGAGTGAATTTTTTGCCTCTTGGAAAAAAGATGCACTATGGTGCCAGAGATGCTAACTGCAACTGCCAGGTACATTCCATACTAGACCTGACCACATTTCCTGAGATAATTACGTCTGCTACCAAAACGCTTAGAACTGAGGAACTGTTCCAGCAGAGAGGCAGTCCATTGGCAGTTTGTGGCTTCTAAAACAGTTCTTCTTCATTTGAACATAATTTTCTTTTCTTCTTTTTTCTTAGCTTGAAAACACGCTGTTCAGAAAAGAAATCTTAAGACTTAGTTTTCCTATTTAAGGAAGTTAGCCCCGAAGCCTGCATTTCCTCACCTTGAACCATGTTCAAGTTTTTCTGTCCTTGCTGGTGGTTCACGGCTGCCCAACCGTTGGCTGCCTCTGTCCCTTGTTAAAGTCTTGCTCTGAAGAGTGACAGTAGTGGGCTTCATAACCCCGTAGTAGGGCAGTCCAAAGGTGACAGGAAGGGTGGGTCGACAGAAGATCCCTTGCTGCTCTTTCGTTTTAGGTTTAGTTAGACGGATCAGTATGAAGCACTAAAGAGTAATCCGGTGAATACTGGTACCTTGGTAAAATAACCCTGCACCCTCACTCCTGGGCTATCCAGCTCTCAGTTTTACCTTATCAGCTTTATGAAAAGCTGATGGAGGGCCAGGCTTTGTTTTAATTAGGCACAATGCAAACCTGGAACAATTAAAACTAAGTTACTGAATGCACTTTAGATATACTCCACTAACAGAAAGTGAACTCAAGTCCTCTTTCTTTTTTTGTAGCAATTTTTCAAAGACTAAAATGGATGTTTATTTCAGTGACATTCAAATACTTGGAATATTTTTGTGGAGAGTTTGTGTGGAGGCAGGAATACCTACCAAGGACCAGAAGGCTAAAAGTACAGATCCCTGCTCAAATTGTTTCAGAACACAGTTTTTCATCCCAAATCAGATGGCTTAACTTGAGCTTTTATTTTCCTGACCAGTCCTTGCTATGCAGCTATGTCTGGTACTCTTTTCTCCCTAATTTCTTTACACAGCTGCTGAGGAATATTTTGTGGAAACAATGGAAGTTAGCTTCCATGTACAGTATCTGTAATTTTTTCAATCAAAAATGTTACAGTATTTCCAAAGATTTCTTGAGCCTGCATCTCGTTATTTGAACTCCCTCTTGGTAACACTAAAGATTTTTTGCATTTTAAACATATGTCCCTCACTGAGACTTTGCTTAGAAAATGGTCACCCTGGATGTCACACACGGAGATGATTAAAATAAAAATATTTGTTTAGGCAGTTAGGCCAAACTGCCACCCAGTTTCTTTTTCTTATTGCTTCCTGCTAGTTGGTCTTTGAGAGGAGTCTGAACAACAGGAAACGTGAGGGATGGAAACTGAAGTCTAACCCCAGTGAACATCTAGTTAAGGACTGTAATTCACAATATTTGGAAAGCCACAGGCTTAAGTCATGATGTAAAACCTCTGAGGAATAAATACCCATGTAGCTAAATGTCCTTTTGAGGAAAATTATATTTACATATCTATATTATATTTAAATATAATTATTAAATATACATTAAATTATATTAAATTATTTATATTAAATATAAATTATATATACTTATATATTTGTATGCTTAAAATTCACGTGGTGTAATTATGCATTTTATAAGATCGATTACAGAGTTACTTAAAAAACCACTAGCTTCCTTAAAAAAAAGCACAACAGGATTTTGATGAACATTTCCTTAATAAGAAAGCTTTTACTACAGCTTAGTTTAAGGCCTGTAATAAAAGCTTTCCTGAGACATGCTACAGAAAGGTTTATGGTAGAATTATTCTGAAAAGGGGCTTCTTGATCAGTTTGTGGTTTTTGAGATAGTATCCATCTTATACTCCCTCTGCAGTTTCTTTATTAACCATGAGGTCCCCAGAGAAATTATCCATCCATTTGCCCAACAGCTCAGAAAAACCACCTGGATGAGAACTCTCTTGGAAGATATATTCGGTGGATATTAACAGTACCTGGTTACTTTGCAGGAAGATACAGATACAGCTGCAGTTCTGAGTTTTCAGGATTCCAGACAGCGTAGATCACCGATGTGTGACTTCTTTGGTAGTAAACTGGATAAAATGTCAAAGAAACAGCTCTTTTTTTTTCTACTGTGGCAAATACTGTGTGACATATTTCTATGTTTAATGCTGTGAGCCATAGTTTCTGTCAGTCTACAGTGTATATATTAAAAAAAAGAAATGAATGGTAAGACCATAAAGTTTAGTACTTATAAGAAAAGCAGAGTTAAGACTCTGTGAAATTTGAATACAGTCCTCTTGTCCACATACCTTTTGTAATAGTCTTTAACTGCATAATCGCGTAATACCTTTTCACTGAGATGCCTGTCTCTTTCAGTAAGAGTAAAACTTCACTATTTTTATTTATCTTCCTCGATAATCATGTGGCCTTACACATTACACTTCATTCAAACTTTGCAACGAAAACAAAATCGGTGATTTTCTCCCAGTGTCTCTGCGGTGCAGAGTACTAGTGCTTCACAGGCATGGATAATTTTATCTACAGAGCATACTAAGGGAAAAGGTGGCATTTTTTTACAGATTTATATATTTAAAATATAGCTCCAGTCAATTTCTGTTGCTGCTTTATTCAATGTTTACGCAAATCTCAGAAGCAAATAATATTGTTTTTGCTGAAAAGCTGAAGAAAAGAAAATCAATATCCAATCTCAAAGTCAGACATCTGTCATGAAAAAATTCAGCTGGTAGCCTGGTGCCTGGCAAAGTTGTATGCAATTAAAAATAAGGCTTTTATTGTGAGAAATATCAGGCAACCTGAACTGAACCAGATTTTCAACACCTGTTGTAAGAAAGCTGTCATAAAAAAAAATTGAAATTAAGGGAGTGAAAGAGAAAATAAAATGTGTTCAGTATTTAATTCTCTTACACCAGCTGTATTGCATCATTCCTGTTTTACTGTAGTGTAAATAAGAGTGAATCAGATCAAATAGATACATGCTTTAGGATGAACTGTTGTGTTTGGACTATACTGAATATATGATTAAAATGAAGCAAGTGAGGAAGCAAATGTATTATTATCATTATTTAATATCAATATTGCCAGTTGTTCCCAGACACCAGTCACACAAAAGCTCTATTGCAACACGTGTGATACAAACATATTATAAAGTGAAGACCCTGATGCAGAAAATACATATTTTCCTTTAGGCTTTTCTGCGTTGTTAATCAGAATCACTGAACAACGTGAGGAGCAAGCAGAATCAAATAACTGTAACAAAATAAAGCTAAAATACAAATTAGTGATTCTTAATATAGGAAATAAAGCAAAATACCTATTTGGAAAGCTATTTGGAAGTAATGCTTGTCATTCTTTTGATTTTTGAAAAACACGGCGAGTTGGGACTAACAAAGGGGAACAGACAAATCAAGGATCCACCTTTCTTTGGTGTGCCTTGAACTAAACAAGATCAAGCTGATTGAAGTGCTTATTGGATTTCTGGGGAAATCTATCCCTGAGCAATAAATCTGCCTGAATGGAGACCCACCATTTATCAAGCTTACAACAAAAGGCCTTTGACCTGGTGGACAGTTGGCATAGGAACACCCATGGCTAGGCTAGCATTTCTGCCGTTTATGATTTGCACCGTATGATGACTTAGTGTGTCAGTGACCAGTCACGTACCCAAGAAGGCAAGGAGCATGCCTATGTGGGCGTTATGATCTTGAAACCACATTAGTACTTCACATCCACATGGGAAACAGAAATCCAAATAGAACTGAAAGCTGAAAAGAGGAGCATGGTGGATGAAAGGTGCCAGAGCTTTACCCCCACAAATAAAGTCACAAAGTCATGAGTGTACTTGGGTGATCTGTGGCAGAAGTGGGCCACATTTGCAAACCTTGGAGACAATCAAGCGCTATATCACAGCAAAGAGAGAGCGTGGAGCAAAGGGAGAGAGCAAAGGAGTGAGTGCAGTTTCTGAAACACTTTTGGAGTTGTTACTGACTATACGAATATTCTTAACCCATGCTGAAGATGCCCTGTCGTCCTAAATTTGGCTTTGAACTGAAAGGCATGCAAGGAAAAGCAAAGACTAGCTAATTATTTTAAGCCACTCTCAGTTGTTTACACTCTGCTGCTTTGCCCTGCAGTGCCAGCCATGAGGGCTTTACATTGATCTATCTGAATTCAAATTGTCCATTATTTATTAGCCAATTTCCTGTTTCTGTCTTGGAAAAAAAAAAAGTGGGAATTGAGAAAGTATTTCAAGAACATTAAGTTTTCAAATTTAGTTTAGCAAGGAATTTTTTTGGTGATAGCATGGAGGAGATCTTTACAAAGGCAATTTTAGGAGAGTTTATAAAAAAGCGCTTTTGTACCTTCACCAACAAAACCCAAACACTCAGCTTCACACTGTTTCAATCTTTGCTCTAATAGGACTTCAGTCTTTAGAGGAAAATTGTGAAAAGTTTTGATAAAGCCTCTGATGACTGGTTGCTTTTCATTATAACCTTCACATGAGCAATATACTCTTTATAGATCCATGGATACCCCCTTCAATTACAAAATCAGAAAGCAAAGTGAATTAGAAGCAAAAAAATATGATAAAATGTTAAGCACTAATGAAGCCACACAGAAATTGTATTTTGTTAACTGTGATCTGAAGGTACTGTACAAACTTTACTTTAAAAGCTACTATTATTAGTAGGTATGGTGCTCATGTTCTTATTATAGACATGTTTAAATAAACCCTCTGAGCGTTTTCAGTACATAGTTTTGACCAAGAAGGAACTGGCAAAAAGTTTGAAGAAAATCCCATTGAGATGTAACCACAGGAATTTCCTTGGAAACATCTAGTGAAGGCAATGTGAAAAACTGTCCTTCCAGGCATCACTATCAGTAACTGATCCTAAACAAATAAAATCATTTTCTTTATGGCACTGGGTAGAGTGGTATACCAAAAACTGATGCTGTTTGGGCTTAATTTCTCTTCATTCATCTCCATGCATTTTGGATAAAGAATCAATTATGTCATGAGGGAAAACCTGAAAATATTGATTGGATTCTGTGAGGATTTGGGGATTGGATAAATCAAATATTTGTTTTGTTTTGTTTTGAACAGCAGTAGTTTTTGAGTAGTATAGCTGAAATGTCCCTAAGTCAGATGATCCTATCTGGGCAATGACTTCATCTGTTGCTGTGTGTATGGTCTGCAATAATGAAAATATTGTAACGAGTGTCAGCCAATTTCAAAATATTGAGAGAGAAAAAACACGTATCAGCTTTAAATTAGTTTGTAGCAGAACCTTTGCCAGAATAATTTACAGATATCCTGAGCAATAGTTACAGAAACCTAATTAGAGCCTATAGCTGCTTAGCTTGTTGTGAAAGGCATGCAAAATGCGATTTAAGCGAGCATGTTTTGTTTCACAACAAAAATGAAGCATATGTAGATGGTCAGTCTTTGACAGCCAGTAACCAATTAAACTATAATATCTCCATGCTTGCTCATACTTCTAAAACTTTCAGAGTAAACATGAGACCTGTCTTCTGCAGATGTTTAAAACTTATTCTACCTTTAAAATTACCCAGTATCTCTTTTAAACATCCATATTGGTTCACTTGCTCCACCACTCCATTCCTTCAGGAAAATTAATGTACTTACTGGTGTCTTAAAAAGCACACACAAGACAAAGTGCATGGGTGAACAGAGGAGAAGCAGAACCATAATCTTTACTGTAAAAGCCACTTATACTAAAAAAAAAAGTGTCAGCGTCTCAGCAGCCAACAAGATGCATCAGGGCACAATTCAGAGCTGTTTTCTGAATTCTGTGATCTAATTTATAAGTGACATATGAGAAATGTAATTTGGTCTTTTCAAATTAAATAATTGTTTAAATAAAAATGAAAAGTGTATCATTTCACAACTGTTAAGACGGAGAATTTAAAATAGTATTTGCAGCCAAAATGAAAACAAAAAGTAAAATTATTCTGATTATATTCCCTCTGAATTAACTCTACTCATCATCTTCAACTGATAGGAGATTATTTTATAAGCACATCTACCTCTACCAGGAATTTGTAAACAGGGTTTGTATTTAGTGTGGGAAAAGAATACAATGGTAGATAAATCCTTGGAGGAATGTGAAGGAAATGAGCGTGAAGGGTTTTGGGTAGTAATAATCTCAGAAAGAATATAGGAGAGTTTATAAGAAGCTGTTTAACTGCAAGCTCTACAGTAGTTAAATCTCATTAAAAAATCCTGAATTTATGTAAAATTGTCAAATGGGAAAATCTGCATATTTAATGACGAGGTTCACAAAGCCAGTTCTTAATGGCCTGAAATACTATCTAATTTCACCATGGCCGTCCTTTTTAATTGTAAGTTGTTGTTTTATGTCTCCTGAGAAACCTCAAACTTCACAGGAGAAGTTGGTTGAAATTGGTAGGAAAAAAAAAGTAACTCTAACTACAAAAAAAAGTCTTCCTTTGAAATCATACAGCAACTTCAAAGGGTTTGGAACAGAGTGGGAAGACAACTGGATAAACATGATAACCTTGGCTTTTTTAAAGATACAATATAAAAGTATTTATCTCAGTTTAAGGGCTTCAGTAAAACACTGCCTGGGCATTGTGTGTGTCCTTGTACACAAATGTGTTTCATAGGATCATAGAACCATAGAATGGTTTGGGTTGGAAGGGACCTTAAAGATCATCTAGTTCCAACCCCCTGCCATGGGCAGGGACACCCTCCACTAGACCAGGTTGCTCAAAGCCTCATCCAGCCTGGCCTTGAACACCTCCAGGGATGGGGCATCCACAGCTTCTCTGGGCAACCTGTCCCAGTGCCTCACCACCCTCACAGTCAAAATCTTCCTCCTAATATCTGGTCTAAATCTATCTGCTCTCAGCTTAAAACTGTTACTCCTCATCCTGCCCCTACACTCCCCGATACGGAGTATCTCCATCTCTCCTGTAGGTCCCCTTTAAGTATTGGAAGGCTGCTGTAACGTCTTCCTGGAGTGTCATCTTCTCCATGCTGAACAACCCCAACTCTCTCATCCTGTCCTCATACAGGAGGTCCTCCAGCCCTCTGGTCATATTCCTGGCCCTCCTCTGGACTCACTGTAACAGGTCCATGTCATTCCTGTGCTGAGGACTTCAGAGTCCTCAAAAATTTGACACAAAACATAGTTTTTTCTTTTGTGTTTGTCACTCTCTGTCATTTGTTTCAGTCATTGCTGCTTACATAGAAAATTTTGTTTACCATATCAGTGGTGAAATCTATTGAAAACAAATATTACTTCTGTATTTTGATGTCCATTGCCACTACTTAGTAACTGGGCTCTGCTTTCAGCAGTTCGGATCTTCCTATGGATAACTAATTGGTAATCAGACTAATCCTTTAGTTTTCAGTGGTTCCACTACTGGGTTTACAAACTTCTTTAAATCAGCACATCAGTATCCACAGGTATCTTGAAGCTGATAAGTCAAAGCTAAAAAATACTTTCAGTGAAAAGTTCTGAACTGTGAACAAAAATGTCTTAGGTCCTCTTTCTTGTGACAATGCTTTAATCCAAGTGCTGTTTATTTCTGTGTTTCTCTGACCTGAGTGTTAGTACTTTGAATGCAGTCAGAAAGCATTCAGCACACAAATCCATATTCATAAATTTCAGAATAATGTTTAGATGCAGCTCCTATGTATCAGTAAGTGCATAATCCCAATTCAAGGGGACAGCTTCAGTGCCTGGCAGAATTACTATAACAGACTTTAGTGAAATTTGAATCAGGACATTAAAAAATGGTGAATTAGGGAAATAAAATTGAGTCCCAAAATGCTGTAGTTTCATTATAGTAGTATTGGTCTGCAGAGTGTAAATGACAAAAAAATATTCCAGGCTGTGAGAAAGGGGTACTTGGTAAAACAGCATCTGACCACAGCAGGAAGAATTTTGAAAGAAGACTTTGGGATGCAAATGTCAACTTGTGGCCAGAAAACCTTGTACCTGCAGCTACTTATTTTTGTGGGCTCTTGGTACTGTTTGCAAGGCGTTCTGGGTTCTCTGTGTGTCAAAACCCCACAATTCATAGTCATAATTGCTGCCAGATGCTAATCTTGTTGTACTCAAGGAAAGGAGCCTGTGACTTAAAAATCTACAGTTCCTGCAGACCTGGGTCAGAGCAGAAGAGAAGTAGAAGGAAGCTTGCATAGCGTTGCTAAACCTGTATGTGGACCTGCAAGAAGCTGAAGAATCTAGTCTAAAATAAGTAATTGTTACTAAAGCAGTGTTGGAACAGACACTACCAGAACAACTTTATTTGGCTGTTTTGATTAAATCAATTTTAATTAAAATAATTACTTCCATTGCTTTATTTATGAAAAAATATAAATACCTGAGTTCACATTTGTGAACTAATCCTTAAAGTATTAGTACTTTGACACATTTGGGAGGCAAATGTAAATAGCATGAAAGCTGGTATTTTTCTATGATTTGTTGTTGTTCATTGAACTTGAAGCTGGGAAAAGTGATATTAAAAACTGAAGTGAACCTGGTGACAATTCCATAGATGCATTTGACTTGGGGAATTTGCTAAAAATGTGTTTTGGAGCATGATTTTGGAAAGGGCTCGTAAATTAGCTGAGGTGAAAAATTAAAAAATAAGAAAAGAAAAGAAGCTAGGCTCCATTACCCAGTACTCTAGCAGATTTATTGGGAAGTCACCCTTTCAGCTAGTGTTTTTATAGCTTAAACAAATTGCAAGTAAACATCATATTTGTATGTGACTTTTCATGAAAGCAATGTTTCAAAGTGATTCATTATTTATTACATGCTCTGTGGTATACAGGCTATCTATCCTGCAGCTGTTAGACATAATGAGAACAAAAAAAAACCAAACCTTGTGTGCTTTAGCAGAAGATAGCAAACCTGAAGTAACTTTCAAACAATACAGAAAGAAGGCTTTTACATACAAAACTCATTAAACTCATCTCAACAAAAAGGAGGCAGTTCTGAAACTCAGTAGCCCTTCACACTTGCCTCCTGACTCTGGCTTAGTGCTTCAATGTATATGCTTTATGGTTATATACAAGTTTTAAATGCATTTGCATATAAGTATTCAAAATATTCTCATGCTCTGCTTGGAGTTATCAAAAATATCAGCATACAGAAGAAAACTGAAAGGCACATATTCTTCTCTGTTTATGATTTTTTTGTAATTTTGTTAAGTTCTTTTTGTAATTTCTAGATGGGTTTTGTGCTGTAATTCCAAGACATATAAATTGGCACAAGGAGTTATGTCAATATTTATACTGCCATATTAATTATTAAGCATGATGGTAATTATTAATTCTTATATTATTTACAGGTTATTTAAATTAATTTATACATTCTTTAACCCCATCATTTCACTGACTTTCCGGTAAAACTATTATTTTTACATTTTTCCCCTCCCTGCTACCGCTTACAGCAGCACTACCCGTCAGGAGTCCGAGGTGATCAGCACCATGGACAGAAACCGCGGTGACGGGCTCAGGCGGCCCCTGAGACACCCGCCCGTGCCAATGTCACAAGCATCCCAAGGGACTGGTTGCCTGCAACAAGTCTTAGCCTGCAGCAGAGCCTATCGCTGGCATCACTGATCAGCTTCAGTCACCCAAATAACCTATGTGCTGGGATCGAGGAGAGAAAGATTGCTGCCTATGAAGGTCTCATGGGTTCTAAGACTTCAGAATATCCATTGCAATGAAAAATTGAGTAAATCATGCTTTACCAGCTCAATAAGCTACTTTGACACTGTGAAGTCTTTGAAGTAAGGGGTGTATTTTCCTTTGTTTTGGCAATGTCAGGCATATTGCATATACTGTTGGAATATGTTAGGGAGCCATCTTTGAAAATAATGATCTGAGCAAGTAATATTAGTTACGACCCCTCTGCTTTTTAGGTAAGAATCATAAAATTATTTTGGACTAGACAGCTACTAGGTGACTGAACTACAAATCTTCCTGAGCAACATCAGCGAACAACATTAGTCAGATTAAGAGACTACTTTGTTCTCTTCCTCCTTTCCCATGGAGAAGAACAACATGGGACAGCCTCACTGGGAGATGGGCTGGACTCCCACACAAGAGAGATGTCAAAGGATGTGTGGTATGTGACACTGCATTTATTTAAAACCAAAACGAAACAAAAAAAGCCCCAACAACAACAAACCCCCAAAACTTCAAACCACAAAATTCTATCAATGGCCTTAATTTTTCATTATTCCAATTCAAGAATGACTTGGGAGATAATGAAATTTTCCATTAGGTGAGTTGAAAGTCTGTATCAAAACCAGGAACTGTAGTGGCAGTAGATAGGCTCTGTGGTTCATCTATGATGATCTTGACAGAAAAAGAAGCCTTCTTACCTAACTTCAGACACCAGCTTCATAGATATCATGTGAGCTAGGCACTCCAGACTCTGTTTATGGTCAGTGAAGTGTGTGTTCACCTCAAGCGAAGGGTGCAGGTCACCTGAATCTTTGAAAACATCTGCTAAAGGCGAGACAAACTGCATTCTGATTCTTTCCAGTCTTTACTGAGGTAACTGCTTTAGAAGTAGACACATCCACTGCAGATACCTGTTTTCCTCCAGACAGACCCTTGAACACTGACACAAAGCAGTATGCAAGCAACTGGGCAGGCATCCAGAAATGCCAATGTCTTTGGAAGGACTAAATAGCTAGGAGTGGGGAGGCTGTTGGGAAAGCCCCACACAAGTCCACACTTGCCTGGAGGATGTGCCATCAGCTGATAGACAGTATCTGACTTGTTCAAATACTTCCACTCATACAAAAATACAACCTCATGGCAAAAGTCCACTCATTAAATTTCCTCTGTATGTATTTTATACCTCAAATATAAGCTCTGATGGGAGTATTATATATGGAACCATAACTAATTTAGCTTCACATTCTCCTCACTGTCTTGGATGCTTGTTATACTTCACTAGTTTATTTGGTTTTTCAACTTCCCTCCCACTAAAAATTTCAATCAAAACAAATTAAATGACTCAAGAAACACTGAAAGCTGAAAAATTTGTCTCAATTCAACTACACTTTTATTTTAAGGTATCTACTGATGATACAGAAAAATTGTGTGAAAAAGTAGAGATAAAATTTATATTGCAGGATAGAGGTGATTAAAGGACAAGTATTTAAAACTCCTTCTGGATTCAGGATCTTCTTTGAATGAAACCTTGTCTTCCTGTTAGTCCGATGAAAATCAAATGTAGAAAAAATTGATGCAGTATTGTTTTCTTGAGTCTGCAGACAGCCTGAAGTAACAGTTCAGCTTCAGGGAATGGGAAGGATGCTCTAAACTCATCCAATGAAGTGGATGACTGATAAAGGCTGGAGGTGAAGGCCAAAAGTACACTACCCAATTTTAGATGTCTAATAGAGCTACTTGAGCAAAAAGCTGAGTTTTCCCTAGGCTGTGTGTACAACCAAGGAAGACAGATGGTTTCCTCTAGAGGTGTACTGGAGCGTCTACTGTGATCCCTCTGTCTCCCTCACTCTTCTGGGAAATTTTATGTGATCAAGCTCTTTCTGTAGGCACTTCCATTCACTGTTGGGAGTTATATGGTATGGACAATTTTTCATCCTTTTCTCTGCCCCTCTCCATCCAAATTAGTGAATGAAAAATTATCTCAGTAGATTAAGGTGAGGTGCTTACTGCATAGTTCAAAGCTGTTGACTGACCTCCTTATATGCCAGAAAGGAGGGCATACAATTGCTGTAACTTTCAGCTTTTCCGCTGGCAAGAGGGCAGTTTCTCTGATGCAGTTATCAGCTTTTCTGATGCCATTAGATTTGATTACTCACCTCCTACCAAGACCTTGCTATGTAAACCCGATACAAAGAAATTTCTTGGTGTAGAAAGGATTGAATTGTGTGTTGCCATGAGTTGATTTTGCCATGTTTTCCGTAGTCAGAACACTCATTTACAGGACTAGACATCTTACTTATGTCTATGGTATTCTTAAAACTGATAATGACCCAAACAACAAGAAACAATCAGTTTGTTTGTTTGTTTGTTGGGGTTTTTTTGTAAATGGAGAAAGGACACTGTTCCACTGATACACTAATAAATCTGACATGTAATAATGGAAAAGTATTACTTCTTTATCATAAGGAAATTGCTGTGGCATTTCCAGTCTGTTACCAAGAGCACCTCCACAGTTCTTGCCACAGAATTTAGACCCATCTGGGGACATCAGGGATCATGGAGCAGGTTTCATCTTCTCCTCTCCTCTCCTCTCCTCTCCTCTCTTCTCTCTTCCTCTCTTTATCTTTATGTGATTCTCCTCCTGATTATATTATTTCCTCTCATTGTAGAGTAGGGCATAGCTGTGCTATAATAACAGCAGATCAAGAAAAAGCAATGGCCATATTTTGGTCCCCTGCTTCTACATTGCTTCAGGGGGAATTCTTTGTCACAATCTTATTTTATGTCTAGACTGCATCCTGCTCTTCAATAGCCAGCCTGTGCAGAGGGGCCATTCCCTCTCCTGCTTTGTTCCTCACTTCATTTTTACCTGGTTCACTTGCACACAGGGAAGAGTCGCAGACCGCAGAAATATTTTTATTTTAAGTGTCAGAGACTGCGACACTGTAAACTGATTTGATGAAGTAAAATGGTATTATGCTGCTCTATAGCAGTGCACTATGTAGGTGATAGATGTATTAAAAAAGCCATATATTTATTTATGGTTTTTCTAAATATTACCTACAGCACAATGTACTTTTCAGTTATCATTTACAATTTAGTGCCATAGATACTTTACAGACTAACATATTACCACTCAGGGAACTGAATGCTTACTATTTGTTTAAGCCTGTGGAACTGGTGCCTCACATGTGTCAGACTGCGAGCATGCGAGCTGCCTTGCATCAGCACAGACACACAGGTGCCATTGTGGGGACAGCAAAGGGAAGGAATCCCTCCTCAGACAGTCATGCTTCCACTTTGGCTCTGGATTTGCTCCCATATTCTCTCAGGCTAGATGAAAAGCAGAAATACATGCCTGAGTAGTTGGTGTCAGGTATGTGCCAATTCCTTACCCGTTGTCTTGGTCAGTAGGAGGGGGAAACAGTAACTACTGTCCCCAGCACCCCACCCTGTGGTATATGGAGGTGATACCAAACTATGAGTGTTTCCTGAGGATGTGTGTGGTCTGGGCTACAATCCAGGACAGACCAAGTAGTAGAGTTCAAGAAGGCCCTTACTGCAGTCTATTGCATGCAATTTTGGTTATTCAGGAATAAGGTGGCAATCTTATTGTAAATAATATTTTTAAGAAAATGTCAAAGAAGTGGGAGTTCAATGATTTAATCATTTTTGTAATTTTCAGTGCATTTTAATGGTAACACCAATAAATTTTTTTGTTTTGCTTTATTTATATATTTTTTTCAAAGAGAAATACAATCTCAGCATTTCCAGATTGAAACAAAGGTAAACTGTGGTAATGACTCACTGAAGTATGACCCCCTAGATACAATGAAATTCATGCAACCATGAATGCAACAATTTTTGGAAAGACCAAGGAAAATCCCTTTCAACAAGGAAATTACTTCATATGGATTTGACACTGACTTCACAGTTTTGTGTCCCTCCCCCAATAGTTTTCCCCTTCTTCATCTCTTTTAACAGGGCTACAAGGGAAGTGTAGCTCATTGTTAAGTGATCTGAGAGAACAAGTAGAAAAGAGAAAAGGGCAAGATAATTTCACTTGTATAGATGAGCAGACAGAAAAACAATAACAAGGCAATAAATTGAGCAAACAGAGGCTGTGGCAGTAACACAAATTATTATGTACCCACCATTCTCAAAATCTGAGATGCAAATAAATTTGTAGTGGAGATATTAATCAAGAGATTATTCTCATCAAATAGGTTTGGTTGTAGAAAGACTTTTATCCGTGCCTATCAAACACTAAAATGCTAAACAAAAACAGTATTCCTATTCCTCTCTGCAAGATTTGCAAATGTGAGCAAAGCCCTTTTTCCCCATTCAATTACAGTTTTAGACTATATCTGCTGCTCTGAATTACCATACTTCCATGGCATTCACATTATTTTGTTTATGTACATCACTTGAAGTTTGGGGTCTTCATACACAGTTCAGTGATGGTGAAGATATCAAAATAAAGTTTGGAAGTGAAGCCCTATCTCTGTCCAAGATATGAACACAGCCTGGGAAATGCAAACTTTCCTGAAGCATAGGAAGATATCACGAGCAACCAGCCAGCAGTAGAAACAAACACATAAACACTGAGTATTTTTTTTTTTTTTTTGTTAAGAGAAAATCCTGCCAATTCAGAAGCTAAAGGTTAAACCAGAATGGAAAACAGACTAAAGGGCCTCTTGGAATGCCTTCCCGTGAAACAGGCTGCCCAGGGAAGTGGTGGAGTCAGCATCCCTGGAGGTGTTCAGGAAATGTGTAGATGTGGTGCTTAGGGACATGGTTTAGTGAGTTAGGTGGTGTTGGGCTGGACTTGATGATCTTTGAGGTCTTTTCCAACCTTAATGATTCTATGATTCTATGGTTATGCTGTATTCTTATTTGTAAAGCTGTGTTTACAGAAAGGCATTCCAAGAGGCCAAAAGAAGTTAAGCATGAGCAGCCTCATTTCACTAGGAAAAGAAAGAATGGAAAGGGGATTTAGCAGGCTGAGCACAAGAGCAGGAATGTGTGTCCTTTAGATTCAGTTCTGTGATAAAAGCAGGGCTGCAAACCACAGGAGAAGCAGTTTGCACATTGACAACACACATTACAAAATACAAAGAAGGCAGCTGGCAAATATAAGCTTGTTAAAGACGGTCAGTAAAGGTGTGGTAATAATAGCAGTTGCTAACTGATGAAAATAGCTCCCTAGCCCATAATACCATAAGCATTTCTTAACCAAGAAAACTAACCTGGTCATTGTGACAGCAAGGCTCAAATGACTGTGGATCCCCCCAAATTGACACATCATAGTTGTTTGATCACATAGAAATGTGAAGGTGGCCCGTTTCTAAAATGGACTGTCAAGAAAGCATTTGCTCTAAAGTGGTTAAGATACGCTTGGTGACTCTTAAATTCTTTGAGATATCTTATTCTTCACAATGAAATATGCTTCCATCATTTCAGTGAGACTGAGAATCAATAGGAACATGCATCAAGTTATATATCCAGGAAGTGATTGTGGTAATCTGTTTAATTCCAATTTAAGAAGACATTATAAGGAGATGCATTTCACAGCAAATGGTTTGGCAACTATTAACACTTCTCAGTAAACAAGCTGTATGGATGGAAATGGCCTTATGGGTATTGAAAGGAGGATGCTCATATAACCTTTGAAATAAATGGAGCAAAGTTTTCATCCAACACCTGGGTGTCAGAACTTATATTGTTTAATATTTGACTCAGCTTCTAGCCCATTAGTGGGGCTGTCGTGGTTTATCCTCAGCCAGCAATCAGTACCACGTAGCTGCTCGCTCACTGCCCCCTGATGGGATGTGGGAGAGAACTGGAAGAGTAAAAGTGAGAAAACTTGTGGGTTGAGCTAAAGACTTTAATAGGTAGAGCAAAAACCATGCGCATGAGCAAAGCAAAACAACGAATTCATTCACTGCTTCCCATGGGCAGACAGGTGTTCAGCCATCCCCAGGAAAGCAGGGCTCCGTCACGGGAAGACAAATACCATCACTGTGAACTTCCTCTCACTTCTTCTTCCCTCAGCTTTATATGCTGAGGATGATGTCGTATAGTATGGGATATTCCTTTGGTCAGTTGGGGTCAGCTGTCCCAGCTATGTCCCCTCCCAGCTTCTTGTGCACCCCCAGCCTGCTCGCTGGTGGGGTGAGAAGCAGAAAAGGCCTTGGCTCTGTGTGAGCACTGCTCAGCAGTAACTGAAACATCCCTCTGTTATCAGCACTGTTTCCAGTACAAATCCAAAACATACCCCCATACTAGCTACTATGAAGAAAAATAACTCTCTCCTGGCCCAAACCAGCACATTCTCCATCCCTTATTCCATACCATTTATGTTATGCTTAGGTCCCACGCTGTCCAGTACCTTCTCATTGATCACCATGTGCCTCCCCATCCTTTGGTATAATACACAGACATCATCCCCCTAGTCTATGGACCACCCTTGTAAAATGTCTGTAAAATGTCCGCAAATGTCCACAAAATGTCTGCTCAGCTCATTTGGTCCAAGACTTTGGGCTCCATCTCTTCTGGTGATCACTCAGGACAGAAGAGGTGGTGTGTTGCGTGGAGTTGCTGGGCACCAAAGCCAGCTCAGGTCAGGTCATTGCTGCACTTGCATTGCTTCTTGTCAGGCTTGTCCTCCATTGATTCAGGTAGTTCCTGCTGTAGTAGTTCCTGTAACATGGAACTCAAATAACAGGGTGCAACAATTTGAAGGTATTTCCGCTGCAATCTGCACCCATGGTCCCTCTTGGCCAGGTTTAACATTGCAGTGAACTCCTCCCCCTGCTACTAGCCTGGCTACCAGCAAGTGGTTTCTGCTATAGAAATTCCCATAACATGCAACTAAGACCCTGGGTTACAACAATTAAAAGGTATTTTCATTGCAATCTCCATCCCTGGCCCCTTTGGACCAGACCACAGGATTTAACATTGCAATGAACTCCTCCCTTCACCCTTGCTCTGGCTTGGATTTACCTACAGACTGCAGTCCCTTAGGGGACTGTGTTCAGCTGTTGGTGTACAAGATGCCCACTCACACAGTATGGCATCGCTCCGTCTCCATTGCTATGCTGAACCCACCCAGCTAATACCACCCATCTCCTCTGGGCAAGGGCCATGTTTAAGAAGGAGCTAATGAGCAATATTGTAATGTAGATTTTAGAGCAGTGGTGAGAAGGAAGAATCAGAGATGCAGTTGAAAGGTTCTTTTATTCTAAAAAATCACCACCGATTCTTGAGCTTTTAAATATATTCTCTCTTTTCTAAAGGTGTTTTATTCTGGAAAGCTGAACACACTGCCATTAGCAATATGTTCAGTCAAGAGCATCTGGGGAAATGTATTTGTCGTATTGAAAAAACATAAATATTCCCACATTTGCTTTGTGGGATAACACATAGCAGCTGGATTGTAAAACCTCATGCTTTGCAGAACACAGTCCATCAGAACAGACATGCGTTTTGGTTCATCTGAGAGAGAGATGACTATAAATCGCCAGGTGGTGATAGGAATTGTCTGGGAAAGCTCTGCACAGTAGCAGAGGGATGGAGGCGCAGGGGAGAGCTCAGTGGGAGAGCAGCTTCCCTGCACGCCTGCCTCCACCGTGACACTGTCCCTCCTTCCCTGTGCCCCTATGGCCATACTCACCCTATTTTATTTTCCTGACCACGCAGGACAGCTTCCCCCTGCCCTTGGCACAGCTCCCACCTCCCCAGTCAGAGGTGCCTTTGCCTCAAGCAGAAGAGCTCCCCATCCCTTTCCTACCACCTGCTTCCCGAGTAGGCTGTGGAGTTACTTGATTTGCTGACACCCCATTAGAGAGCTGCCTGCCTGTTAATAGGTGTGATCTTGTCAGCAGAGGACCCCTGAAAATCCTTGCCCCTTTTCTGTCAGGGATATGTGATGCTCAACATAGGTGAGAATGAGTTGGAGGTGGTGAGAAGCGTAAATAGTTATTGTGTGACACTGGATCTGATTGTATAGCTGCTTTATATTAATGGAGGTGGGGAGCTGCTAAGAGATCTGTGATTAGCTCCCAGCCGGTACCTTCCAAACTCCACTGGGTTAATTCAGCTGCTTTGACAATTCCCAAAATTTCTGGAAAATTAAGAGTTTTTTTTGTAACCACCTGGTGATTGCATGGAAAGGCAAAGTTGATTCAGGATTTTTTTTTTTTCAGGTATCACTCTTGTCTATCTAATCAGTCAGCGGCATCTAGTTTTTCAAAATGTTTCACTTGTTGATGTTTCTTGCAAAAGTTGGTTTCTGAACCTTGTTATCCAGTCTATTTTGTCTCATATTCATGAAAAAGAGACAAATTTGGGCTGAAAAATCCTGATGTTACAGGTGTTTTTCAAGACAGAGCACTGGGTGTTAGTGTTTTTAGAAATGACAGTTTCCTGCAGTAAACAGTACTGAGTAATAAGAATCATTTGGTGTTTGCTTGTAGGTACTGAAAGTTAATTAAAACAGAGGAGGGGTAAAGGAATTGTACTGATGTGATTACTTTTATGTATGTCCCTTTTATTTAAGAATATTTCCGTGTTTCAGGTGTGCTCTTTGGGAGTTATACTGTGCTTGTGAAGCAGTAGATTTCCATACAATCTCTGAGATAATTCCGTCAGATTTGCCACAAATACTTGCAGATAAGGACCTGTATGGTGCAGCAGTGGTGTACTAGAGGCACTGGAAGCAAACAGATGCAGCTGGAGATACCATCACAGATCCTTTCATCCTGCTGCTGGCTTGCATTTTGGACCCCAAATAAAGTTTCTGTGAGTCTGACAGACTGGAGGGGCTTTTGTATGTTCCATTATTTGGAAGTGATGTTGCAGGATGATGCCTGCAGAGGTCAGCTATGCATCTACAGTGCTGAGCCGGAGGAACACAAGGTACTGCTGCATCTGGCTGTATGTCAAACTCCTCAAGGAGTAGAAAAATAAAGTAGCAGTTTAAAAGCACTGTGATTCCAGACCTTTTGTGTGAGAAGAGCCACCTGAGACTAATAAAGATAACAGCCAAGTATATGATACCTGCCAGAGTGTGGAAAGCACAGAATTAGTGAAGGTAATTATTCACCGAGCAGCACCCGCAGCTCAGGGAAGGGAGGCTGCTCCTGCAGTATCACACAGTGACAACCTCCAAGAGAGCTGGTGGGCATACAAAACACTTGTCATTTCTCCTTGGCATTTGGTGGGAACAGGGCTTCCTTCCTCTGGGAGGGTGCAAGGGGGCACGGATGGGAAGTTCAAACTTTAATTATCTTACCAGAGATCAGAGATACCCTGACACAGCTTCTGTTCATTGGCTTATTCAGGGAGAGCAAAGAGAAGAGGTGTATCATTTTCACTCCTTCCTCAGGCCTTTTATTTAGAAAAAGCACTGTGAGAAATAGGACCAGGTTTTTAAGCCCTTTATCCCATCTTGTACTGGGATAACAAGGTCATACAGACACGCTGTACTGTATCTCTCTTGTGTGAAAACAGAGAACAGCATTGGAAAAATCAAGATTGTGATATATAAAGATTGTAGGGTTTTTCTCATAGGCATCTCTTGTTGCAATTTTATTGCGGTCATTTTTAAATGGAAAGCATGCAATGAATTGGTGGCCCCTTTTTGTAAAATATTATGAAGCTTAGAATATGGTTAGGTTTACAGATAGAGCATACAACCTAGTTAGGGAAGTGAAATGAGTCTATACTAGATTACAGCATCCTTCTATTAATCTGCATTGTAGAGGACAGAAATCTATACTTGTCTGGACAGAAATAACAGAGGTACAACCAGACTGGTGACTTCAATGGGTTACCACACAAGGTCATCAGCACAATCATTCTATTTATTCAATATTACTCACTGGGCAAGGGCCATAGCAGCACCAGCACTGTAAAAGCACAACAAGCCTGTCCACACCTGAAACTTTACAATCCAGGGAGGATGCGGTCTCCCTCAGACCTGTGTTTCCTTCACTAGTCCTCATTGTGTTAAATGTGCTTCCAAGTAGCAAACTGATGTCTTACGGAGCCGCAGCCCAGTTATTCCCAGCAGTCCATGCCGGTTGCTGCAGTTGGGTCCAGCAGCCAAGGGGCATGGACCTGCTTGGGTCTCCACTTCTGGGAGTGGGTGTTTGCTGCAGTGGCTGCGAGAGGAATGAACGCTGTTTCCATGGGATGTTTCTGTCTAGCACACACAGTGAAATCTTTGGTGGCAAGGTCATTATTATGTGCACAAACAGGGCACAGAAAATAGATCAGCTTCCTTGCAGGTCTGATCAGCAGCTGTCAATACTGCTAACATTTCTGCGGTTGTTAATCAGTGCCCAGACCTCTTTGCTGTGCACGAGCCCCTCAAGTGAGATCTCTAGCTTTACTCACCACAGACCCACATTTTCACTGCCTCTATGAATAACATTTTTGGATCTCACCAAGTATATTTTATACCTACAGGTGGAAAGGCAACAAGGACAGAACAACACTACTTACTTTGTCCTTTGCCTTCAAACCTCATCACAGAAAACAACAATTTACAGAAAAATAAGCCAGTAAAAGGCAAGGAATAATCCAGGAAAATTATCCGGCTTTTGATTCACAATTCAAACAAAACCTATTCAGAAGTTATTATATTGCAAACATTGGGTGGCTGCTACGAGGGAGCTGATGCTCTCAGTGTGACCACAGAACAAATCTATATCCAGAACTAGCTATTGATGATGGGAGACTTGCTTCCAGTTCAGGTTAGACTCTCATTCATTCTAATAATCAAAGATTTTGTACACATCTCAGAAGATTTTTACAGGCATGGACACCACATTCAGAAAGGAGTGGATTTACTGTTGGCTGTTCTACTGCTGTTACTTATTGGCGTATCCCACCTCATTGGTAAATACGGGGCAGCTTTACCTCACTGTCACTTTGGGATAAACTGCCTCTCGATTATCTTGTGGTGAATACAATCAGTTACCACAGTGGAGCTGACGTGTTACAAACCAATATTTTACTTTGTGCAGTGGTACCTTATTCTTGTTCTCATAACCAAGATGATGCACCTGCCATCTGTTGTGTGTGGTTCTCCTTTTCCCTTGCAAGTGGCTTCAGCTTCAGCAGACACACCATTACTTTAAGGATGTATTCTAAGGAGAACCTTCATGATACTGGGCTCTGATTTTTGTTTGTTCAGATAGTGCATCTTGAGACAATTTATACAGCCATAGAAGGGAGGGACTGGACCTGTTCTTTCTGTAGCAGAGCCAGCACCAGAGCAGCACTGGTGCTGCTACTCATGCTAGGATTGTTATGTGAACAAATACTGATGTCCCATTTCTGATGCTTCTGGTTAGAGACTTTCACAAGTTCAAAACTCATAGAAATGCCAAAAGAAAAAAATAAATGGAGGGTCAGAGCTGGGTGCATCAACGAACAGCTGGAAGCTGAGTGGGCAGGAGACCTGGCTATAGTCATGCTCAGAGTCTTGTGGTCATCTGAAATAGCAGATAGTGGAGGTTTTCTAGCTCCCCAGAATTTAATACTTTCAGATGAATGATGATACAGCTCCTGTATGTCTTGAATATATCTTTTCTTTCATGGAATACACATCATATTTCCTTGAGTATACAAATGTGAATATGCATTTTTACACAGAAAATACTTTTGCACTTGAGTCATATTGGTAACATGAGTTTCTTAAGACTCTCTCAGAATACAGTGGGAATTTAGGTCCAGCCATCAGTCAGGCAGAAAAGATCAGAGATGGGAAGTGAAAAATCTTAGCTGTAACCCCCTCCTCACTAAGTGGTGAACATGTAACACAATTATTTCAGATTTTAAAATTAAAAAAAAAAAGTTTGTGAAGTGAAAAAGGGAAGATCGTCAGAACAGTATGAAGTTAGGTGTGTTGCCTATCCTGTTTATTTTGTGAGAAAACATGAATACCTTATATCAAGGTATAAACAATAGCCTCCTGTAATAAAACATACAATAATTTGCAGTGATGAAGTAAAAAAAAAAGATAGTAACTAAACATTTAAGAAGAAAACAAGAATTTTGATATAAAACTATATATAGCATACTTACATATGGTATGTGGGTAAGTGCAGTTGTGGAGGCAATCTGAACTTTAATAACTAAAAATAGTGTTAGCTCATGAAGAACAAGGAACAATGAAGTAAAAATTCCAAAAGTGCTTAAAATGTATGCTTCTTATTCTTTAGATTATCTGATCTTCTGAGGCAAGCTTGGAAACGACAGATGTGTCTTAGAGAAGAAAAGTAAACAGAAACAGAGGAACAGGAGTGTTAAATAGTGAAGCCCTTAGGAGTGATAGAGCTTCACAGAAAGGAGACTGGGAAGCAGTTGCAAGTACTCTAGGGGAAGGAGAGATGCTGAACTTGGAAACAGGAAGCTAATCCACCCAGAGACAAATTAAGCTGACACACATATATGCAATGGGAAGGAAAAACCTCCAGTGCAGTAATGCTAAAAGCAAAGAGGAGGCACAGACAAGTATTTGAAATGTAATGTAGCTTAAAAAGAAAAGGCTGGTAGAACATGCAGCTGGATGGAGGGGAAAAGGGGGATGTGCAGACGTATACCAGGTGCTGGGAAGCAGCAGGTCTCTTCTGACATGACTCTGTTGGCTCTAGGCCTTGTTGGTTACACACGGTTAAAATTACTCCAGAGGTAAGAGGGACTAATTTATACAAAAAATTTAAAAAAAAGAAAAAAATTGTCACCTTGACTGAAGAAAGGACACGTAAGGGGTACTAAATAGCAAGTAATTGACAGGTGAAAACGTCAAGGGAAGTAATTGATTATTGTTTTATATTAACCAATCAAATAATTTTATAGTGACAAGCAGAATGAATATTCTCATTATGTCATGTGTTCAAAGGGAGAAGACTGAACCAATCGTTGTGTGAAACACGGAAAAGAAGAGTGAGAAAGCAAAGTAATAATAAAGGACCAATATTGAAAAAAAACCCATTGTCTAAAGCCGTGCTTAAATAAGAAGCTCTATGTGAAAGGCGTTGAACATTCAGGCTTTAAAGGATAAAGCTCTCATCAGTGGCCTAGAGCTCTTTGGCCAGATACTCATTGAATCACAATAAGTTTTTGGGGGAACCCGTCAGGGATGGCAGTAAGGAACCACGTTCACCCTCTGTTGGTTAAAGACTGGGCTGCAGGAGGGGTGAGGCAGTCGGGGCAGTTCCTGCCTTGTGTTCCTCCTCAGCTAGGCTTTAACTTCATATATTCATAGTGCAGAGCTGCCACCCCTCTTCTGACATGCAATTTCAAAAATAGCCCCTCAGCCTCACCCGCTGGCTGTAACCAGCACCTCATCTTACAGAGCTGGAGAACCTGTGCTTGTGGATGGGGCTGTGGTATTTGGTGGGGGGCCACACGCTCACAGGTCCACTTCCCAGCTGCTGTGCGCTGTTATGGTCCCTGCAGCATCCCCTGGTTTGATAAGCCAAAGCATCCCCTGTGTGGGACCTAAGAAGGCTCAGTCTTGCTTGTTGGAAGATGCCCAAGACACATGTAGCTAAGCTGGGAAAACACTGATGTGGTTGGTGTGAATTGCTTCTGGCTAATAACATATGGTTTCATAAACCATCTCCTTACCTGCAGACAGAAGGGAAAACAAACACACTTTCGTCAAAAGAGTTCAATGGCTTGTTCTGGTTTTGTAGTATTTCAGAGTTCCATTTGCAGTCGGGCAATGAAACACAGCCCACAGGAAACAACTTTATTTTTTTTTTTTTTTTTTTTCTTCTTCTCCCCTGAAAGGCCCTATACACCCCTCGGGACTAGTGATAGCTGGAGCAGAGCTGAGGGAAGGAGCAAGATCCTGGGGGAGCCCCTGCTGCCCCTCCAGCGAAGCCGAGCCGGCAGAAGGATGGTGTCTGCCTGTCCTCTGCTTTCGAGGCTATCTGTGGGAGAAAAAGCAGTAGGAGGGTTCCACCTGCTGGACAAACAAAACCAATTGCTTCAGGAAAAGGGATGGGGAAGGTTTCCACCTGCCGTTCTGTGTTTTTACCTGTGCGGGGCAGACAGACACTGGCAGCGCAGCTCTGTGCTTTGCTATCCATTTCCAACAGCAGCCACAGCTGCCTGCGAAGGGGGTTTGATTGCTGTAACGTCTTCTCTTGCAATGATTTTCTCTTGAGGTTAGTAGATTAGTATCAGGGGTTTCCAGATTTCCTAATTAGCTACAGACCTAAAAGCATCAGCTCAGATCTACTTCATGCAAACCCCACTGTCCCGTCTATTGCTGAAATAAGTAATGCAGCTCTTAAGGAGTCCTCTCCCTTGTGACTAATAGTTGCTGAGACTTGAAGGTTACAATGTTCATTACCTAATGGGAGGATTTTTTTTTTTTTCCAGTGAGTCAGAGCTAACCTGATGCCCCAGCATGGGAAACTGAGACACAGTGTCACAGAAAACAGAAACTTGTCACTTTTAGAAGCTGAAATTTGAAACACAGATAATAAATCACTGCCTATCTTCTTTCAATTATTATCCAAAATGCACCACAGCTGGTAGAACTTCTTGCAGATCCCCACCTGATCTCACTCATGACCTTGTCTGTTGACGCAGTTTGTAAATCCAAAGAACATAATTTTGCCTCTTTGTGATTTTATCTCAAGTTGTGTCCTTTGTCTTTAGATATCCTGGGGCGGGTGCTGCCTCATATTGGGGGTTTGAGCTGTTCCAAGCCCTACCACAACACTAACAAAACCAGTTGAAGGAATTTGCCACCATGCTGGGATTCTCCTCGAAGAAAGAGGAGCTAAGTGTGTATATATATATATGTACACATACTTACATATTATGTGCAAATAATATATGTAACATATAATATTGCAGTTAGTAACATCATTTTCACTGATTTTTCACTCAGTTTCTTGCATCCTCTGGGATACTGAATTGGTTGTAAGGTAGGTCTTTGAAAATGGTGTGCAGACTGCTAGAAAGTCATTGATTTCCTTTTTCCTTCTAAAATGTACATTCTCACAGCAGGCGCTACTGCAGAGCAAACCAGTAACACCAGTTAGTGAGCATGTTTCTAACAAACCTTGTGCATGTCAGGAATACACAGAGCAGAGAGCAACAGTAAAAAAAAAAAATAAATCACTAATGCTGGCAGATGAGTCTTCTGCTTCTATAATGCCATAACATTACCAGAAGAAAAAAGCAACAGAGATCTGTGGAATGCAAATCTGCAGAAGTCAAGGATGCCTGCAGTTATAGTATGTAAACAGTATCTAGTTTTGTGGTGGAACTGATTAGAAGCACCACTTGTCCTTGAAAGAGCCAGCTAACATTTTAAAATCAATCTGTAGCTGAATAAATGTATAGATGAAAAGGCTCATCAAATCTCCAGGCTTAAATGGATTATTACAGGTTAACCATGATATAGAGGTTGCATTAGTCTTCCCTTATCACCCTCTTGGGACTCACTTTCTCACCTGCTGTATATTAATCACACATTTGATCAGGGAGAGAGGTACCACCTTGTGGAACTGGTTAAGTGTTCCCTCTTGATATCAAATTTATTGTCTTAGAAAAACACTGCATTTCTGTAGGATGTAAAGATAAAGCCACAGGCCCTCTGTGTAGGGCTGTTGAAAGGTGACTGACAGGTATGCTCATTAGAGTGAACAATTGGCAGGTCAGTGCATGAAGGAAGGACCAGCCCAAAACAGAGATCTGGACCTCACAGGAACTGGTGAATTTGCAAGCTGGGTTCTTACTTTCCTGCTCCAGCAAGAACACTCATCAAATTCAATAAGTCAGATTCTGCCTTTGGCTTTGTATTGAGAAAAGAATATGGCCCTGGAAATTATAACGAGTGTCTTTAGGTATAATGAGTGTCTTTTTAGGTAGTGGTGGGAGAAAGGCAATTACGTGTACTGTTTACCTGAGTTTTATTGGTAGAGGATGGAAAATGTCTCATGTGCTGTACTTGCTAGTCAGATATGAAGCTTTAAATTAATTTTAAAGTAACACTGTCTTTAAATAAGTAGTATTGCAGCAGTCTGTTTTAGGGTGCTGCATGGCCATATACACATATTGTCTTCATTTTAAAGGGAAGCTGTATGACTCACCTAATGTGAATTACTATTTTTGACATGCTGTTGCACCAGAAGGTGGTGTCAGGAGGATGTAAATAATTGCATTGGCTGCTGGCCTCTGTACTGCTACTTTCTATAAAACAAAATTAATTGAGATATGCTTGACAGAGAGGCTTGAATCCAAGATACTCTTTAAAGTGGAAAAACCATATCTCATTTACTAGTCCAATTTAGTATAGGACCGACAACAGCTGCCTAGATGCTGTAATCAGAATTTATTAATTCATTCACCTTGCTTATATTTTTTTAAGAGAACTAACTGTGGAGTGTTTTTATGATTTGGTTTGTTTTTTTTCCGAACACTTAGAGTCTTGCAATCACCAAGAAGGGTTTAGTCGCTCCTTTGAACTGAAAGAAAATAGTATGAGAAGAACTAGAAAGCAAAAACTACATACAAAAAGCGTATGTGCTATGCAGGTCCCGTTTCTTTGGAGGAAGAGTATGGCACTCTGTGTAATGAGGAAAATAAAAAAAAAAAAGAAAAAAAAAAAGAAAACCAGCTGTGGCTTGCAGATTAATTCCTGAAGATGCAGCAAACCGAGGCAGGAGATGGTAAGCGGCAGCTTCGCCAGAGGGCGGCAGAGGAGCGGCTCCGAGGATCGCTGCCCGCCCGCTCCGCTCCTGCTGCTTGGCCAGGCAAAAGTTTCATTTCATTCGGTTTCAGCCCCTGGAAAGGTTTTCTTCTGCGGAAAGGCTTCTTGTTAACCGGCCTTCTAAATCCTCCCCCATCCTTTTTTTTTCAAGGGTCCAGGGCCGGTTCTCGCAGAAATGTTTGGGGGTCAAAATATACAAATTGCAGTGCTGCTATGGATAGTATATGAATTTTTGTGGTATGCTGGCAGCGTGCCAGATGCTGGGATAATTTCTCCCTTATTTCTGCTAGGGAATGGGTGACTGGGCATTTGTACGGTGTTTGTGGAAGGAAAGAGTTTCTCTTTGGGCCAGGCAGGGAGCTAGCATCTGCAGTTCACCTTTCCTTGTGTTGTTTTGCCAATGTCATCAACCGCCACCACCCTTTATAAGAGCAAAAGGCAATTTGAGAGCAGTGGAGTAGCTACCTTAAATCAAAATAAACCCACAATGACAGATGAAACTCACAGCACAAACCCCACTTGTTCCAGTCACAGGGTAACAATTGTTTCTTCAGGCTTCCCTACCCAAAGGGTCCCGGCAAAGAAGGGCACATGCAATTATGGAAGGGGTTCCTAGTTTCTGAATAATTCTGGGAGTGAAAGGGTGGAGGAATCCAGCACAAATGGCCGAGAGAAATGTTGATATGGAAAATCTGTTCCACCACCCCTCGATGTGGAGGCGACACTGTGATGGGGAGTGCTAAGGGCACCACTGGGCAGGTCAGAGAGAAGGAGCAATAGTTCTGGGATGGTGCCTGTGGAGAAGGGGTTGGGAGAGGGGGAAGTAGGAGAAAAGAGGAAGGAAAAATGGGGGGGTACATAGTGCTCTTTGGGGAAGGGAGAAAATGAGGCAATAGAACTGATCTACTAGGGAAATGAGCAATCAAGTGTGTCATTGCATCCAGGAGCAGTGAGAGATTTCTTTTTTCTTTTTATTTTCTTTCTTTTTTTTTTTTTAAATTACAGACCAATCAGTATTTCATTCCATTTTGAAATGGAAAGCCATTCCTTACTCGTTAAAAATGTATGTTCCATAAAATATGGATCAGCAGCAGGCCCCTCTGGTGAACAGTGAGTTACAGTCCTCCCAATTTGAACTAAATTATTTGTGTTGGTTTTACGATCTGGAATGCAAAGTCCTGTGCTCCAGTGCTTCTTTCCAATGATTTTTAGCAGTTTTATTATAATACTTAGAGCTTTTTAATGTCTGAACAGAGTAATACATTCAGGCAGTTATGAAAGGAAAAGGGAAAGGAGACCAGAAAAGCACTGCTTATAATGGAAAATAATAATAAAAAAGTTGTAAAGCCCTCCTGTGTAGGGGAAGGGGGAGAAGGAAGCAGGAATGAGTAATGGAACCTCAAAGTATAGTCTCTTCAAATTTTTAAGTGCTTCGTATTGAATCGTTTACTTGAGTCTGAACCTACAGTTATAACCACAGGTTAGCTCTGACACATGAAGCACCTTGTTGCCTTGCACAGATGCAGGCAATTTTGCCTAAGGATCTTCCTTTCAAACCCAGTCTCAGTTCAGCACAGACTTGTATTGAAACTGAACTGATCTTACATGACATTCATCATCACTTATAGCCAGGAAAGAACATCAGAACATGAAGAAATGGTATGTTTTGTCACTACACCACAGAATCAAGCCCAATCTTACCTTGATCTCAGATTTGAACTTACAATGCTCTTCCTGTAAGTTTGCTCAAAACCAAAACTAAGTTCAGGCTGTCCTGAATTGAAAGCAACTATAACCTCTGATTCTTAAATTAGAACCAGGATGCAAAATGTACATTTTCTTTGCTCCATTCACAGGAACCTGTAAGTTCCCTCTTTCAGAATAACATCTTTTTACGTAGTATTCCTAATTTTTACTGTGCAGACTCCTGTTGCTGTCTCTTGGAAATGCCTCCTATTTACACATTTAATCTCCTTTTCAAGGTTTTAACACTTGGCTGTGTATATGTTCACAGCTGTGACAAATTTCACCTCTAAGTTTTAGAGCTTTTTTCCCCCCCCACCATTTCACAGAAATCTGAGCAGTTGTCCTTAATTTGAGGGGGTGCAGAAGAAGCAGCTTATGAAATCCAGATATTTCCCTGCATTTCTGCAACCCACAACAGACACATAGGTGATTACAGGTGGGACAGAGGAGGCACAGAGACAGAGATTTCAGTGGTAGCTCCCTGCCAGTGCACTGAAATTTACCAGGGCTGAACTGGTTTGGTGTTTCTGAAAGTGGGGAAGGGAACTTTCTACCATTTTTCCTACTTTTCCCGTGAGGGAAAAAGGGCCACTGCACATCAGCAACATGTGCAATGATCAGCCACTGAATAGAGAGTTTGGAAAGGGCAGAACCTGTGAATCCCTTCCTTACGAGGACTGGGAAGGTATGTAATCGATACATCACTGTGGCAGAAAGTCCTCCTTACTCCTCATGGGCATTTATGAGAGGTAGCAAGACCACTAAGAGGGGCCACAGGCTTTTTGAGAACTCTGCCTTATGCTCCCAGGCCCCTTCCTGCCCTGCTAGGCTTGTTATCAGCTTTCTGTGGGAGTTTGCCATTTGAATCAGAGCTTGGCACCAGGTGTCCCTGGGTCTGTTGTGAGGTCTAAGTGTGGGATAACAGTGAAGGACTTGAAAGTTGGGGCACAGGTTGTAAACAGTGGCCACACAGGTTAAACAGCTGTGTGAGGGACAAGCACTGGCTATGGGAGGAGAGCAGCCTTGAAAGAAGAAATTTCTGTATATCAAAGGGTATAACAAAGAAGGGAAGCAACAACAAAGCGTGGAAACACCCCAGCTGATCAGCTGGGTGCCATCCCTGCTGCAGCCTGGGGAAATCACACCTTCCAGTGTCACACAGTGCTTTGCCTGGGGTGAAGACCAAACAATGCAGAAATGCAAACATCTTGCAAAAGCTCCAGGTCCTGAATTTGGAGAGAGGAGTGGGATCGCAGCCTGTTCCCCCTGTACATCACTGAACTCGGCAGGAACGACATGCTACAGAGCAAACAGGGGGAGATGTTTGTGGGTCTGCCCAAATTACATGTAAATGATTAACATGAAATAATTACACATCCAGAGGCAGGCTTAGGATTTTGCTACTAAACACTGCTGCCCAAGCACTTATATGAGATTAACTGGTAGGTGGATGACAATTTATTCAAAAGGAATTTACTATTTATAACACCTATACAATGGTCCTGTCAAGATTTTAATGGTAGAAGTTGAGTCAGAGGTATGAGTAAACAGAGAAAAAGTCAAGTTTATGACTGAAAACCGATTGGATAACAAATGGAGGAAAGAACAGCTGTGATCAAAAGATCTAAACAGATCTTTCAAGAGACAACTGGATCCAGTATATGCAACTATTCTATATACGTTGACTATACTTAACCCCCCCCCAAGTTATAAACAGTTGCTAGAATGAGTGGGAACATCCTATGGAAAAATTAACTGTAGGGCTGAGCACCTGAGGTATGCAAAGCAGATCCAGGCTAAATTGTCTGAAATCCAGATGGTGAAGGGTCAGGTCCCAGCACATTCCTCCCATAGATTTGGCCCAGTACTTCCCACCTTTCATTGTTTGCTGCTTGTGGAAGGAAATGAGGCTGGGGTGTTTTGGGGAGAGCGATCTGCTGAACACCAAAACAGGGCAGCTGTGCCCTTCGATTCAGAACCTGCGCAGCCTCAGTCTCCTAAGGGAGAGCTAGACTCACTCATCTACATAGAGAGTTATACACGCAGTTTGTTGGGGATCCTCAGTTTTTGTCTGACTGTCTGAAAAGATGGGAACCCAGAGGAGTCAAGTCCATACTGTGGTTCAGAATTAAACCAGAATTTGGACTTTCCTCATCTGCCTCCTGGTTTTGATGAATGATTTTACCAAACTTTTGGCTTATCCTAATGCCAGCACATACACAGCACTGACATCCTCCAGTAACTGAACCATACATGTCTCATTCACTGTGGTGGCAAAGTAAACCATTGGGACTGTTGATATAAGAAAGATAATAATACTTTGCTCCGAGCCTGAAACCTGGAACAGGCATCTGCAAAAGCAGATACCCTCACAATGTGACTACCTTAAGAAGAAAACATGCTTGGAAAAACAAAGCCACACTAGCAAAAATGCACAGCAGCATCTTTACCAGGTAAGTATGTACTGAGGTCAATAGGAGCAGCAGGAGAGCAGCACCTCTAGAAAAAAAAAAAAAAAAAAAAAAAAGAAAAATTGCTCCATGTGATTTGAATTGGAGGCCAGTACATAAAAAAGTGGAATGTGAATCTTCCTAATGCTTAAAGAATAGAGAAAGAGTGGTGCTTACTAATTATCTTTTAAATTGGTTAATAGGTCACCTGATGAGTATGTGCCTCTGTTGGGCCATCTGTGAGTTTAGTAGCTGCATGAGGCATTAGGTTACACTACAAAACATGTAGAAATTAACTATCTGGGGCAATTCTCTTTCAGCCATCAAGTTATTCCCCCTGCTTGGAGACAATGAGTTTACTTTCCCTTGAAACTTACTCTGTATTCACTCCCTAAAATGAGTACCAATTAGATAAAGATAACAGTCAAATAAAACACTTTAATTGGGAAACAGAAATTAGCAGTTAAACACAAAAATGTGTATGTAAATACGGTGATTATCTTCAGAGTTTGATAAATCATCTGTTCTCTCTGCAGAACGCAGGTATTTCTTCTCAAACCATGAGAACACTGCTATCATCTCAGTGCTTAAGGCATATAAATTAAAAAGAAGTCCAAAATAATGAAATTGACACCTTTTTGTCTATCTATCTGGGAGATGCTCTTTTGCCTTGGTAATACACTCTTTTAAGTACCTCTAGTTAAAAAATGAAAAACATTCTACTTTTTTCATTCCTTCTTCATGTTGGGAGTGAAAAGTAAAAAAAATTTTGCAGAGCAAATTAAAAAGCCTGAGAAACATTGACATGACTTTATTGAAAGTCTCTGTTCTTAGTTTCTTGCTTTGAGATTTATGTTGTACCTTATGCATTTCAAATCCTGACGCAATAGTTAAAACAGAGCTTTGTGATCACATGAAGCTGTGAGCTGCAGAATTATTCAAACAGGCAACACCAATAATTTTGTGTCAAAATCTTCAGGACAATGCACGTGTTCTTGCACAATATCCCAGTTCTGGGATCTCTCTCTAATGGAAAAATATTCTACCAGAACATTTTCAAACACCTCCAATCTTACAAGGTCATTCACCGTGAAGCAGCAAGGTCACAGAGTAATTATCCTCTCAACACACCTTGGTTTTATTAGCATGAGTATAGTTATTACTGAGATGCTCTTCTCCATTCTGTGACAGAATTAACATACGTAAATATGACAGTAGGTTACATCTACTTGGACTAAGCTTAATCTGATGTGGGGTCCAATTTTTGAGGTCCTGGAGCACACATGACATTTTAAATAGCACAGAATTGTCACAGCTGAGCAGGTGTTTGCTGTTTGCAGGACTGATGCCATCCACAAAGTCAGTGGGGCTGGATTTTTGTGAAACCAGCATGGGATCAGCAAGGAGCCTCTAGGTTTCCCGATGGGGAAAGAAAGGTTACCTGAAACTGTATTACTCAAAATACAAATTTTGAAAGGGAAATCCAAAGCAGACACTGTGACAAATGATGTAAATTCATCACAGAGTAAGTGTTCTCTTAAACCATGCCTGTGAGCTTAGGGCCAGATGACTATCAAGGCTACCTTAATTGGAACCAATGTTTGATGACCTCATTGTCGTGGAAGGAGTCAGACTTAGTCACACGAGAGAAGCAGCAATATATTTATATAAAACGGTTAGTTCACAAAGTCAATTGATTATTGACTGCATAGAAGACAGGGTCAGACAGTTCTGTCAGGGAGACCCTCCTGTTGAGTCACGAGGTTCAGAAAGGACCCCCTTGCTCTCTAAACTCCTTCTCAGAGAGGAGTCTAGGTGCAGCTGGATCCAATCCTAGTCTCAGACTTGGTCTATGTCTAAAGGATTATATATGCGCAACCAAGTCTTTGTTTGTTTCATAGTTTAGCATGTTATTAGTCACTCACTGAGAACCTGTTGCAGCAAGGAATCTCTCAGCCTTGAGGAGTAACCTTGAGGGGGGTCCCTACTCAAGGGGAGATCCTGGCGTGCAGCCTGCTGCTGTACAGGAGAAGGTCAATGGGCTGTCCACTATTTATGGAGTAAGATATTTACTTATTGTCATATTTGCATACCAGGTATATCTCAGTTAGTGCACGCTCACCTGTCACTCAGCTGTTGAGCAAGATGTGCAAGACAGCCCTTGGCTATTGTGTTGTCTGTCCCTCCCCAATCTACTTGGGAGGGAAAAGGGCCTTTCCCTCACTTTTGGTGTAAGTGTGAGCAGGTGCCAAGGCCTGTTGAACACTACAAATGGATTGCATGGCCCTTAAAACCCTCTGCAGGTCACTGTAGCCTTGGAGAGGTGGCAAAGTATATTTTAGTTGAAAATATGTAGATTACCGTGAAATATTCTTCTTCCCTCACTTAGCAATGTGCTTACTTTAAGCCTGTGGTGTCCTTATTGCATTCATATACAAGCTTTTTTTCCTCCAAATTCCTTAAACCTATCTGTACTTGCCTATTTAAAGAAAAAAAACAAACAGCGAAACCCCTGCTGTTTTAAACAAAGGGCAAACATGGCAGCAGGAAGACAGTGTATTAAAAACAGCTGGTGCAGGAGATTATGAACTTGTTGAAAATATTCATAATAGTAAAAGACATTGCGCCTGCACCAGCTTCCAGAGAAGCTGCAGTCCTTGGGTTACTTGCTTATAGCATCCCTAGAAAAATATCCATTGGAAACTGCAAAGCACCAAATATGAAATGCCTTGAAACATTTTTGCCAGAATACCAGTTGCCTAAGAGGTTAAAAATATTTGGAAAGTTACATACTCTGCGGTGTATGTTCTGTGGTGAGGAAGCACTGCTGGAGTGAATGTGGCTTTATTTTCAACTGGGTAGACTGTTTTCCATAGACTTGCACTATTATCTGGGATCTGCACTCCTGTTTCCAATTATGGCTCTGTACTTTTCTCGTTCCAGGGGGGAAAATGTGTTCCCCACGTCAATGTCACAACCAGAGTTCCAAAATCTGAAGTGAACAAAAAAAAAAAAAAGATTAATAGATTAAAAAAAGAATCTTCTGGTTTTGAGCCAGCTAGAGAACTGATAGAAAGAAGAGGCAGACAATGTTTTAATAGGCTGTGTTCTTCAGGTTATTCTAGTGTGGACATCAATGACTAAGTAAGGTACAACAGATATCAGTTGTTCACATCCATTAACCTATTGATTCCTTTTGCTTTCCATAGAAGGTAAAACCCCTGACAGTAACGGCAGGGTTCCTGCAGCATGTAGCCCCAATCAAGAGGGATGCCAACAAGATCTTATTGCTAGTACTAACGTGAATGCAAAATTCCTACTGGCAGAATTAATTGGACTATCATCTGATTTATCAATTCCATCTGCTACCTGTTCTGATTTCAGATCCTAGCACCAAGAAATCTCGAGCTTTTTTGCAGACAAAAACACCTACAACAAGGAGAAATTCTCCCAAATGTTGGAGTGCTGGATGAGACTGCAAACACTATCAGCATCCTTGCACAAAGTGTGACCAGCTCACACAGCTGAAAACTCTCAGAGTTAAAACCCAAGCAGCAGAGTGACTCTGAATCCTAATTGCTATTGCTAGCAAAAACTCTCTGTGCAGCTATGCCAAAATACTTCATCAGCGCGATGTGAAAGCACAGGGTGAAGAGGTGCGCATAATTTTCATCATTCTGTAATGGCAGAAATGCTTACTGTGGAAGAGGATTTTTAAGCTCTTCTCAGCCTGCGGATGTTACAACCCCCACCCCTCGTCAGTGTCCCTAGGCTCAGGAGCAGTCTGCAAGGAAGAACCCCGTCTGCTGAAGATGGCCAGCTGGGCAGCCAGGAATGCCTCCCTTTCTTGGCTGAAAAACCTCATGGAGAGCTGTCTTTAATAGGTCTCAGCTTGTACTTGTTGTCCAGGACCCCTTAGCATCAGGCTTCATGTATGGGCATAGCACAGAGCCAATTAGTGATCTCCTCAGGGCCATGGGCACAGCGTGAGCATTCACACTTATATTTTTAGAGCAGACAGCCAGAGATGATCAGAGAGTACCTAGCTGGCAGGGTGGACCAGTGTGCACTGAGCTGGCAACAAGACATTTTGATTTTTGTTATCGTATGGTAGGATGTTTACTTGCTGGGGTTGTGTTTAAAGTTGGCTTTCCTCTCCAGTTAAATGCATTTTCTCTCATGTCTGAATTGATTTTTGGTCCCGGAAAGGTAAAGGTGTCTATTAAGCAGAAAAAATGTGCTGGCTGCAGGCTGAGGGGCAGCGTGTTCGGGGGAGCTGCAGGCACAGCATGGCAATTCATTTCTTTGCTGCTCTGTTGTTTTGTCATGAAAACAAAGCCTAATTGAAGATAGTTAGCCTTTAATGAATAAAGATCTCTGTAATTTCCAGCTGTGGCCATGTAATCAGCGTTCATATGCATGAAAAGGATTTTTTGTGCCCATATTTCCTTTTGGTGTGCATCTGTGCCCATATTTTGCCCTTCTTTTGATCAGGTTGACAGTTGTCATCTTTGTTAGTTCTGCCTTCCACTTTTGTCTTCCCATTTGTGTTAGAAAACAGAAAAAAAGAAAACCTAGAAAGCCCCAAGTAGATTGCATTACCTAATAGTTTATTAGAGTACTCCTCTGACCTTGATAATTTAAATTAATTAAATTCTGTTTGGTTTTGCTGACTATTTTCCAAATCACTTTGTTGCAGTACATCAAATCTTTTCTGTCCTTTTATTTTTGGTCACTCTGTCTCTCCACAACACCACTGTGCCACTGCAACACACTTTTTAATTAGTTTCACCACAGTCATCAGCTTTGTGATTATCTCTGCATCTTGAACACCTGGTCTGACTTCAGAAATGACTTGCCATCTGGTCAAATCCTGGGTAATTATAACAATTTAATGGCGGGATAAAATACTGTTGGTTAAGAGACTTGATTGTTCCCTCCATTCCTCCCCCTCATGCAGTTGGGTTGCATTACTTCAAATTGAATTAAAATCCCATCCTCAAGTTATCGCTCTTGGGTGCTTTTTTTTTTCCCCCCCTTCATTCACAATACTCATAAACATCTCCTGGAGTTAGTTTAGTTTTAGAGTCTCCAGACATTATGTCTCTAAGAACTGTGTGAATTACTGCTTTAGATTCACTGATATGATACTTATTCTAAAGCTTCCATTGCATATCAATAAATGAAGCAGTAAATGGGTCTTGTCTGGCAAGTAAATGCTGAGACAACTGCAGGGGAGCCATTTGTCAGGAACACACACAAATGGAATCTCACTAATGTGCTACAAAATGTTTTTTTTTTTTCCTATACAGTTTAATACTACTATATGGATACTCTTGGCAGCTGATATGCTGCACCATGCTATAAATAAGCTGATTCTCATGAAAAAGTTGGTGGATCAGATAATGAACTTCATGCAGTCTGGTCATTTTGTCTGGCTCATTTTACCACACTCACGTGAACAAGGTTGGGGTTTTTTGCCCATTAGATATTGGCTGAGAAAAGTATTTGTGAAATAACTTCTCAAGCTTTTTCAGTATACTGCTAGCATCTGTTTTGGACAAGTAAATAGATGTGGTTCATATAACTTCCTTTACATTATACAAACAAAAAATTCTATCTAGATCTTTTCATACTTAAATCCTTTCAGCATTTGTAGTTTGCTACAGAAGTATATTGTTGCAATTATTCTGACTGCATGATGATAATTACAGTAACAAAAGCAAAAATGAAGTATCTTTCCATTGGGAAATGAATGAGAAGAAGAACCTTTTTGTAACTCTCTTTTCAGGTGCTACTGGCAAGAAAAAAAAGGCCTGTTTAATTTTCTAGGGATTCTTTCTTGTATAAATACCAGAGAGTATTAGATTGATTTTTCATCCAGGTCCCTGGGAAACTAAATACTTTTGTCATGCAATACTTCCTCCCAGCAAACACCAAGTTTAGGCTGTAAAAGCACCAAGTCTACAAAACAAAGAAAATATTATTGGGGGTGAAGAATGGAAAGGGACATGGAGTGAATCTGGAAAGTCAATGATAATCAACAGTATTGTCCATGTATCAAATAAAAATCCCCTTATTATATCCAACACATATAGGATGTGTCAGAGCAGTCTGAAACTTTATCCTCATCCACTGGACAGGAGACTACAGCACCACTCACTGTGGTCGTCGCTGTGTCCAAAGGGAGGGGCTGGAGCCCAGGTTTGGCCTGAACACTGCCCTTCCCAGTGTCTCTGCAGGCTGGGCTGCAGTTGCACACCCTCCCCTGTGCTGCGGTGTGGGGACAGCTCGCAGGTGGTCCCCCCAGAGCAAAACAGCTTCTGTTGTGTTGTCCACCCAGAAACTGCTTCAGCTGCTGCTTGCTTGGAAAAACTACCTCTTTGCACTACCTCTTTAATTGCAGAGGAACTCATCTGCAGAGAGTTGTTTGAACCCTGAAAGACCCCCTCCTGCCCCCATCTCGCTTTGTGCTACCCACCGTAGCCTTTAGCCACAGCAATGACTTCTCAGGCTCTGCATGTTTGCTGCAGGTCCTGCCTGTGCCCCCTCCTCATTTACTTTGTCAGAGAGATATTTTTATCCAAATTCTTAAAGCATAGTAGTAGTTAGACTGAGATACCACCAGACGGGAGAGATCTGTATGAAACCTGGTGTGTGCAACAGCTGGTGAGAGAGCACCAGCCTCTTCATGAGCCTAACACGCTTTTCCCTGCTCATCCAAAGATGACAAACTACCCACTCTCCAGAGCTTTAGGGCTTCTGTTTGTAAAAATAAAAGTTCTTGAAAGCCTCAAAGAACTAGTTGGAAGAAAAAAACCCGGCTTTCTTAGTATAAACGTACATCATCAGTACAACCTTGACTTTTCAGGAAACAAAAACAATTTTTGCAATAAATTGTATGATCAGCTGAAAGCCGAACCATTCTTATTTAATCAGAATTTTCAGAGAAACAGGGGGTTTAGCAAAAGTCTCTTCATCAGGATCTTGCCACTGCTATGCACTCTAATGGATAAATTTAGGTCTTAACTCTGCAATCAGTTCCACTTGGGCAAGCTCTTACACAGAGCTGCCCTGGTGTCTGATTACAGAACCGGGGTCACGGCAAGGCGGCTGCACCGTGGCCCCAGGTTCCTCATAGCACAGTCCTGAATGACAAATACCTAAATCTTCATCTGATAATTGACTTACATTATCTAGGAAGTCTGAGGAACAAAACCTCAAGGTTAAAATAAGATAATTGCTGTTGACTTGCGTAAAGATGTGGTAGCGAGATTATTTTTTTTTAATTATATGTTCCTTTCATAAACAAAACACTCTGTCGTAAAATAATAAAAGATGAGATCCTGTCTGTCTCACTTTGATAAGACATTTTAGAAGCTGCATGAAGCAGCAGTGAGCACTTCCCGCTGTCCTTGCATGTTTCCAGGTGGCAGGAAGGATGTGCTGCAGAACGGAGCAATCCCCATGCTCCTCCTACTCCACAGTCTCCCAAGCCTACTTCTTTCTCCTCTTGCCTTTCCCCAGACAGTGTGGTTGTGTTGGTTACAAAGCAAACCAGAGCAGCCAGCCAGCTTTGAATTAAAATTCACCAAGCTGAAAAGCCTGAGGGCAAGGAGCATGGAGGAAGGAAAACACTCTCTTTGGCTTCTCAGCTGGCTGGTACTGGCCAAATGAGCTCACAGATGTTGCAGGTGCTCTGGATGGTCTCAGCAGACACAGCCACTCCGGAGCATTTGAAGGACACTTTTTTCTCCCTCTTGGCTAAGCATGCCCCAGCTCTGTAACACTGCTTTCAGCAGGGACTCTATTGAAGTTCCATGTAGGTGCCTCTCTCAAACTGTTTCCCTGCTGATGCCAACTTACCAGTACAGGTTTGGTAGACAAACATAATGAAAACTGAAACTTCTATGAATAAAAGCAAAAGCCCCACTGATTGCAACAGGGGCAGGATGTCACTTGGGAAGAGAGTGAAAATACTAGACAGAGGTTGATTTAACCCAATATGAAATAAAAATAGAGTATGAAGCAGGGGATCAGAAAGTGGTCTTAGTGCTGAAAAAAGTAACTGCCGGGATGTAACTCCAAGGAACTCAGGGGACAAGTTTTATTCATAACCCTGTTGAAATTTTAGTCCTATCAATTTGTGTGCACATATGAGTAATCTTATTTCCTATATCTTTCATTTTATATTCTAATAGCTAGCCATACTGTTCCAAACTCACAAATTTGAAGCCACAGTTCCCCAAAATAAGATACAGACTGAGAGTTTCACAGGGTTGATCATGTTGTTTCCAGTGAAAAATAAGGCACACCTAGCAGAGGGCTTATTTAAGACCAACTAGCTGATCTACCGGTTTATCAAGTGCAAGAACTAAGGCAATTTGCAAAACCACAGGCAGTCCATACAAACTATGAAAATAAGCCATATTTGAAAGCATCAGCATGTAAGCTCTACTTTACACCTTGATATTCTTAAAGGTGTTATGGCTGATCTTGACTAAAACTAGCAGGAGATACAGAAAACTGAAATACCAGAGACCTTATTCTGTATTTCCATTCCAATAGGTATAGCTGCTAATGTCAGGATGGAGGACTGTCCTTACAGTGTTCCCTTTTCATTTTCTGTAGTGAAAGGATAATGTAAAAGAGAGTAACAAACATGTAGGGGAGGGAACTGAGTCATAGGATCACAGAATCATAGAATCATAGAATGGTTTGGGTGGGTGTCCTGGGTTAAGTAGAGAGAGTTAATTTTTTTTCTTTTCTCATAAATAGCTAGCAAGAAGCTATGTTTTGGATTTGTACTCAGGAGGAGGTGATAAGACCGATGTTTTGTTCTGCTGCGAAGGTCGGCAGACAAGCAAAGAGACACAGTCCAGCTGCTAGCCTGGGATTTGCTCTTAGGTTAAGACTGAGAACCAGACTGACCAATTATTTATTCCATCCCATGCACGTCATACCCAGTATATAGGTGAGGACCCTCCCAGGAGATCGCTCTTCTGCTTCCCTTGGGCTCTGGATCATCTCGCTTCAGGTGTCTGCATTCACTCTCCCAAGGCCTTCCGCCCCCCGTACACGCCGGTAGCTCTTGGATCCCGGGAAGCTCGAATCGTTATCTCCGTTCCGTGGGTTTCGGGATCCTTCCTCTCTGGGGGATCATTAGCTGTGGCCAGGTGGTAGTTTTTCCCCCACTTTGGTCAGCTCTCGGTTCTGGGATGCTCGGGCTGTTATCTCCGTTCCGTGAGTGCCTCTGGGAGTGGTGCAACACCCCCCCGCCCCCGTTTGGGGGAATTGTGAGTGTAGTTTCTGGGGATCGTTAGCCGGCAGCAGGCTGGGCCTTTGGTCATCGGGTTGGGGGGGGGGGCTGCATCACTGTGTATCACATTGCATATTTGTATGTAGTATTATTTCTAATATTATTGTAGTTTAGTTATTAAATTGTCCTTATCTCAACCCACGAGTCCTCTTCGCCATTTACCTCTTTAATTCTCTCCCCTATAATTGGGTGGGGGCAGGGACTGTGTGAGTGGGTGTGTGGTTTGGCCCCCAGCCAAGGGCCAACCCGCCACATTCCTTATTGGCGCCCAACGTGGGGCTCTAGCGGTTGAAATAACGACAGACTCGAACAGAGTGTATTAAAGCATTCATTATGTTTGAATTTGCTAAGTTGTTACTGCTGAGGAAACTTTTCATTTCTTTATGTGTTCTGGGACTTGGTTTTAGAGCTCTATAAAGTAGTACCTTATTCACCGTATATGCTTTTGTTGTTTGCTGGTGGGGTTATCATCAGTAGGTTTTGGATCAAGAACATTGTGTGGCTGATTAAGGGGACTGTTCTGTTGTGCTGTTTTGTGGCCTGTTCTGCAGTGAAAAAGTTGGCAGAGTTCATCTTTGTTTTTACCACGGCTGGCACCAAGCTAAGTAAAGCCACAGTGGGAAAGGACCTTACATCTAGTTCCAACCCCCCTGCCATGGGCAGGGACATTCTCCACTAGACCAGGTTGCTCAAAGCCCCATCCAGCCTCGCCTTGATTTTATAGTTCTCTAAGTGAAATTTCCAAATCTTATAGCAGTGCCACTAGAAAATATTGTTGCATGGCCACTTATATGCTCTTCTTAATATTTTAGCAAGATTTTAATCTTTCAGAAAATACTGCATGGTTATGAATTTTATGATGCAATGACATGCAACAGATGAAGTTTTTTGTCCTGTTTTCTGTATCTATAGGCAACTCCAGACAGAACAGCTTCCTGGGGACCAGGAATTGTCAGCTAGCTTGAGATTGCTAAGGAAGGTTTTGTAAAATTCATGTATGAATGTACGAATACAAACAGAGCAAGATGGACTATACTTGTACTCCCTGCCACTGACTTTTCCTTCTTGCTAAACCCATGTATTGTCCACAGATTCTGGCATTTTGTAACTGGGTGAAGATCATGTCAGAAGTGTCTGAGAAAATGGTGTCCAAATAAGCTCAATGTAAGTGTGAGTATCAGTCTTATTTTATGGACATCTAAGTCCAGTTGCTCAAGAATTATGTTAATTGCCTTGAGTCAACAATTAGAACAGCATTATCGCTAATGTGGTGCTGGTGAAGTCTGAAAGGCCACACCAGCCACCTATGATAGCTAGAATTGTTAAAGGCTTTCCTGTGCCGACAGCAGGAGTTCAAGTGCACATCCACACCATGCGCTATGTCTAAGCAAGGTCTTTGTTTCCCCATTGTTCATTCCCCTCGCCAGATGCAGTTCATCATCGCCGTGAGAAACCACGTCCAGTGGGCTGGTGAGTAACAGGCTCTTGCTTTTGCAGTCGTCCCACCTACAGCTGGCCAGAGCCCCACCAACTCCGGCAAATGCATTTCTGCAGAACAATGCTGTCTTTGTTGGGTGTTAAAAGCATTTGAACAGCTGCACTTCCATAGGAATATAGCCCCCAAATAAAGCTTGCCTGTATTTAGCCCCAACAGAATCCCTCCTTCACACCCAATTTCAAGGGCTAAAGATTGAATGCAGTATTTACATTTCATATACAGGGAAGACATCTGGAACCCTTATGAAAACATCTTTATATTTATTTTCTGTATATGCAGAACCCTAGGCTCATTATGTCAAAGTGATGCCAAATCAGAAACTAACACCTACACCTGATTATGAAGCAATAATATTTTTTGCTAAAAAGTATTTATGTTATATATGGTATTTCCATCATGTGTACAATAGCACCAGTGATCAATTATGAACCTTGCAAAGCTAACCTGCCTCACTTGTCAAGTGGATTATTATGAAAAAGTCCCTAAAGACCATCAAGTGACATAAATTATTCCTCATTAAATGAAAAATTGATCTAGTGGTTAAAGAAGCTAATGTTGTGATGTTTTCTGCACCAGGAATCTTGAATTTTCAGCTTGCTACAGTTTGAAAAGGAATCTAGTGTACTTCATAATGACACCACGGTATTCTCTGATGATTATTTTTGTAAGAAAAACTATTAGCATTCTTTTCAACATTCTTTTAATGCACTTACTTTGACTTTACTAATAAACTGTAGAACAGATAACAATAATTCCTAAATATTGATCCAGCTGTCTTCAGTTTGCTTGAAGCATTTGAAAAAGTCCTGAGAGGTTTTCTTGCTTCTGTAATCTGCTGCCATACATTTATTTTCAGCAGACTGATGCTTTCTTTCCAGCACAACAGCAGAGCTCTGCGTTGTGTGAAGTACTAACTCAGTGACCTTGGGAAACGGTATTGACAGTGACACCCTATCAGCAGGTCTCAGACTGGATCTCTCACTGAGTCTCTGTGACATGTGGACTGTATTCAGAACTTCGGAGCCAGATCTTTTTTATTTTTTTTTTCTAGATATTTTTGCTTCCGTTTTCAAGAATACACTGTTAAGTCTGTTTTGTTAAAGGTCAGAACAAACACAAAGACAACATTTCATAAGTTAATAGAGGGAGGGGCATAATGTTGGATGTTTTAGTGGTCATCCGGTGACCATCAGGGTGCAAAGAGGATATTTGAGCATCTGGCTTTTTGGCAGTGACAGAGACTGCAGCTTTTCTGTAGAGGCAGTCTGTCAATGCAGCTGGTAAGAATGAAAATTTTCTTAATATGCTCTGTAACTATCTTATACCCTGACTGCTATATCCTTGATGGTGTTTCATAATTTAAAAAAATCATTTATAAACCAGGCGTTATAAGCAAAACCAGTGCAGTATACAAGAATTCTGTCCAGAAAGCATGAGGTATTTATTTTATCTTAGTGAAAGAACAGTCAAGGACTTTTAAATCTGAATATGATATAATGTTTGCAGAGCTCTTATATACATACACAGCAGAGAAGATTATCCCAGAGTGAAATATGAACTAATAATTACGCTAACAAGTTAGGGAGAATCATATATTTTGCAAGAAGAAAATCTCTCTTAGGATCCAATTAGATACCTGAAATTTCACCTGTTTAAACATTTGCATACTTAACTCAACAGCATGGTTTCTCCTGCCTGTTCCCAAGCCATAGCTCAAACTGCTCCAGCACGGTGTGAAATGCTCCTTGTTGATGGGGTCAGACTAAGTTCTAAGCAGTTTAAAAAGTGCTTTAGCCTCACTCTGTGTCTGGATTAAAACACATTATTAAAATCTGATCATACTCTCATTAGATCTCAAATTTAATAGCCACTCTTCTTCTTGGAAGTATTTTGTAGCTTAGGCAGGGCCTAATGAAATAAAGCACAATTATCTGATCCACACCGTTGCCCTCCGCCACCCTGGCTCAGATACTGAAAAGGATGTGGTGTTCCACAGGGGTCAGTACTGGGACCAGTGTTGTTTAACATCTTTGTTGGAGACATGGACAGCGGGATGGAGTGCACCCTCAGCAAGTTTGCCGATGACACCAAGCTGTGTGGTGTGGTGGACACGCTGGAGGGAAGGGATGGCATCCAGAGGGACCTGGACAGGCTGGAGAGGTGGGCCCATGCAAACCTCATGAAATTTAACAAGGCCAAGTGCAAGGTC